>JARHVA010006855.1:205000-637500 GCA_037957365.1 Torreya grandis
TATATAAATTTCAATGCATTATGTTTATAAATAATTAAAAGACCATAACTAATTTATAGATAATATAGAGATTTTACCACATCATATATATAAATAATAAAATATCATCACATGATAGTAAATATATACATAATCATAACTAATTTATATGTAATATATAGATTTGACCACATTATATTTATATATAATCATAATAATAGAATTGTAAAAATAATTAATTTATAGGTAATTAATAATGAAATTTTAAATTTATCAATAACCTTAACAAGAAGCTTATCACTAACCCTAACGAGAAACTTACCACTAACCATAATCACTATGGAAGCTCAGTGACAGTGACTAGAGCTAAAATAGGGGAGGCCCTCCTCAAAATGTGCCCCTTCTTCGATTATGTTATTTTCAAGAATATGTTGTGATAACCTTTAGCCCCTACTAAAGCTTTATCAATACTTATTTTTATAGAAGAGGAATTAATAGCCATCAATAATAATGAATAACATGTGTCTACCCTTGGCATGATCTATCGATTCATAAGATTTTGGGTGAGCCTGCCCCAACTTCATGAATGGATTTTGAAGGAATGGTAAGATATGGTTAAAGGTAAGATTCAAGTCTGTCCATGTGTAAAATTAATATTCATTGTGATTTTTAAGAACATTGAAGATAAATAGATAGTTTTTATTGATGAATTTCACTGGGAATGGGGACATCATTTACTTATGGCTTAGTTGTGGCACTCAAATTTAAACCCTTATAATGAAAAATTTAGCTTAAAACCTATTTGTATTAGGCTTCACAATATACCACTTCAATTTTGGGAGCATTATATTTTAGAAACAATAGTTGAACCCATTGAAGAATTTTTTAGTTGTTGATACCAAAACCTTGGAAGGGATTCATTCAACATATGACCATATTTAAGTCAATGTTGATATGACTAAAGATTTACCTACTCAAATAGAAATGAAAGTTAGGAACATAACCTGGATGCATCTACTAGATAATGAAGGGCTTCCCTTCAGATGCCATATATGCTTCTAAATTGGCTATTTGGTAAACAATTTTCCTTCCTTGAATCTTAAAAATAAAAATACTTGGTGGAAGGAATATAGCTCTAAACACATTATTCTATAATCTCTTGTCAATAGAGAAGAAAATAGCACATCCCCTATTATTATTCTAGATACATAAATGGATCAAAGCATACAAACAAAAAAAGGGTAGAAACTAAACTCAAGAAGTTTCATATTTGATGTTGAGGATAATATGATGGCTTGTACCCCTTATAAGAAAATCCAACCTACCCTTTTTAGAAAAGGAAGGAATATCTTATGTCTAACTAGATTTCTCTATTCCAATTCTTTCAATCTTTGAGGGAGGCAAAGATTGGATCGTTGTGTGTAACAAAAAGGGACGTAAAGGTAAGAAAGAAATAGATCCTCTGAAAATTATCCTTAGATGTCAAATATAAAATGTTTAGCATAGTTTGTAGTTTTGTTTTATTTATTTATTCTTTAGTTGTGGATTGGCTATCGCTATTTGTTTTCTATCTTTGATAGCTTTTGATCTTCTTCTATTTATTGTTCCTTTTGGATATGTTGTCTAGATTTGCTTCTTGTACTGTGTCAAGGCCCTTTTCAAAAGCTATTTTTGCTCTTAATAAAAATAATGAAATTTTAAAAATAAATTATCATAATAATATTACCACATCATAAGTTTATAGGTAATTAACAATAAAATTTTAAAAATAAATAATCCTAAAAATATTACCACATCATAATAAATAAATATATAATATACACATAATCATAATTAATTTTTAAGTAATATATAATTTTTTCTTAAAAATAAATTATTATAAAAAATATCTCCACATTATAATTATATATATATATATATATATATATATATATATATATATATATATATATATATATATATATATATATATATATATATATATAACTAAGTTATAGGTAATATATAGTTTTTGTCACATTATATTTATAAATAATCATAACAATAAAATTTTAAAAATAATATATATACATATATATATATATATATATATATATATATATATATATATATATATATATATCATAAAAATATCATCACATGGTAATAAATAAACAATATATAGATAATCATAATTAATTTATAGTTAATATATATATTTTACCACATCATATTTATAATAGATAATCATAATTATTTATAAGTAATATATAAATTTTATAACATCATATTTATAACTATTCATAACAATGATATTTTAAAAATAAATTATCATAAAAAATATCCACACATGACAATAAATAAATTATTTACAAATAGTCATAAAAATGAAATTTAAAAAATAAATTATTATAAAAAATATCACCACATGACGATAAATAAATAGAATATAAATAATCATAACTAATGTATATCTAATATATAGATTTTAAAACATCATATTTATATATAATCATTAAATTGTAAAAAATAAAAATTGATAATATAAGGATAATATGTAGATTTTACAACAATATATTTACAAATAATCTATGACAATTAATTTTTTTTTAAAATTATCATAAAAGTATATATATAGGTAATCATAACTAATTTATATGTAATATATAGATTTTACCACATTATATTAATAAATAATCATAACAATGAAATTGCAAAAATAAAATATCATAAAAAATATTACCACATCATGATAAATAAATAAATAATAAATATAGATAATCATAAATAATTTTTAGGTAGTATATATATTTTACATCAATATATTTATAAATAATCATAAGAATAAAATTTTAACAATAAATTAGCATAGAAATAATCACTATATGATAATAAATAAATAATATACAAATGATCATAACTAATTTATAGAAAATAAATAAATAATATACTTATAATAATAACTAATTTATAGATAAGATATAGATTTTACCACATACATCATAATAAATAAATATCATATTGTTTTATATTTCTCATTTTAAAAATGCATTAAATAAATATATTAAAGGTTTTTAACAATATTTTTTACATATAATTTATGTAGAAGCAAGTAATACATACAATTTTACATCGATAAGTGTTCCTACAATGACATCTAGGGAGGTGGTTGGTAGTTTTAATGACATGAATAGGTTAATATTTAAAATACAATAATTTAATTATATCAAAGCTGACATGATTAAATAAAAAATAAAACAAACATGATGATTTAAAAAAATACATTATAAATACAAATAAATTCAAACCAAAAAACAAATAAAAAGTAAAGTAAAAGAAATAAAAATTAGAAAAGAGTTAAAAAAAGAGTAAATTAATGGTAATTCTATAAATACAAACTTTGTACATTTAATATTTTAAATATTATTTCTTTTTTCATTATTTTTCCTCTACAACTTCCCTCATTGCTTTTGGTGTGAAATTAATTACTATTTGACTATTACATTGTATTACAAATAATTAATTAATAACTAAAAAATTATATTATTAAAATATATTTACTATCATATAATATTTATTAATAATCATAATAAAAAAATATCATAAAAAATATTACATCATAACAATAAAATTGTAAAAATAAATTATCATAAAAAATATTACATCATAATAAATAAATAGGTAATATTTATAAATAATCATAATTAATTTATAGGTGTATATTTAGATAATAATAATTAATTTATATTTAATATATAGATTTTATCATATTATATTTATAAATAATCATATTATAACAATAAATTGTAAAAATAAATTATTATAAAAAATCATAAATAATTTATAAATAATATATATATTTTAGCATATCATATTTATAAATAATTATAAAAATAATTAATTAATAATGAAATTTTAAAAATAAAATATCATAAAAATTATTACCACATCTACATATAATCTTAATTTATTGGTAATATATAGATTTTATGGCATCATATTTATCAATAATCATAATAAAGTTATACAAATAAATTATCCTAAAAAATATTAGCACATCATAATAAATAAATATATAATAGACACATAATCATAATTAGATAATATATAGATTTTATCATATCGTATTTATAAATAATCATAACAATAAAATTATAAAAATAATTAATTTATAAATAATATATAGAATTTATCACATCATATTTAAAAATAATCATAACAATGAAATTATAAAAAATTAATTTATAAGTAATATATATATTTTTACCATGACATATTAATAAATAATCATATGATAAAAGTGAATTACTAAAGAAAATTAATACAAAAAATATTACCACATTGTAATAAATAAATAGATAATATACTTATTATTATTATTATTATTATTATTATAATAAATAAATATATAATATACACATAATTATAATTAGGTAATATATAGATTTCACCACATCATATTTATAAATTATCATAATAATAGAATTATAAAAATAATTAATTTATAGATATTATATAGAATTTATCACATCATATTTATAAATAATCATAACAATAAAATTGTAAAAATAATTAATTTATAGGTAATATATATAGATTTTACCACATCATATTAATAAATAATCATGTAATAACAATTAATTATCAAAATAAATTAACATAAAAAATATTACTATATCATAATAAATAGATAATATACAAACAAGCATAATTAGTTTATTTATCATAAAAAAATATCACCACTTATAATAAATAAATAATATATAAATAATCATTATACACACACGCGCACACACACACACACACAACCGTATCATATATATATATATATATATATATATATATATATATATATATATATATATATATATATATATATATATATATATATATAAAATAGATAATCATAATTAATTATAAGTAATATACAGATTTTGTTGCATAGATAATATTTAGATTTTACTGTAATATATTAATAAATAATCATATTAATAAAATTTTAAAAATAAATTACTATTAAAAATATTCCCAGATAATAATAAATGAAAAGATAATACTTTTACCACGACATATTTATAAATAATTATAATAATGACATTTTAAAATCAAATTATCATTAAAAAATATCAACAAATGATAATAATAATATATATAAAATAATAGATAATCAATATTATTTTATAAATAATATATAGATTTTATGACAATATATATATTAATAATCATAATAACACAATTTTAAAAATAAATTATATAATCATAATTAATTTATAGGTAATATATAGATTTTAGGATATTATATTTATAAATTATTATAACAATAAAATTGTAAAAATTGTAAAAGTACATTATCATAAAAAAATATTACCACATTTATCATACAGATAATCATAATTAATTTATAGATAGAATATAGATTTTATCACATACATCATGATGAATAAATACAATGTTGCTCTTTATTTTCCTTGTTAAAATTATATTAAATATTTATATAAGTATTTTTTATGAACAATAAATATATTTATATAATATATGTATGCTAGTTAAGTATTTATTAGTAGAAGAAAGGAATTATGAATATAATTCACAATTTCAAGCTTCCGTACCTTGTATTAATCAGGGTCCCATGAAGGGGGCTCTTTGAGGGAGCTATTGCTCCATTTTTAATGAGAAAGTGACCCCATAAAAAGTAAAAGGCATATAAATATAGAATTTTAGAATCATTTTTTTTTAAATAAGGAGTGAACAAGAGGGTTGGAAGCTTCCCACACCTATTCTTATTTGCTGGAAAAATATTTTAATAACTATAAATTTATGAGTAGACAAATTTTATTTAAATTATAATTTTAAAATAAAATATAATAATTTTAAATATTATCTTCTATAAAATTATATATCCACTCAAAAAATTTATACCATGAAATTCATATTTATTAAAAATGTTATTAATTTTATTTTATAAAATTTATTAAAAAAAATTTAGGAGTACCCTCTATAAAACCATACCCTTAAAAATATATATTAATAAGTTTAATATCGGAAAAATCATCCTTATCCTGGTCTCTATGCAATATTAAACTTCTTCTAAAAATTTAATATATCATATATAAATTTAAATTATAAGTTTGGATTATTGATGCTGCCATCTATTTCTATTGAAAAACATCATAAAACTCAATCTTTATGTATGAATTAATATCATAATGTATTCATAGAAGAATAGTGGCATTCAGTGGACTATTGAAACTCCTAAATTAAATTTATTTGAAAAATTAAAAACTCAATAAAAACCAACTCAAAATGTAGATCACAACCATACTATAATACGTTTGGTAAGATAAATTAATTTAATCTCATGCAACCAAAAAGAAACAAAAACAAAGAAAAAAAGTGAAAATAAACAAAAATGAGTAGAATTTGTATTAAACTAGTAGAATTTGTATTTTATCTAGAATTGGTCTAGATAAAATTTTGTATTTCTATGGCTGCAAACTGTCGGCTAATCTATATAACTCTGACACTTGTATTTATTAGTATGATTCGTGAGCATGAAGTTTTCTCATATTTGTCATTGTAATGGTCCTAAAAAACTTGGAATAATTTTGTCGGCCATAGTATGAACCAACTACCCGTAACTAATGCGAATGGATTACAATTTGCTAAAAGTTAATGCAATTTTTTATAACCTTTAAAATGAAGCTTTTAAAAATGTTTTGCAGTGTTTTTTTTTTTTGGGATTGATTAGTGTGGAGTTTTGGGGTTCGATGGGTTAGTGTGGATTGATTGATTTTTGGGAAGCTATTCAAAATTATATTGAATATAAATATATAAGGGTTATTTTATGAGAGTGTTTTAATATTTTTATTATAATAAATAATAAAGGAAAAGAGAATTTTACTTTGTTATACAAAAGATTTTGGATAATAAATCAAATTAAAAAACTAAAAAACATCTCTAAGATAATAAAATGAGATGGGTAAAAATCCAAAAAATCAAGTAGCCATGAACCTAACAACTTGGGCAGTTACAAGAGAGATTGATATACAATAGAAGCTCATAGGATTTAAAAACTAAACTAAAAATCAATAACAAAAATCATATTCTAGAGTAGTCAAGGAGTTCATGAGGGAAACACTACTATGGAACAATTTTTAAAATGTAAGAAAACACCACCATCGGAAGCCATGGTCAGTAAAATCTAGAACATCCTCCAAGCACTATTGTAAGACTTAAATACAGAAAACTTTGACAATATTTGAGCATAGTATAGAATCCATTGCTTTTTTGAGCACCTCAACCAAAATAAATCCAAGAAGCTAAAATTGGGAGGAAGACCTAAGACTAAAATAAATATTTGAAAGCCAAATCATTGATAAATTTGATGATTGTTTAATCAAAAAGAAAGTTCTATTTGGGTAAAGTATTTTATAATTAATTCTCTACCTTCTTCCCAAGGATGGGAACCTTCACAATGCCAATTTTCATTGAGAGAAAGATGAAGAGCTCCAAAGTTAGCTAAAAAATTTGTTGGAGAGTTAGTCTTATGATAGTTGTGGGAGAAAAAAATATTTTTAAAAAAAGGAGTGGCATGGAGGATATATTGAATGATTGAATTGAGTTGTCATTGATTAGACCTTAATGATTTAAAATATTGATAATCAAGAGAGAAACATATTTCAAAATTAATTTCTTGAAAATAGAATCAATAGTGTTTCTCAAAACTCTGAGAAGAGTTGGTGCTTTAGTAGAATTATTTTAGGATAATGGACTGTTGAAGAACTTGTCTTAGATTATCTCTAAAGATACATCCACATATAAAAATGGATGAATTACCATTGGATGCCTCATCAAAATTTAGCTTCATATAATTCTCACTTGATGGAATTCAAGAGGCCATTAACCTTTTGATGTTTTGAGGAGAGAGGTTGAAGTTATTTTTCAATCAATTCCATTTTCAGAGAATATGAAGATCCTCACCTATGAGTTTTTTTTGGAAGAAAAACTTTAGCCTTAAAAATCTCTTGAAGGACTACCTAGATTTGAAGCATAAGGATTTATTCAGAGAGTGACATGGTCTTTAAGACTCTATTATTTCATTCTTTCCATAAGCTCTAGGTGATATATAATACCATATCCCAACTAATTATAACTTGATCCCTCCTCTTTTTGTCTAGTTAATTAAAAGTATTTGAATCTACTTCCAAAAATCTATTCATTTTCTTAAAGACCCATTTTGAGGGTCATTTTCCTCATTACTATAATGGTCATGGAAAATGAGGTGAAATAATTCTGCAAATCATTATGGAAACCAATATAATTATTGAGACTTCAACTTAACACATGGTAATGGATAGCAATGATGTTGTCCTTGTGCCTAACCAAAATAGAGTGAGCCATGAAAATTAAAAACACATTGAGTAATTCATTTGAAATATACATAAGAAGGGTGTGTCACAAAAAATATGAAATTATAATGTAAGGATTCTGCAATAGTATAAGAATATTCATAATTTTAAATTTTGAGTTTTGAATATATTTCCATTATTTATTAGACATTAATTAAGAATTCAATTATTTTTTCTTATTCACGTCATATTTGTCAAATTTGTTCTACAGATCTTGAATCGTAAGATTATTTTCTATATGGATGCTCTCCTAACTATGAGATCAAGGATAAATTATTTATGTTGTTTATAGGCTCATATAAATCCTTCCACACTTTCATGGCTCATGATAATCATAGATAATTGGCTCTTTTCTTTTGAGAGATGTTTGATAATTGAAGTAAATTATGTCATAATTATTATTATTTATTAATATTATATTAATATTTGGTTAGTTACTACAGTACATTTTTAACCACTAAATATTACAAACTAAAAATAATATTTCTATTTCTATTCCCTTAACCTCTAGTGCATCTAGGGATATGTGTGGCCAACAAATGGTCTGCATACATGCATATTATCTTATTGTATTTCTCAATGTTGTTAATATGGTTGACCTTTTGAATAACCATGGCTAATTAGAGTATATATAAGAGATATTGGTTAGTCTTTTACTACTATTTTATTAATTTTCTTCTTATTACATTATTATAGAGGTTGCCCCCTTGAAGTGGCTCAATCATAATATTCAAGAATTATACTATTTCATCAATTTGTATTATGTATTTACTTATTTTGTTATTATGTATGTGATATATAATTATATTATTATTAATCATCTTAGTAATTTCATTATAAGTGGTATCAAAGGTTCAATTTGGAAAAGTTTCTACCACCTTTTTTAGATCTAGCATCTTGAGCACTAGAAGGTCAAATAGACATAACTTGTGAACCAAGATGAATAGAAATTTTTTGTCACCATAATTTTATTCATTAGATTATTCTACAAAAAATATGAGTAAAAAAATTTCTGAAATTTTTCTTACATTATATAAATTAACAGTCATTGGATTCATCTATGAAAGATGATCGCTATGGCATATTCTACCAGTACACTTTTTTGGGCCAATATTTTTCACTCATGTGCCTATTTACCGTTTCAAATTCATCTTGTTGAGGCAATAAAAATGGAATCATCCACCAATATATTTTTGAGGGGTTTCAATCCTCCTAGGCTTTGTGCATGACAGGGCCTAACACTCATGGTCATCAGAAAGGGAAATTAATGCCTAAAATACCTCATAAAGATGGCATGGAGTCAAAAACTTCTAATATAAGTATTTTAAAGGTAATTTAACAACTTAAGTTATATTTTCAATGCATGGTGCATAAATATGATCTTCATGAAGTTAAAGGGGACCTCACATGGCTAAGAAGGTACCTTAATGTATTTTAGGATTAATTTCAATGAATCGCTAGGCATTTGACCAATTTGTTATGTCAATAATTTTAAAACAACCTTCTACCACTCAATTTTGGTTCTTGTCTTCCAAATAATTATAATGCCAACCATGGTATGAAGCTATTATTGCCAAATAGAGACCTATGTAAGTTTGATGCTAATGATCCACTCACATGGATTACTCAAATTGAAATTTTATTTGGTCTACAATCTGGAACCTAAGAAGTTAATTTAATATTAGTATTTGTGTGATCAAAATAAAAATAAGGGTGTCTAAGTTTCACGGTCATTATTTTCTAAGGATTTATAGATCCACTATCACAATATAATCTTTGAAAACTTCTTTATCCAATTAACCAAGTTGCACCAAACTTGGACTATAAAGGATTACATTGATCAATTTTAAAATCTTTCTTTATGTGTGGTAGACATCAATGAGGAAAATTTCACTGACCTATTTTTTTGTAAATTTAAAGATAACATCCAATTAGATATTCTCATGTTTCATCCTACTAATGTATCTAAATCCATACCAAGGGCAATAACATCATTCTCGTAGCCTACCAAATTGCTACCTCAATAAATTTGATAAAATAGTGTAAAAGGTTTATCTTTTGGTTGTGATATCGAATGGAGAAAATGACATCGATGTGTTAAAAATCAATTATTTTAAATTGAAGGTGTCAATCAAGAGCAAGAAGATGAGAGGATTCAAGGGTAGATTTGGAAGACCCTAAGGATGAATCTAAATATTCCTAAACTACTATTTATTATCATACAATTTTAAGGGTTAGTACTCCTTAAAATTTAAGGTGGTGGGTTTCTTGAAGAAATATAGCATGGCTATGTTAATTGACTGTAGGAGTACACAAAGCTTCATCAATAGTAAGTTAGAAACTCATTTGAACTATTTCATTTACCCAACTATAGAATTTTTGGTCATGATTGTAGATGGTGGTACCATCAACCATTATAGAAAATGTCATATCATTAATATTACTATGGGAGAGTAATTATATTTCCATATGTTTCTTATTCCCATGGGAGGAGCTAACATTACTTTGGCAATGCAAAGGCTCAACACATTAGGCACTATTGAGATGAATTTATAATAATTATTTATGAGGTTCCATTCAAAAAGTAGGACCTCTCAACTGCATGAATTATGATCTAAATATCTATAAGTGGTTAGTTCATCATATTATAAAGATTCTAAGAAAATTTAATGAGAGATTTGTGGTATGTTGTTTTGTATAGAGGTTCAACCAACTAAGGAGTCTACACATCCTAATTTGCAAAGAGTTCTAAATAACCAATCTATTGTTCGTGTTGACATGTCAAAAGGAATTCCTCCAAGCTGTGCACATGATCATGCCATCAGGATCATTTCAAGAATTACATCACCCAACATCCGACCTTAAAATTATCTCTATTCCTAAGAGTGATATTAAAAATATGGTACAAGAGATGATGAAGGTAAAATCATCTGACGCAATCAAATCAAATATTTCTCCCATATATTCATGATTTGGAAGAAGGATGACACATGGAGGTATTACCTAGACTAGGAAGAATTCAACAAGTATAACATCAAATATAAGTTTCATATTCTAATAATTGAGGATTTGCTATATGAATTGTAGTGTTTTGCTTATTTTACCAAGTTAGACCTTCATTTTAGGTATCATCAAATTCAAATATGTAATGAAGACATACCTAAAATATATTTTAAAACTCATGACAACCATTCTAATTTTATGGTCATGCCTTTTGGATTCACAAATGTACCATCATCATTTTAGATCTTGATGAATAATATTTTTAGGCCATTTTTGAGAAAGTTTGTATTGGTGTTTTTTGATGATATCCTCATCCATAGAAAAATTTGAGATGACCATTTTAATTTTTTCCTGCATCATTCCTCCCTCCATGAGAATTAATGGTCCCCATTGAATCAATATTCCTCATCAAGTGTGGTAGTTGTGTCTTAATTTGATTCTATGTGAGACACTTACCTTGGTTGCTAAGCTGGCCCCTTTTGACCACCCGATAAAGCAAAATAAATCATCCTCTTGTTGTCTTCATCCAGATGTCTACAATCTAATCCTCCTCCATTGGAGTAAAACTCTATATATCAAGCTCATCAATGTACAATTGGTCTTTTATGACTAAAGTGTCCAACAGAGGTGGATAATATGGTTTGAGGAGATCCACATTGAATATTGGATATAGACCAAGGTAGGCTAGGAGGTTCAACTCAAATTCATTATTTTCAACTTTTCTAGTGATGGTGTAGGGACCATATTACAGAGGCTGAATTTTTCTATGTGGGCCTACAAGTCATTCCTTTTGAAGCCACAACCAAACCTTGTCACCCAAAGCAAAATGATGTGCAACCTATGTTTGTCATGGTGCTATTTATACTTCTGATTCATCTTCTCGAAGATGTCATGAACCTATTGCTAGATGTGTTGCATTTATTTAATGAACTTTTTTGCTTTTTATACCTCAGATCTCCCATGAGGTGTGTATTCCATGGTGGAGAATGGAATAAATATATCAATTGGTGCCATAGGTTAGAACCTAAAGCATACATAGAATGGATTGCTCTTGGTGAAGTTATACAGGGCCCAATTGAATCCATGTTATTTGAAAAGAAACCACTCATCCCATTTGTGTGGATGTTTGGAGTGATACATATGAATCATGTGAATAATCAAGCTATTCACCACTTTTGTCTGACCATCAGTCTATGGATGAAAAGCTATGGATTTCATAGAGTGGATTAAAAGATGCTTAGGAACCTGCTATATCTATTTTAGACAATGAACTTGTGAAGACCAAAATGGAGCCATACAAGAGGATGCTCTATTCCATTTTATCAGGTGGTCAAAAGAGCCAGCTTAGCCACCAAGGTGAGTGGCTCATAGAGAAACAAATTAAGACACAACTACCACATCTAATTAGGAATATTGATGCAATAGGGACCATTACTTCTTAAGGAGGGAGGAATTATCCTGACAATAATTCAGGTGACAATTCAAGTGATGGTTTTACCCCAATCGATGATGGAAGTTTTGGGAGCCATAACTTTTACACCATAGCTATGATTGACTCCTTGTTTAAAATATTGGGGACCCATAACCATCACCTGAATTATCACCTAAATTATTTCTTGGATCACTTTAATTCTATAAAAACATCAGATTTATGATAAACCTTCCAAATGTGTTTTTGGTGTCCAAGAGGTGGAGTACATGGGTCATATTATTTCACATGAAGTCATGAAAGTTAATCCTAAAAACAACCATGAGATGATGGATTGGTAGGTTCCCAAGACCCTCAATAACCTTCAAGGATTTATGGGGATAAATCATTACTATCAGAGGTTTGTCAAAAATTATGTTAACATCACATCCCTACTCACCTCTTGGTTGAAGAAAGACTCCTTCGAATGGACTAATTCATCTACCAAGGTGTTTGAATAGTTTTAAATTTCTATGTACACAACTCCAATTTTGGATACATTATATATTTCAAAAACTTTGTGGTGGAGTGTGATGCATCGAGATATCGCATGGGAGATATACTCATGAAATAAGATAGGCCATTGGAATTTCAAAGTTGCCAACTAAAGGAAAAAACTAGGCTCAAACCAATCTATAAGAAAGATATGATGGTTATTTTTCATGTAGTCAAGCAACCGATACCTTATCTAATGGGTCATTACTTTTAGAGAAGGACTGATCATTATAGCCTTAAATATTTTTTGGAGTAATGATTTTCATCTGAAGAATAGAAAAGGGATACTAAAAGGTTATGTTATGATTTTGAAACAGTATATAAAAATTGAAAATATAATGTGGTGTTAGACGTACCATCCTAAAAGGATGAATAAATTTAGACATTCTTATGTGCATTGACTATTTGGTAGGTGTATTGGCTAGAAGAAGCAAGATTATAATGGGAGAATGATAGTGCTACCGATGATTTGATTCAAAATATCCCATAGGGTTCTAGAGGCATTTAAAATTTTAAATGGAAGAGAAATTCATTAAGATATAAAGACAAATTATACCTTTATAATCATTATCTCTTCAAAAACAAAATACTTCAGGGACTTCATAAATCTCCATTGGGAGGTCACTCATGATTTTGGAAAATATATCATAGAAACAAGAAAGATTTCTTTGGGGAAAGATTCAAGGGTGATGTCTAGAAATATGTGGTTGAATGCATGGTATGTTAATATAATAAAGATGAAACAACTAATACCCCATGCCTTTACAACCTTTATCCATCTCTAGCTAGTGTTGGGAGGAGGATTCCATGGATTTCATTATTGGGTTACCATGGTCTGAGGGTAAAAGTGTTATCATGGTAGTTATCGATCCAATCACAAAGTATGCTCATTTTTATTCCTTATCACAGTCATTTATTGCCAGTACATTAGCTTCTACTTTGTTCAATATAGTTTAGAAATTACGTAGCACTCCAAAGATCATTATAAATGATTGAGATCCCACATTTACTATTAATTTTAAGACTAGATTATTTACGTATTTGGGCATCATGTTCTCTTGTAGCTCATACTATCACCCTCAATCTAAGAGATAAACATAGGTAGTTAAATAAACTATATAAGGATATCCTCATTGTTTTGTTTCTAATAAATAGAAAAAATGGGTTCATTATCTACCACTTTCCAAATGGTGGTATAACTCTTCTTTTCACACATCTTCCAAAATTTCTCCCTTTGTGACATTGTATGGGTATCAATATTACACCATCACTTCCTCCTTGATAATGCATCCAAGGTTTGAACTACTGATGAACACATCACCATCCGTAGGAGGTACTATCGAGTTTGGGAGATATTTTAGAAATAAAATAAAATATAATGAAACAAGTAGATCAACACCGTAGTGAGAGCCATTTTGGCATAGGTAATTGGGCCTTTGTGCATTTATATCTAGATAAATATATGTATCTAAAGTAATAGAAAAAAGGATAAAAAGATATCACCTAAGTATTATGTTTCTTATCATATATTTTATAAAATAGGTAGTGTGGGTTACAAACTATAAATTCTCCCATCTAATCACATACATCCAATTTTCCATGTATCTTACCTAAAGAAGATAATTAGACACATAGTTTCCACTCAAAACTAGTTACCAGAATTAGATGAATAAGACCTAGTCATTCTATATCCTAAAGAGGTTCTTCACACATGTACTAAATAATTGAAAACTAGATAGATTAAGGCATATTTTATCAAAAGAAAGAATGTGCATTCTGAATATGTAACATGAGAGGATGAAGCATTCCTATATAAATACACTATTTTTATTCAATGCTAAGGACATTATTATTCTAAAGTGGAAGGGCATGTTATGCCCTTAACTAGTGATACATCTAGAGATATGTGTGGCTAAATTGTGGCTTACATACCATCATATTATCCTATTGAATTTCTTAATGTTCTTAGTATGGTCGACCTATGGAATAACCATGGCTAAATAGAGTATATATAGGAGGTAGTGGTTAATATTTTATCATCATTTTATAAATTCTATTCATATTAAATTGTTATGAAAGTTTCCCCTCAAAATGACTCAGTCATAATAGTCAAGTATTATGCTCTTTTGAAAATTATTATCGTGGATATGTTTATTATGTTCTTAATTCTATGATATATAATTCTATTTTTGTGAATCATCTAAGTGATTTAATTACGTATATATAACATATTAATAAATACAAATATTTATCTTTATCAAAGTTACAAGTTCAAACTATAAATTGTCATGTTTGAAATACATCATAGTCTAAGAATTTTCCACTTTTAAGTCAAATAATCTATACATAATAATATACAATTATTTATTTCATGTAAGAATAAAATTATAAAATATCAAGGATAGAAAGATAGAGTCTTCAGATGTTACCTTATGATGTTAAAAATCAAACCACAAGTTATGATTAATAGGGTGGAATGTATGCCCCAAAAAATGTACTTTAGAGGGGAAAAGACTTGGTTTATTGACATTTTTTTCTTAATTAAAATTTCAACCCATGATACATGTTGAACCCTAATTTTTGTATAAGTATTTTGATTTTTTTAATGGAATCATCATGAGGTGAGAGGAACAAGGCACAAGAAGACCTTTTTTAATAATGAGCATAGTACAAGAGGACAATGACATAAAATATCACAATGCAACAAGACTAAGTAAAAGAAGAAACATAGCAAATGGAGGACCCTAAAGCATAAGACTCAGTATATCATTGAAAGACTTAGGGATCATGATGGAAGTGGGAAATAGTTGATAAAAAAATTCTCAAGGATAAATTAGACTTTAATCATCACATGAGTATCACACCAACCCCTATAAAGGAGGCCATTTAGTAGCAAGGATCTAGCACCGAATAAGAATAAAAGGGGCACAAAGATCAAGGTCACCAGGAGAAAACATGTAAATGACTGACACAACTCTCAATCTACTAGAGATCATTAACTAGTCACCTATTTATCATTAATAATGTAAAAACATGGTCAGGAAAAAATAATTATAAATGCCCCTTTGTAGAGATGTGTAAGGCTGACTAAACATGTGTATATTATGTAACAAATCCTTATGGTAATACAAGAACTATAGAAGTTGCTATTAGTTTTGATGTTTATGCTTTAGTTGATTGATACTCAAACATTGAGTATTAATGTTTTTGAATTGTGTAATATGTGGCTTATAATTCACTATGATATATAGAATATGCATTATATGAGGTTGCATAATCAACACTTTGAATGTCATATAAATTATATTTGTATTCATATTTGTTTGTATATATGAAACAAGGTCCATAGTCATGTATTTTATTTTCTATGTAATCATTAACTCGATACATGAATAAGTACAAGTATATGATAAGTATGTTACTGCATAAATGGGAGCTAGTTTCTTGCTACATGCTTTGGGTGAGTGTGTAATATATTAGTCTTGCATGAAAAGCTAAAGCATAAGTGTGTTTAAAACTAGACACTCGACCACCCTAATGAAAAATTGAGAAAAATAGAAAACATTTTGGTTTTGTTGTTAGGACTCATAGCGCTTGTTGCAGAGTATTGGAAAATGCTCGAACGTTTATGCCCTGAAAGTAATAAGCAATGGATTATTGAGTTCGATGATGATTTTTGTGATTCCATATATCAAACCAAGAGTTTTTACATGTGCATGGGTTAAAAAAACATATCTATAACTCCTTATATGAAACCTTCTTTATCAAAATCCCTATTTATTTGCATGCTTAGCTTTTTATCTATGCTCAAGACCGTTCATTAAATTTTGGATGGAGGAAAGCTTGGATGATAGAGAATCATAGTGATTTTTCATGTTATGGAACACCTTGTAAATAGGTTGTTAATATCTGGTGAAGAGAGGTGTTAAATAGCTACATCTTATAATACAATGTAACCACCTACTTTTATCCTAAAGAATTTAAATTCTAATTTCTTTGAGAGCCACATGGTTGGTATATTAGGCACTTCCCACTAGAAGTAAAAAAGTTATTTATCAATTAAAGACTCGAAACTTTGCCTGTGGATGGATAAACCCATCCTAGTATGAGCCACATAATTGAGGTGGGAATGCAGAGGTGTTGGTAAAGTATTATTGGTTTAGAATGGTAACTAATTAATAGGCATTACAAAAGCATAAATATGATGAATATCGATAGAGGATTATAGGTGGGGACATAGTAAGAAGGGTATGCGAGGACTCATAAGGTGTTGATAGGATCCATAGGGAGGTGAAGGGGTATAAGGAGGACTCACCAACATTCAAACTATGACCAATGCCAACTTTGTCAAATGAGCAAGAAACTAACTAGATAGAAGAGACCAAAAAAACCACATTTAAACCAACCCAATTCCATAACCATAGTGCGTGCTCATGATTTTGAGCCAAAAAATTTAATCATACATAAATGGGATACAAATAGTGTAGATTCAAAAATTGATCCTATAAGAGAGCTTATAGCTGAACAAATTTTAAATCATAGTGAATTGGTAGATTTTCTTCCTTTTCAAGCAAATTTCATGGCCCAACTTGGTATGCCAGGTGGACCCAACATTAATAGTGGGTAGAGTACTAGTCCAAGTATTATAAATCAATGTCCTATGGTACCCAATGTCTCAAGTACTACTATTGGAGGTGAGAGAGGAGGATTAGGAGGTGGAATAAGAGAAATTAGTAGATTTCCACCTCTAAGAATAGGACCTAGGGGTTTTTAATAGCCACCATCATAAGTACCTCAATTACTAATGGTTTATTATGAAATGATGCTTCATCTACCATAATATCAAGGTGTGGGGAATGTTACAGAGCATGTTCATAAGTGTGAAGTCATTTGGAAGTCACAGGTATAACTTATTCTAAATGAAAGGCAATATAATTTGTATCCACACTTCTAGAAATATGACACAAGTGAAATAGGAATTTTGATCCCCCAATAAGCAATAATGAACTATGATCATCTCAAAACAACATTTCTTTAGTATTCTTGTATTGGCACAATAAAGTATTAATGCACTAAAGGATATAAAACAAGAGCTCACTAAAAGTATATGTGAGTATGATGCACAATTCAAAACACTCTTGTCTAAGATATCATTTGAGATTAATGTTGTCCAACATGCACAATAGTTCAGAGGAGGCTTGCTACTTCCCTTTAAATGGTTGATATCTCAAATAACCTTTACTAGGTCGTGTGAGGCCCTAGAAGTTTCCATCTACATTAAATCTATTGGTAATATTGAAAATGGGATTAGTCATTTTATGACATCTCAAATAACTTCTATGGCATTAAAATTAATAAAGTTGACTACAAAGACACTTGTAATGATCTTTGGTGTACCAATTGTGAGTTTGAAGGTCATAATAGAAGCAAATACCCTCATAATAACATCTATGTTTTACTAAATTAGTCTTATGAAATATACCATGATATACACTCTTGTCCTCTCTTATATTAGGTTACACATTCTAATGTGTTTGAATAATTTAAGATATGTGATGCTTATACCCACGATAGAAACAATTATTGAATGATCAATTATATACATGAATCACATGCATGTGGTATGCATCAAACCTTTATCTCAAATAATCAAGATTGTAGAACTAGGACTTGAATCTAGACTTACACTTGCAATTGAACTAGATGAGGGATTACTTGGTGGATTTGTATCACTTAGAAAGGAAATATTAGTAAGCTACCCATGATCAATATCATCCATAATAACATCATTTAAAACATATTTTGACTTCTCTATATGGCCTTTTTGATGACCATAAATTCCCCCTTCATCAAAAATCACATCTCTTGACACAATAAGCCTATTAGTGAGAGGATCATATAACCTATAAGCCTTACTCACTTTTGGGATCTAACTTTTGCCTCTTTTGATCAAAAACATGAACATAGGCTAAACAACCAAAAACTTTGAAATAATTAACATTTGGCTTTTTCTCATACCAGGCTTCATATGGAGTCACCCTGTCAAGTGTACTAGTGGGACTTCGATTGAGAATATATACTGCTAGAGCAACTGTATCTCCCAAAAAAGAATTGCTTAATCCCTTTGTTTGTAGCATGCTTCATTCCATCTCCACCATTGTATGATTCTTTCTTTCAACTACACCATTTTTTTGAGGTGTGTACACAGTGATGAGTTGTCTTCTGATGCCATGCATATCACAATAACCTTGAAAGGATTTTGAACAAAATTTTCCTTCATGATCAGTCCTTGAACATTTGATTTTATACCCTTTTTAATTTTCTATAATGGCTCTAAACCTCTTGAATGTCTCAAGAGCTTCGCCTTTGGTCTTCAAAAATAAACCCAACATTGTCATGAGTAATCATCAATAAAAGTAATGAAATATGATGACTTACCCAAACTCTTTGTCTGCATAAGACTACAAATGTCTGAATGAACTAAGTAGAGTGGATAATGGGCCCTCCATGCATTTCCTTTTGGAAATTTCTCTCTTGCATGTTTTCATTTAGCATATCCTTCACAAACTTCATTATGCTCTTCAACCTTAGGCAAACCATAAACTAATGCTTTTGATGTTAGAATCTTCAAACTATGAAAATTTAAATGCCCATCCCTGAGATGCCATAAGAAACTTATATCCTCATATGCAATATTGGCAAGGCTCCTGTTATGTTCACCAAACTTCAATGGGAACATCCTTTTCTTTGTCATAGGCACAACTATTACCACTCTATTTCCTTGATTCTTATTATAAATTATACATTGCTGATTTTCAAATACAACTTTATAATTCTTCTCACATAATTGTCCAACACTCAACAAATTATGCTTCAACTGTGGAGTGTAATAAATGTCTTTAACACTCTTCATACCTTCTTTTGTATGAATTTCCATAGTTATTTTTGCAGCAACCTCCAATGATTTATCATCACCAAGCTTGATCTTAGATTTAAAACTTTCATCCATTATAGAAAAAAGTTTTTCCTTCCCTGACATGTGGTTAGAACATCCCGAATCTAAATACCAAACATCTTTAGAAACATTTTCAGCTTTGTCACAAGATAAAAATAAATTATCTGGAGGATTCTCATCACCTTCTAGAGTATAATGAACACTTTTATCATTATTACCTTCTTTTAATCTACACTCGTAATTAAAGTGGCCATACCTATTACAATGATAACACTAGATTTTTTTTATCAAATTGGCCTCTACCTCTTCCTCTAAAACCACCTCTGCCTCTATTTTCTCTTGAGTAATTCTGATTTTGACCTCCACCTTAGCCTTGATTACTTTTGACGCTACTATTGGCATCTTCATTCTTTATGATTTGTAATTTGGAGGAAAAAGATTTCTCGTCATTGTCTCCAAATGAATCTCTCAATCTTTCTTCATGAGACATCAAAGATCCAACTAGATGATCAAATTGAAGGGTAGACAAATTCTTGCTTTTTTCTATGATTATGGCAACATGGTTCCACTTTGGTGTGAGAGTCTTCAACATCTTTTTTATTACAACCTCATTATTCATAATTTCACCAAGTGTAGCCACTTTTACTCTGACACAATAGGTACTCATACTTTCAGCTTCTTGCATCTTTAAATTCTTGAATTCTCTCTCTAATGTCTGTGACTTGACAACTTTGACTTGATCACTACCTTGGTAAGCTTCTTTTAGAGTCTTCCAAGCATCCTTGGTTGTCTTTGCTCTTGCAATTCTCAAAAATAGGCTCTTATCTAGATCTATTTGAATATGAAATAAGGTTTGAGCATTATTCTTTTTAGCCTCCTTTGTTGTTTTATCAATTGTTGTAAGGGCATTCCAATCAGCTGGCTCTGCATAACCTAATTCAACAATCTCTCAAAAATCTTTTCCTATCAAAAAAGTCATCATTTTGATGCACCAATAATCATACTCATTTCCATCAAATTCTAGAATGGGCAAGGAGTTAAAATTTGACATGATAAACTTTTGGCAAAATTTCAACCTCTAAATCTTTGACCCAAAAGAAAATCCCTAATTTGATACCAGATGTAGAATGTAAAATCTTATCTTATTTGATGTAAAATGTAAAACCTTACCTTATTCCCACCGGCTATGAATGATAACAGCAGAGATACAAAAACAATTATCCCAGCAAACAAAGCACACCATTAGTACAAAATAATGTATTTTTTGCACCCTATTTTTTATAGAAAAGATATTACATTGCTGCAGTGTTACAGCATCTAAAAAAGGATTGCAAAACCTACAAACTACACATGCATTTTTCATGCATTATTGACTGTGCTAGAAGACTGCAATTCAGTTAAAACAAAGTTTATCAATCGAATTTTTAAAAAAACTATAAATAAAAGAATCTCATGCGCTGATGAGGACTGCAGTCAAGAGATGAGGATAGCATGCGGTGACGAAAGCATGCATCACTTATCAACACATTTTACAAAACAAAAATGAGTAAAAACTATAATTAACTAACTTTTTTTGGTGTGAAAATTAAAGGACAGTGGTGCTTATAGACCTCTCTAATGTCTTTGGCTGCAAATAATGGGCGTTTATCTTTATTGGGAGCAGTTAACATTCCAGCAATCAGTCCTCTTGTGCTCGTCCCGGCTATGACATCGAAATAGTCAGCTAATCTAACTTCTGGACAATTCTCAATTTTCTGTTACCAACACCAAATTTATAACTAGAAATAATTAATCTACTACTTCTTCAGTCAGCAGTATTATGTGATTTACTGGTTTGAATAAAGACATAATACCTGAAGACGTTCCTCCAGAAATTCAAGAATAGTTGAGGGAATTATCCCACGGACGCCTCCGCCGTCAATGTTGAGAATAGTTATCATATCACCAGAAGTGGGTGAAAGGTGTCCCAATGCTGCCATTGCTCTTAGATCGAACTACTTTTGGAAGAAGGAGATTTGAGCAGGAAAAATGAAGATAAACTCCATACAAGGCAGTGTTTGAATGTGGACTACTTTTGGAAGTGAGATTTATAATAGTGATTCGTCACCACGAGGGTCTCATTTTCGTCATTATAATGGTCCTGAAAAGTTTGAAATTGATAATTTTGTCAGCAGATATAATTCTGGACAATCTAACTCCAAGATTTGATCCTACCCAAACACTTGGAGAGATCCGCAGTCCATTGTGCACCCCTCCAGTTGGAATCCATTGTCAGCTGTCAGATATAAAAGTTTAAACGAAACATAGGTTTGTGTGCCCTTTTACAAAGCATTTCAATTTGATTGCCCAATAAGTTTGTCAATACATCAAATGATACGGGGGAATAAGATCTACAAATCAATTTGATTGGACAATAACTCTGTTGGGCAATATGTTAGATGTTTCAATGATATGGGGGAATAAGACTTAGAAATC
Organism: Torreya grandis; assembly: GCA_037957365.1. Lineage (NCBI taxonomy): Eukaryota > Viridiplantae > Streptophyta > Pinopsida > Cupressales > Taxaceae > Torreya > Torreya grandis. The sequence continues at coordinate 227,763 of JARHVA010006855.1, forward strand.
GATTTGATTGTAATAAGTTTGTCCATACATTAAATGTGAAGAGTTACAAATTATCAATATTAGGATCATGGTATCAAGTATGGTTTTTCTAATCTAATAGTAGTTTAGAAGGTATTTAATTTGTGAGAAGGGGTTAAATTTGTAAACGAATAAAAGTTAACTTTACGTTCTTAAGTTTAATCTGCAATACTTATTAAAAAAATTTAGGAGCCCTTTTTTCATAAAACCATTTCTTTTAATTTTTTTTTATGAATCTTATACTAAAAAAAATGCCTTTATATCTCAATACAACATTAAACTTCTTCTAAAAAATCAATATATCATATATAAATTTAGATTATTACTTAATATAACACACACATATATTATTGATGTTATCCTCTATTTATATTGAAAATATCACACAAACTCTATCTTTATATATAAATTAATATCACGTATAAATTGAAATAACAAATACCATCTAATTGACTATTGAAACCCTCAAATTAAATTTATTTAAAAAATAAAAAAAACTCCATAAAAACCAACTCAAAATGCAGATCAAAGCAATCCTAAAGATACGTTTGGTAGGATAAATTAATTGAATCTCACCAAAATAATAATAATAATTAATAAATAAATAAATGAGTAGAATTTGTTTTCAACTAACTTTTCGGTGGAAAGATAAAACAACAGTGGTCCGGATAGATTTTTGTATTTTCCTTGGCTGCAAACTCTCGTCTAATCTGTTTAACTTTGGCACTTAGTGTGATTCGTAACCACGAGGGCCTCTGGTATTCGTATTTGTCCTGCAAAACTTGGAATAATTTTTTCAGCTATGGTACGAACCAACTACCCGTAACTAATGTGAGTGGTTTACAATTTGTAAAAACTTCGCCCAATTTATGGGTGATCTTTCAAATGAAGCTTTTTAAAAAGTTTCAGTCGTTTTTTTTTTTTTGGAGCTTGTGGGATCGGTTAGTGTGGAGTTTTGGGGCTCTTTGTTTTGGGTGTTATTTATTTTTTAATTAGTTAATTTATGATATAAAAGGATTTAGCTATTATATTAAATCGAAAAAGATAGAAGAAATTTTTAGGATATTAAAAGGAGACGAGTAAAATGTCAAAAATCTAAGTAGTTATGAAACCACAAACTGAATTACAAGAGAGAAGATCATTCAACAGAATTTTTGTAATATTTATAAAGAAAATCACAAACTAATAACAAAAATCACATCCAACGTAATTGAGGAGTGCATGAGCAAAGCACTATCATCGAACAACTCAAAGAATACAAGAAATCACCACCACCAGAAACCATGGTCATCAAAATCTAAAAAGTCCTTCAAGCACTATTGTAAGACCTCAATTCATAAAACTTCAATGACATTTGAGCACAAGACAAAATCCATTGTTTCTCCAAGCACCTCAAACAAAATCAATCCAAGAAGTCACAATAGGAAGGAAGCCCTCAGACCACAATAAAATATTTTAAAGTCAAATCACTGATACCTTTGATGATAGTTTGATCAAATAGGAAGTTGTAAACGGGTCAAGTATTTTCTAATTAATTCTGTACATTCTTCCCAAGGAGGGGAACCTTCTCAATGCTATTTTTTATTGAGAGAAAGGTGAAGAGCTCCAAAGTTAACCAAGAAATTTATTGGAGAGTTAGTCTCATAATAATTGTGGGAGAGAGAAATATCTTCAAAAAAAGATTGGCATAGATGATATAATGAAAGATTAAATTGCGCTGCCACTGATTAGATCTTCTCAATTTAAAGACATTGATAATCAAGAGAAACATATTTCACAATTAATTTTTTGAAATTAGAATCAATCGCAGTTCTCAAACCTCTTACTAGTGTGTGAATATAAAGTATAATTTTGATACAAAAATAATAATATTTACTGGTGTGACTAAAAAATTTAAATTTGATATAAAGACATTAATATTTACTAGTTTTTACATAAACACCTTTATGTTTTCCATCCATGTATCAATAAATGTTAAATCTTCCATCCCAAGTTACTAGTATGTGAATGAAAACCTCAAGAGATTCCATCCAAATACCATAAAATGTTGAGCCGAATATGAATTAAAAAATATTGATGTTGTGGGTTCAGTTGTGGGCAATGTTTTATCCCTCCAACATGGTGACAGTACAATCTCTGTAACATGTTAAATTTTGTAGAAAAAATATATTAGTTCAATAACTATGAAGGGGGAGTAAATTGAACAAGACAAATTGAATAGGTTGTAGAGTTTATTTTTGATGGCATTAACTAGCCACATTAATGAAAACAAATTCAACAAAGTGTCTTCGGCATGGGCCTTCGTTGCATATTAATGACAAGTATCTTTCAACTTAGCCATTGAATTCATAAAATGATATGTTTGATACAAAAATAATAGCATTTGCTGGTATGTGAATGAAAAATTTGAGGGCCACCATGAACATACCAACAAAAGTGACTCAAATGTAAAGACACACAAAAATAATTACAATAACAATAATATGGATTTGGGATCAATGGCATTTAGGGAAGAGTGACTTCAAGAAGGCACATTGAATAGGTCGCTGACATCGTTCATGGTGACATTAACTATGACATCAATGGAAACAAAACTTGGTAGGCACCTTTAAAAATGGCCATTGCATACTAAAATCATGAGCATCTTTCAACATATATGTTGAAGTCTGAAATGTGTTAAGTATTAATGAATTAATCAAATGCATAATCACATAAGAATATCAGTAATTCAAAAAGTATTTATGTGTACACCAATGTGTTTCCTGCCCGTTGAATTCTGAAATGTGTTAAAATATACATGAATTAATGAAATTCATAATCAAATAAGCATTGTAATCATTACTAAAATATTTCTTTGTATACCAAGATTGTCATATGTCTTCCATTCCACGTTCAAATGCATTTCCATCCAACAAACATTTTTGTATATACAAGTAAATGTTCAGTCAAGTGTAGTCAAAGAATGTTGCTATGTACCATTAGGTAGTCAATTTGTTTTTGTAAATATAATTCAAAAATATATCCTAAAAATTATTCAATGATTTTTTTAAAAATATTATAAAAAAAATAGATGTGTACATCTTCGTATATATAGGTCAAAACACATGTTTGAATAATAGCAATGATCTAAATTCAAGATATTTTCAGAAGAGATTGAAAGTGAATGTGGCCTCTTTATGCCAAAAAGTGTTACACATTATTATACTTTACGCTTTTTCCATCCCAAGTTCAAATCTCTTTCCATTCAAACAAGCATTTTTATGAGGAAACATTTAATAGATGCTTTCAAAAACCATGAAAAAGCTAAATCCATGAAAATGGAAATATGTCATGGGTATAAAAAACATAAAAATGTTAATTACAATAATTATATTTAACTTTATTACAATGCATAATTAACATTCAATTATTGCAAAGTTAACAAAAATTTTAACATTTAATGTTTATTTAAATTTTATAAAAAACACATAACAAAATATTTAAAAATATACTTACATTAATATTTGTCCTTCAATATTATTATTTGTTTATAGAAATTATGAATTATGATTGATTTGTCAAAAAATAAAAATAAAAATAACAAATAAAAAATAATAATAAATTGTATTTTTATTAACTGTAAATATATCCATTTATCTAAAATATAATCACATCAATATTTTTAATTTAATAAAATGTAAGATATATTTTTCATATTATTAACATATAAATAATTTAAACATTTACGTTAGAAAAAAGATACGAAATGAGATTAATTAATTTATTTAAAAATAATAGTATTGTACTAATTATTATTTATAAGAGGTGCTTATAATTTGTAGAAGTGAAAGTGATAGCACGTCTCTAAGGCAGAAATAACTAGATGGGGATAAAACTTGTTACACACAAAGTTCCATAAAGACGCAGAATAACAAGACAGGGAAAAAATTCCAACACAATAAATGGCATTGCGAAGATCAGAAGCCATATCAATTGAATGCTGGAAAGACAGAGACAAGGAAAAAAAGAAAAAATTGAACTGAAGTTTACTTTTTACTAGTTTTCTCCATTGCGTGCATGTAAATGGGAGAAATTATTGGTTTATTCTAACACTCGCCCCTAATTTATACCATTAATTATTTCACCATTTACTATCCCCAAACTCTGTCTTAAATGTTCAAATACATCTTTTGCTAATGGCTTGGTAAATATATCTGCTAACTGGTCTTCAGATTTGCAAAACTCCAAATGGATTTCTCCATTGTTCACTAACTCTATGATGAAATGAAATCTTGTTTCAATATGATTGCCCCTCTTGTGAAACACATGATTATTTGACAATGCAATTGTTGATTTGTTGTCACAAAAGATGGATGTTGGCTCCTCTTGAGCTTGTCATAAATCTATCAAAACTTTCCTCATCCAAATTGTTTGGCAAGATGTTGATGTAGCTGATACATATTATGCTTCAGCAAATGAAAGAGTCAGTATGGGTTGCTTCTTTGATGCCCATGAGACTGCACCTATCCCACAATGAAAGACATATCCATAAGTACTCTTCCTATTATTAATGCTACTTGAAAAATCACTATCAGTAAAACCATTCAAATAAAAATCATTGGTTTTAGAATAAAAGATTCTATGTCTCATTGTTCATGCCACATATCTCAATATCCTCTTTTCCACTTACCAATACAAGTCTTTTGGTGACTCCATCAATCTTTAGATTATACTAACCCCATACATGATATATGGTCTTGTAGTTGTAAGATACATCAAACTTCTAATTAATATTTTGAAGATTATAGAATCAACATTAGGCCCCTTGTCTTCTTTGCTAACTTTAGTCCCTATTGCAACTGGTGTAGATGTTGGCTTACAATTCAACATTATAAACCTTTTCAACACATCTTTTGCATATTTAGATCGACTAATGAAAATTTCTTTATCTGATTGAACAACTTCAATGCCCAAAAAATACTTCATCAAACTCAAATCTGTCATCTCAAATTATTTCTTCATTTTTGATTTAAATGCATCTATAGATAAATTTTTGGTGAAAATTAAATCATCAACATATAAACACACTATCAAAATATGACCTTATTTATTGATCTTTATGTACAATGTGGGCTCACACTTTATTCTACTGAATCCATTGCTTTGCATGTATGAATCGACCCTGTTATACCATGCTCTTAGTGCTTGCTTGAGGCCATAGAGAGCCTTCTTCAATTTGTATACCATGTTTTCATGTCTATGCACTTCATAACCTGGTGGTTGTTTCACACACTTCTTCTAAAAAACTATTCAAAAAAGTTGATTTCACATCCATTTGAAAAACTTTCCAATTATTCTATGCAGCTATTGTTAAAACCATTCTAACAGTATAAGTCTAGCAACTGGAGCAAATGTCTCATAATAATTAATTACATAATATTATGCAAAACCTTTTGCTACTAACCTTGCCTTGTATTTTTCAATCTCACCTTTTGCATTAAATTTGGTTTTGTAGACTCATTTAACTGTAATGCAATCCTTACCTTCAGGTAGGTCAACTAGCTCCCATGTGTGATTTCTTTCGATGGAATCTATTTTTTCATCCATGGCTTTGATGTAATGTTCTTCACTAACTGCTTCTTCAAAATTCATAGGATCATGAGAGAATAAAGCAAAATTTGAACATAAATCCAAATTGTCTTCTCCTTGATCTCTTTCAAGCTTCCCATTTTCTTAGCTTTATATTTTGATCTTAATGAGGCAAGAGTAGGATCTAATTCTTCACTTGTGAATTGGGAGTAGGAAGATGTGCATGACCTGATGATTCACCTTGTACAACATTTTTTGGAGTTTTTATTGGTGTACTTGTTCTTATTTGTGGATTTGACTGATCACCTTACATAATTTGTTCTTCAGGTTATTTATTTTGTGGTATTGGTGCTCTAATTGTAATCAATTTGTTAATGCTTCCATCCCAAGCTTTTTATTCCTTAAATACTACATCTCTATTAATAATCAATTTCTTTAAAATGGGGTTAGACAACTTATAAGCTTTGATTCTTCATTATACCCAATAAAGATGTATTTCTCACTTCTATCATCAAGTTTTCTTTGCAATTCAGATGGTACAAGAGAACATGTAATTAAACCAAAAATTTTAAAATGATGTACTCTATGTTTCTTACCACTCCAAGCTTCTTGTGGAATTCGATCCTTGACACTCTTTATTGGGCTTCTATTCATAATATATACTAAACATGTTACTGCTTTTGCCCAATATTCATTTGATAAATGTTTAGCCTTCAACATGATTCTAGCCATCTCCGTGATTATTCTATTCTTTCTTTCATCTACACCATTCGGCTGTGGTGTGTACCTTGTAGTCAATTGTCCTTTAATGCCATAATATATGTAAAAATATTGAAATTAATTAGACTTATATTCACCTCCTCTATTTGATCTATGTACCTTGATGTAATTGCCACTTTGTTTTTTCACCATAGACTTGAACTCCTTGAATTCACTGAAGGCTTCAAACTTCTGCTTGAGAAAATATACCCATGTCTTCTTGCTAAAATCATCAATGAAGGTTAGAAAGTAAGAACTACCCCCAAATGATGGAATTTGCATTAGTTCACATAAATCACTATGAACTAGCTCCAATAATACCCTTTCTCTATATGAAACTCCTACTGGAGTGCTCTCTCTCTCTGTTATTTTGCCAAAATGTAACTCTCACATGAACATCTTGGCTGCTCTAGTGGAGGTAATCCCTTCACCATATTTTTCTTTTGTAACAAAATCAAACTTCCAAAATGTAAATGCCCATACCTCAAATGTCATATCCGTGATTAGTTTAAACATACAGTTTTGAAATTGACTTCTTCTACTCCTTAGATGGACTAAATTTGAAGGGGGAACATCCGATTCTTGGTCATATCCACTCTTGCAATCAACCTATGATTTGGAAATCTATTTAATATAGTGCAAACATCATTCATAAAATATACTTTGTAACTTTTTTGTACTAGTTACCCAACACTCATAAGATTATGCCTTAGTCCAAGTACAAAATAAACATCAAGAATAAACTTTATTTCACCATTTTTTGTTAAAATATTTATTACTCCTTTACCCATTACAACCACCTTATTATCATTTCCCAATTCCACTTTAAACTTTATAGAATCATCAAGACTAGCAAACAAATCTTTATTCCCAGTCATATGATTACTGCATCCGATATCTAAAAACTAGATATTTCTAGTGCTCTCTTGAGCAACATTACATGTAATGAACATACTATCAAAATTAGATCTAGTTTCATTTGTATAATTAGCATTCTACTTATCCATATCTCCATGTTTCTTTCTACATTCATATGCATATGTCCATATTTTTTATAATTATAACACTAAATGTTATATTTATCAAACCTCTGTGAATGTTGTTGGAAATGATTGTTTTCATGCCCTCTATTATTGTAATTCTGATTATTCCTTTCACCTTGATCTAAATCACTTTTACCACCTCTACCTCTTCCTCTGAAGCTTGATCTTCCTCTTCCTCTGCTAGATGATTCCTGAGACTTGAAAGCATTCTCAAAAGTAGTGTTATTTCTATTCATTCTGGACTCATGTGTTAACAAGGATCCCATTAATTCATCTACAAATAACTATCTCAAATATTTGGATTCTTCAATTGCTACTACTATAGCATCAAATTTACTAGGCAAACTCCTGAGAATCTTTTACATGATCCTCTGATCTATTAATTATTCTCCATTAGATCTAATTTGATTTACAACATTCATGACCTGACTCATAAATTGATCTACAGACTCTAAATCACTCATTTGCAAATTTTTAAAATTTCTTCTAAGAGATTGTAGTGTAGCTACTTTCACCTTTGTAATACCTTGATACGCTGTCTCCAAGATCTCCCATGTTCTCTTTGATCTTTTTGTTCTTGCAACTCTAGGAAATATGGAATCACCCATTGCTTATTGAATTAAAAATAAAGCTTTTCATTCCTTTTTTTTGTTGTCTCTAAGTTAATCTCTTTCTCCCTATGTTAACGCTTGAAATGTTCCCTGATCCTATGGTTTTATAAAACTATATTCTACCAAATCCCAAATATTTTGTGAATAGAATAAAGTTCTCATCTTAATTTATCAAAAATCATAATTCTTACCATTAAAAATAGAAATTTGAGGATCTGCTACAGTAGTAAAAAAAAACCCTCATTGACTTCAAAAACCATGGTAGAATTCACCAACGATCTTTAGCTCTAATACCAAGCTACTGGAAAGATAGAGACAAGAAAAAAAGCTGAACAAAAGTTTATTTTTACTTGTCATTTCCATTGCATGCATGTAGATGGGAGAAATTATTCACTTATTCTAACATTGAAGTGATATCAATGGACTTTCTCTTGTCTCTTTTTTGCTTGAGTGCCATTCCAAATCTACAACCAATTTAGGGAATCATTATTAAAATACATAATATCATCCATTAATAATATTATTTTTAGTGCTATTGCATTTTTATGTATTTATGTTTCCTTAAAATAAATCAATGGATTTTTACCCATCCAAGGCCTTCTTGTTGGTACCCTTATTTATAACTTCCTCGAACTCATCAATCTTTAAATTGGCTTGGGATACACGCTTACCCAGGTGTTTATTTGCTATTATTACAAGCTTCTCAAGATTTTTTTTGCTAGAGTTGTTAATTGAAGCTACATCACCTATTAATTTTCCCTGGATAGCAAAAACATGAGGTGATTTAAAACACGTGGTCACAATATGACTATACTCCCTTAATTTTTTAAAAAAAAGAATATTCAAATTTTACTATAAGGCAGTAATTCATACTAATATCCTTATATGGCTTTCTAGTAGTACCAAAATTGTAAAAAATAAAATACCTAAATTTTGAGATAGTTTTCCCCAGACTGAAAGCCCTAAAAGACTACGGAAGTATGAATGCCCACCATGTTTGAACTTGATTGCATAGAAGTTTCCACTATGGGTGTCATCCCATTGTTAAAAAACCATCCCAATATTCCCCTCTTTTTAACCTCAGGGACCTCATAGCTTTTATAATTACTATAGAATATGAAACTAAACCTTATTCATGAACCAATGAGCTATGAAGAAAATAATAGCAAAGGTAACAACAAATTATGACAGTAGAGAAAGTAATTAACTCATAAAGAAAAAAAGGAAGAGAGCATAGCATACAATTCTATATTTTTTGCACACTGAATAATATATTATTTATTAAAGCTTATATAAAAAATAACTATGCTAAAAATAGTTCGATGCATATAAAGATAGAATTAAAAACATAAAAGACAAAGCATACACTTGACATGCATTATTCGCTACACTGGAAGACTAGTAACTTGATGGTAAAAAAGAGTTTGTTAACTACTCTCTAAACTAATAGTCTAAAAATAGAACTGAGGATGGTGGTTAACAAACTACAACATCACTTTTCAACATACTCCCCTTTGATGCTAAGAGGGCTCACAATCTAATCTCTAAGTGTCAAAAACTGATCCTTTGTAACTGTTTTAATCAAGATATCTACTAATTTTTCTTTAGTGTTGATGTATTTCAATTATACTACCTTAATCTATACTAAATCTCAGAGAAAATGATGCTTTAAATCAAAATGTTTTATCATGTTATGATAGACTAGATTCTTGGCCAATTTGATGGTAGTAATGTTATCAAATAAAATCACTATGGATTGAATTTGTATCTCTCCAATTTCTTTAAGAAGTTTTATAATCCATAACACTTGTGCCCTATTGAAGTCACTACAATATACTCTGCTTCTGTAGAAGAAATGACAACTATACTTTACTTTTTTGAGCTCTAAGTAATCAAACCAGAACCAAAAGAAAAGCAATTGTCAGATGTAGATTTTCAGTCATCCAAACTACTTTCCCAATCAAAATCACTAAAACTAACAAGATTGAACATTTTAGAAGTGTAGTAATGAATACCAAATCTAGAGTGCCTCCCACATACCTCAAAATTCTCAAAATTCTCTTGGCTACCTTCATATGTATTTCAGATGGCTATGTCATGTGCCTTGAAACAACTGAAACTAAATAAGCAATCTCAGGGCTTGTGTGAATTAAAAACATCAAACTTCTAACAATGATTCTATAAGCTATATCATCAACTATTTTAGCATCATCATCTCTACACAACACAACTCCATGAGCAACTAAAGTGGAGACTGGTTTACAATCAACCATATCAAATTTTAACATATCTTTGGCATACATTGTTTAAAAAATGAAATTTTCATTTTCATTTTGACAAACCTCCATTCCTAGAAAATATTTCATGAAACCTAAATCTTTCATCTCAAATTTACTCATTATAGCAACTTTGAATTCAGCGTTCATCTTAAAACTGTTACCCATATACAACAAGTCATCAACATACACATTTACAATAAAAATATCATTACCTTCTTGTTTGTAGTAAAGGGTATGTTCACGTTTACTTCTTTGAAAGCCATTCCCCTGAGAATATCCGTCAATCCTAGCATACCATGCTCTTGGTGCTTGCTTGAAGGTATCCAAAGCCTTCTTCAACTTGTAGACATGATTTTATTTTCCTTGCACTTCAAAACCTTGTGATTGTTCCACATATACTTCCTCTTCTAAGTACCCATTCAAGAAGGCACTTTTCATGTCCATAGGATGGATGCTCCAATTCCTCTGAGTTGCTAATGAAATCAGCATTCTAATGGTCTCTTGTCTTGCTACTGGTGCAAATGTATGTTCATAATCAATGTCATATTTCTGTGTGAAGTCTTTAACAATTAATCTTGTCTTATGCCTTTCAACACTTCCATCACTGTTATACTTAGTCTTGTAGATCCACTTGGTGCTGATCTTCTTCTTGTCATGTTGAAGCTTGGTAAGTTCCCAAGTGTCATCCCGGTGAATAGAATCAATCTTTTCTTGAATTGCTTGCATTCAAACCTCATTAGTACATGCATCTTCAAAACATGATGGTTCAAAATCAGCATTGATAAGTAAAGCAAAATTCACTGTGTCACCTCTTAGATTTTTTTTATGTGCTTGATTTATACTCCTTTGATAGATGTCACTCAATCTTCTTAACTTTCTTGTATAATTAGGACTTGAATCTGGACTTAGACTTGAAATTGAACAACTAGATAAAAGGCTACTTGGTGGATTTGTAATACTTGGAGTAGAAATATGACTGGGTTGCTCATGATAAATATCATCAATAATATCATTTATAATATATTTTGACTTTTCCATATGGCCTTTTTGATCACCATAAACTCCCCCTTATCAAAAATCACATCTCTTGACACAATAAACCTATTAGTGAGAGGATTATATACCCTGTAATCCATACTTCCCTTACTATATCCAACAAAAATACATGACTCACTTTTGACATCTAACTTTTGTCTCTTTTGATTAAAGACATCAACATAAACTAAATAACCAAAAACTTTGAAATAATTAAAATTTGGCTTTTTATCATACCAAAGTTCATACGAAGTCAACCTGTCAAGTGCACTAGTGGGACTTTGATTGAGAATACATACGACTATAAAAACTACCTCCCCAAAAAGAATTATTTAATCCCTTTGTTTGTAGCATACTCCATCCCATCTCCACCACTATACGATTCTTCCTTTTAGCTACACCATTTTGTTGAGGTGTGTAGGTAGTGGTGAGTTGTCTTCTAATGTCATGCATATCACAATAATCTTGAAAGGCTTTTGGACAAAATTATCCTCTACGATCAATCCTTAAGCATTTGATTTTGCACCATTTTTCATTTTTCACAAGGGATTTAAACATCTTGAATGTATCAAGGGCTTCACACTTGGTCTTCAAAAAATAAACCCAACACTTTTGTGAGTAATCATCAATAAAAGTGATAAAATATAATGACTTACCCAAACTCTTTGTTTACGTAGGACCACAAATATTTGAGTGAATAAGTTGAAGTGGATGATGGGCCCTCCATGCATTGCCCTTCAAAAATTTCTCCTTTGTATGCTTTTCTTTAGCACAACTTTCACAAATTTTCTTGTGCTCTTCAACCTTAGATAAACCAGAAACTAATGCATTTGATGTTAGAATCTTCAAACTATGAAAATTTAAATGCTCTTACCTGAGATGCCACAACCAACTTGTATCCTCATATGCCATATTGGCAAAGTTGTTATGTTTACCAAACTTCAATGGAAACACCCTATTCTTTGTCATAGACACAACTGGGACCACTCTATTACCCCGATTCATATCATAAATTATACATTGTTGATTTTCAAATACAATTTTATAATTCTTCTCACACAATTGCCCAACACTCCATAGATTATGCTTTAATTGTGGAGGGTAATAAATGTCTTTAACACTCTTCATACCTTCTTTTGTATGGGCTTCCATAGCTCCTTTTGCATCAACTTTTAATGATTTGTCATCACCAAACTGGGGCTTGAATTTGAAACTTTCATCCATTGTTGAAAACTTCTCATTCCCTAACATATGGTTAGAACATCCAAAATCTAAATACCAAACATATTTACTATTATTTTTAGCATTGGCATAAGATAAAAATAAATGATCTCAAGGATTCTCATCACCTTTTTCAATATAATAAATACTTTTACATTTTTTTAATCTGCAATCCATATCAAAGTGGTCATCCCTATTACAATTCTAACATTAGACATTTCTTTTATCAATTGACGTCTACCTCTTCCTCTAGTACCCCTATTCCTTGTAAAATACCTCCACCTCTATTTTTTCTTGAGTAATTTTGATTTTGCCCTTTACCTTGGCCTTGATTACTTTTGGTACTATTATTGACATTTTCATTCTTTGTGATTTATACATTGGAGGAAAAAAAATTCTCATTATTGTGTCTCCAAATGAATCGCTCAATCTTTCTTCATGAAACATGAAAAAGATCCAACTAGGTGATCAAATTGAAAGGTAAACAAATTTTCGCTTTCTTATATAATTATGGGAACATGGTTCTACCTTGCTATGAAACTCCTCAACACTTTTTTTTATCACAATTTCATTATTCATTATTTCACCAAGCGTAGCCATCTTATTGACCACATCTTTTACTTTGAGACAATAGGTACTAACACTTTCATCTTTTTGCATTTTCAAAATCTTGAATTCTCTCTTCAATATTTGTATCTTGGCAATTTTGACTTGATCACTCCCTTGGTAAGCTTCTTTTAAAGTCTACCAAGGACCCTCAGTGGTCTTTGCTCCTACAATTCTCAGAGATAAGCTCTTATTTAAAACTATTTGAATATGGGATAAAGCGCGAGTGTGTTCTTCTTCTTAGCATTCTTCTTCGTTGTTTTATCATTGGTTGTGACAGCATTCAAATCAATTGTCTCTGCATAACTTGATTCAACAATCCCCTGCAAATCTTTTTTAATAAAAAATGTCATCATTTTGATGGGACCAATAATCATACTCATTTCCATCAAATTCTTAGATGAACAAAAAATTAGAATTTGACATGATAAACCTTTGACGAAATTCCAATCACTAAATTTTCAACCCAAAAAAAATATCCCTGCTCTAATACCAAATGTAAAATCTGAAACTAAACCTTATCCCTGACCCAACGAACTATGAAAAAAATAACAGAGATAACTGCAAATTATGACAGAGAATAATTTATTCGGGAAAAAAAAAAAAAAAGGAAGAGAGCACAGCATACAATTCTGCATTTTTTGCACGCTGAATAATATATTATATATTGAAGTTTATATAGAAAACAATTATGCTAAAAACAGTTCGTTGCATCTGAGATGGAATAAAAAACATAAAAGACAAAGCATGCATTATTCGTTGCACTAGTAGACTAGCAGCTTGACAGTAAAAAAGAGTTTGTTGACTGGCTCTCTAAACTATAGTCTAAAAATAGAACTAAGCATGGTGGTTAACGAACTACAGCATCATTTTTCAACAATTAATGGGCTTGATAATTTCTGTTTGATGGTCGGCTCCAAGAGAGAGCACCAGAAACTTGCTTGCGTCCTCGTTAAAATAAAAAATTCTAAAGGCCCCTTAATACTTGTAAGTGGTAATATGTATTTGAATTTGAATAAAATCCTTTTTTTAACTAAATCACCTTCGCTTATGGTCATCACAAAATTGCGTGTTAGGTAGGTAGTATATATTCCAGTAAAGGTTTTGTTTTATTAACTCACCTTTGCTTTCTCTAGGGATACCCACGTTTGCTTCTTGTTTAAGGATTTTTTTACCACTTCATTTTTAGTAGGTAAGGTCTGAAGAATTATTTGACAGAACAGTTTAAAACTAAATTAGAAAATTCTAATTTAATTATTTGGGGTTGAGCTTTAATAAACAACAATTAACCATGAGACGGAGACGGGGAAAATCTTATCGGATTGTTAGCAGCCACTCCTCCATCTATGAGGTAAATTTTCTGGTACTACTTGACGAGTCTTTAGTTTCGAAATAGTGAGGAGGAAGATATATTGGTGCTGCTGAGGTAACGATGCATATATCAGATAATAATGCATCTTTCAAAATATTTTTTGGGTTCTGCAAATAACAGGTATGATATCTATTTAGAAAGAAGAAAAATGCGAAAAAAATATAAATACAGCTCGTTTGGGACAGATAGAAATGATGTGAAGTTAACCTCAAAAGGAGGAGAAGATTATGGTATGCTCTAATTTCATATCATAAGTGGTAATCACCACGTGGGTTAGGATGCTACCTACCAATATTTTGACTTGCTTGTGCAAATGATCCCCAGAATATTTGGGCCCTCGCAGAAAAGCCCGTTTTGATTGCTCTATTCCTATAATGCCTCTGGAAAGATAAATTGATTCAATCTCACTTAGTCACCTATACATTTTTATTTTCCTTGCATTTTACAAAACAAAAATGAGCAGAAGGATCTATGAATATGATGGCAAAGTTATAGAGATTAGCCAAATGCATCGATCTACATATCTTTAGAAATGATGGCAAGTCTCTTAACACGGATAAGTCCCATTAAATGCATTAATTAAGCAAATTTATTAGCTAATATATGAATGATGAAATATGCAGCAAAGTCACCGAAATGTTATGGTTAAAAGATAGCTGGAAAATGGTTGACAGCAAGCTGATGTTGATTTGGTCTACGGCACATATCTGCAGGGATTGGGTTGCAATCAATGTCTCACAGGCTAGAGTATAGGTGGCTTCAGCGACGTTTTCCAACACTACCCCTTACTCTAGACTGCTGGAGTGTACTTCGGAGCTACATCTTCGGAGTAGCATCTTTTCTTTAGAGCAGTCTGTTTACAATTTTGCGCTCTCTTCATCCAGCGACTGCTTCTGCTTCAACTAGCTCCAACCATATCTTCGTAGCAGGGTCCTCTTTACCATGCCTACATTGGTCTTTGGATATCCAACTCTCCCATGGGTTCCAAACAACTTCATCGGTCAACCCCTTGATTCTTCTTATAACAGCTGCGATCCTTTCACCATATTGACCATTGCCATATCAGTCATCAAAAACAATATCCAGGGCAACACATGCACCTTCATGGCTGGCTGTACAACACCGGCTCCTTTCTCTTGCTGGACAACTCGACCCCTACGGTTGGGTTGAATTCTTCAGCATACAAACTTCGATAAACTGCCTTAGATCTTTCTAGCAGCTTCACTCGCCACTCAGTTGTTTAGTTCTTCTCCTGATACAGCTGGCCATATAGCAGCGACCAATATCTTCTATTCGGCTCCTTCACTCTCATGACGCCTCTAGCCTAAGCGCTTCCTTTTAACGACACAGCTGCTATTCTCCCGCATGCTGGCTGAGCTTTCTTCCAATTCCTCGGCTATTTCTCCTCGCCAGCTGCCTGATCTGTGCTTCTCCCATGATTTGATTGGGCTCTGTCAACAACAACTCTATAGCAGACTCTCATATGGTTTCCTTGAAGTGAAGGGTGGTGAACACGAGCTCGCACTACGCCCAGTAGATGCTTCAACGAACCAGAACTATAGCATACACGACCTTAGCTCAGCTAAGTACTCATCCATGAACAGTCTTATCAAATGACTTTGAATAAAGGCTACAGCCTTCCATATCATCAGCATCTACGCTAAACTTGCCTCCATACACCACTTCTGAACTTTTTGCGTTGCACTTGAAAACAAACACAATATGACATCTACCGACTGCAGTCCGACTCAACAGCGATCTCATCTACCTCCATCAAGGTAATCCCACGATCGCTATTATGCTATATTGATAAGCTGTGTATACTCATCTCCCTTAAAACGCTCGCTCTCTTTGGTGTCGCAATGAGTTGGTCTCGTATTTGTCATTTCAATGGTCATCTAAAACTTGGAATAATTTTGTCAGCTATGGTACGAACCAACTACTCCTTATTCATACGAGTGGATTAGAATTTGTAAAAACTTCACGTTATTTATTGATAATCTTTCAAATTAACTTTTTAAATAACTTTTTAATTTTTTTATTTTTGGGCGGGGGAGGTGAAGGGGGTTGATTAATGTGGAGTTTTGGGGTTATTTGTTTTAGTGTTATTTATTTTTTTATTAGTTAACGTGTTTTTTTGGGCCAAAGTATGGAAGTGTTTTAATATATCTTTTTTAATAGAAAATAATAAGGGAAAAGGTATTCAGTGATATAACAATATTTATAAAGCAAATTAAATTGGAAAAGACAAAATAAATCTCTAGGATATTAAAAGGAAACGGGTAAATTGTCAAAAATTCACACAGTTATGAAGCCAAAAACTCAATTACAAGAGAGAAGACCATATAATTGAAGCTCATAAAATTTTATAAAGAAAAAGACAAACCAATGACAAAAATCACATCCAAAGCAGTCGAAGAGTGTATGAAATAAGCACTACCATGGAACAACTCAAAGAATACAAGAAAGCACCACCACCAGATGCCATGGTCACCAAAATCTAGAACATCCTTCAAGCACTATTGTAAGACTTATATTCATAAAACTTCAATGGCATTTGAGTGCAAGACAAAATCCATTGTTTCTCCAAGCACCTCAAACAAAATCAATTAAAGAAGCCAAAATAGGGAGGAAGCCCTGAGACTTTAATAAAATATTTGAAAGTCAAATGACTAATACCTTCGATGACAATTTAATCAAATGGGAAGTTATAAGCAGGTCAAGTCTTTTCAAATTAATTCTCTAACCTTCACAATGCTAATTTTTATTCAGAGAAAGGTGAAGAGCTCCAAGGTTAGCTAGGAAATTTATTGGAGAGTTGGTCTCATGATAGTTTTTGGAGAGAGAAATATCTTTAAAAAAAGGATTGGCATGGAAGATATATTGAATGATTGGATTGAGTTGCCATTGATCAGATCTTCTTGATTTAAAAACATTTTTAATCAATAGATAGATGTATCTCATAATTAATTTCTTGAAATTAGAATAGTCAATATGTAGAAAGACATGGATTGCCTTTAGATGCGTCGTTAAAATTTAACTTCACATAATTGTCACTCGAGGGCTTCCAAGAGGGCATTAACCTATTGATGTTTTGAGAAGGAAAGCTGAAATTATTTTTCAATTGATTCCATTTAAAGAGAATATGAAGATCCTTCACTATGATTTTATTTTATGGAAGCAAAACTTTAGCCTTAAAATTTTCTTGAAGCACTACCTCGATTTTGAGAGTAAATATTTCTTCATAGAAGGACACAGTGTTGAAAACTCTATTATTTCATTCTTTCCATAAACTCTAGATGATCACAGACAAGATCGTAACCCAAATAATTCTAAGATCCCCTCCTCCTATTAATATGGTGATACTTATTGGGTCATCTGTGATCTTTCTTGATTTTTTGTTATTTTGTTACTTTGTCATTTTTTTGAGTTTTTGATGGCATCTCAATTTATTGGAGATGTGTGATATGAAGTGATGTTGAATCTTTATTGATATTCAACCAATACCATTTTGGAATATATATGACACAAGGAGCATGTTTTCTATGTGCATTTCATAGATGCCATAGTGACCTTAATGGACGCTTGGTTCAAATTCCTCTAGACATCTCAACTAGGTGTTTTTATAGCCTTTATGAGAGATAATCCTAAGTAGGAAGATGATATATGGTATGGATTAGATGAAATCTTGGATTAGATGGCAATCTATAAGATGTAGAGACATGATGGATGATTGAGTATTGGGACTAGACATCACAAACACCACTAGAGATGTACAAGGTGCCTTTTTTTATTCATGCCATATGACAAGAGATATTAAGGAAACCAGTAATTTTTTAATTTTCATTTATTTGATCCAAATATTTGGAAGATTATCGACCATGTTACTTTTAATGTTGATTTGTTCATAAATTAGTGTCATGGAGTCTTTACATTTGTTTTTTTTATTACTTTGACTACCCCCTTGTGCCTTAAATAAGGTTTTTCAAAAGGAATCTGAATGTTAACTTTGAATATGATTATTTTGAATTTGATTGTCCCTTAGCACCTTAAGGGGGTTTCACTAGGGGAAGATTATTTTACACTTGGCTAGTGTTTTGATATATATTGACTTTGATTTATAGTTGGAAAAAAGATAACTTCATGATTATACTTTATTATTTGATTATCATTGTGGATCTTTATATATGCAACACATGATATTTCATGTTAAGATGAGTCCAATGATGTCTGCTTCTTTTCGTTCCCATTAAGGATGTTCATGAAGTGATTATTGAGTGGAAAATGATAAGAAGATGAATGATAGATGCTGGTGGAAGGGATAGATTGATGAGTGGATAAATGGCAACAAGTTATTCATAGAGGTTTGTAAGAGACCTAGTTTTGACATCAGATAAAATCACCTCAAGACTCATGGAAGGATCATTAAGGGTTTTGTATTGAATTGTAGGCTAAGCTTATGATGTTAGATCAATGCCAATCTAATAATCATCTACTAATGAAGCATCTTGAAGTCTCATAAACTCTGTTATGACATCATTTACTTGACTCAAATAAAGACACATTCCTTTCTACTAGTTGATATTTAAAATATATGTGTCCTCAAATAACCACGTGTTAGCATGATCTTAGTCATTTATAAAGGATGATGATTATGCCATGAAATCTATTCTGGATTCAGATGGAATAAATAATGATGAAAATGATACTAATGTTATCTTTAATGTGGATGATGTTGATGATGTGTTTCTACTAGTGTATGACATTTTGATTGTGGTCATAAGGAGGGCCTATTTGATAATGATGTCTACAAGTACCTTATTTACCTTCTGCTTAGTGATTGAGGATTTAGGACAAAATGAGTTTTTAAAATAGTGGATATGACATGATGGTTAGGATGTAGATGATTGGTGATGGAATTAAAAACTTGAGATCTTCATCACACAATCGAGGTATGATACCATAATGATGTAAATAAATTTCAGCTCCTCATCACCCAATGGAGCTCTGATACCAAATGATGGGTTAAAAAATCTAAAGATTTTACAAACACATATATCCATTCATTAAATCACACATTATAGACACAAAGATTCATCAATATTTATTCTACACATCACCACTTCTACAAAACTTGGAATTGTACATGCCAAGGACACTCTACAAATCTTTAACACAAAGCTTAAATCCTAACACTCTAGCCTACAAATGCCATCGATCAAAATCCATTTATTGAAATACAAAATGAAGAACAAGAGAGAAAAATGCAAAAGAAGCTAACAAATTCATCCCCCTCTACTTGGAGGGACTATTCATATATATCATCCGAAATAAAATGTCCCATGTGCCTCAGTGGAGAACTATGCTGCTTATGCCACCTCACTAGTATGAATAATAACCTGCCACATTATTAGCATGAATAATGATCAGCATGAATAGTGATTTATTTCTCCATATTATTATTTTCTAGTTGAAAACAAATTATCTCTTGTTAGTTGTTATGATTATTCTCCAAACATTATAAGCTCATACAAACATGAACACACAAACACACCACTCTATTTTTTGGTAGTGCAATATTGTACAAACCCTTGGATGCTCTTGCATCATATACCTAAGGTTTTATAATGTGGTATCCTACTCACATGGATGGGGTAAGTGGTAGAGAATTTATTTTTCCATGCAGTGTAATAACCATGACATCCCATTCCAACACACCAAGTAACAAAACTACTTATTCTCCTTTTTCCTCCTCCATTTCTAGCTCCTACATGTTGGTTTACTTCATCTACTTTTATCAACTATTCTCCTTCACTCTTTTACTCATTTTGGTATGTGAATCACCATAGGTTATCTCCTTTGTGGGATTACACCCACCATCAACCATCCTCCTCTACCAAGATGCATTTTAATGCATCCCACTCTCCCATGTGGACTCAAACCCACCAAAAATAGACCACCTCATCCTAAGGCCCTCTTGGGTTTCTTCACACATTATTTAATCATATATTGGATCACCCACACCATCACATATCACTTTTTATATCTTCACACACATGCTACCATCTCATCTACAACATCAACTCTTTCACCAAAGTCTTGAGCTTCCATACACCTTAGCAACTACTCATTCTAATTGTTGAGCTCAAATAACTCACCTTCAATACTTGTAACATCCTATTATTCTACCCATGCCATAGCTGGTCTCAAACTTATCTACACTCTCTCCTCCACCATTACACTATAATATTACTCTAAAATAATGTTTGGATCATCAAAGCCTTTTCCAACAACTTTTAGTTATTCTTGTGACACCTCTCCTTCTACACATGGCTATAAGTGAACCTACACCTGAATATACTATTGAGAAAAATCATGTTCCCATGATTTAGAGCACTCTCTAATCTACATATCATCTTGAATAAATACTTCATTAGTTGGAACATGAACACCAACTAGTTATCCAACTGTTGTAACAATAGTATCTTCCACTGCTTCATCATGCTCCAAAGGCATGTTGTCCAACTCCTTTTAAATGCTTGAATGTTCCTCATGGTTTTCACTCACACTATGGAATCTCAAAAGCTCCATATCATCCACATACAAGGTTGTCTTGTTCTTATCTAAACCTTTGTTTTCATCTCTATCACATGGCCGAACCTCTACTACACTCTCCTTGGGTTCTCTTACTTGCACAACAACCTCATCCATATCTTCCATCATGGAGACATGAAACACTATTTAGATGTTATCTTCTTTTACATGTATCTATTCTTGGATGCCTTCCTCTTCTATTTACAACTACTCATGGTTTCATTCTCCATTATCCCATGTGGCTAGTTCTCTCTCTAATAAGTTCACATTTTCATGGAGGGAATCTAATATCTCCCACATCTATTCTTCTTCGTCATTAGTTTAAAATTTTTTAATTTGTGAATCTACCATCATCTTTAATTATGATTACATTTTCATCAACATCTTCTTCCATTCTTTAATTTGTCTTCTTTCCATCTCTTATAACTATAATATAATTTACATACAACTCGAACTCTCTCCAATACCATTTGATGGGTTAATAAATTTATAGAGCTTACAAACACATAACCCTCTTCATTAAATCACACATCACATACACAAATCTTCATCAAGATTTATTCTACACATCACCACTTATACAAAATTTGGCATTTGACATACCAAGGAAGATCCACAAATCTTTCAAACAAAGCTTAACTACTAACACTATAGCCTATAAATTCCATGAATTGAAATCCATTTATTGAAATAAAAGAAGAATAAGAGAGAAAAAATATAAAATAAGCCAACAAATTCACCCTCCTACACTTGGAGGAACTATTCATCAATAAAAAAGATGATTCACTTTAGTTTGGACTCCTCCAATATTTGCCACTCAAATTTCTTCCCACTCCACATGGGTTGTCAATCAAGAAGGTTATATTTGTCTCCCACATACACAAGACTTTAAAAAAGGTAGAGTATCTCACTTTGCCTAAATTCAAATGCATATTTTTTATCCCCCACATGGATATACACCCCACTTCACATGGGTTATCAATTTATAATAGTGGTCTTGGTCTCCCACTCATACAAGAGTAAAAAAAAGGTTAAAGAATCTCCTTTTCTGACAAGATAGCACTTTATAATCATGGGTCCCCACTACAAATTCATCCCATATCCATATATATCACCCAAAACCAAATGTCTCATGTGCCTTGATGGATAAATATAACCCACATGCCACCTCACTACTATAAATAGTAACCTATCACCTCATCAACATGAATAGTGCTTTCTTTCTCCACATCAGTTTGTGAATGATAGGTTTGTTATCAAAAATGGGCTTGGAAAATAAAGTTTATTATATTGGCTTCGGTTTGTAAATGGAATATCTTGATCATGATTGGTAGGTAAATCTTGTCATATCCCATTTTGTTCATCTTTGAACGAGGATTTATCTTATTCATTCTCTATTTCAATGTCTCTATGATCGATTAGGTCTTGGACAAAGTTTTTGAAATTAAGGCATCTATTAATAGTATGCCCCTGTTTTCTATGGTATTAATAACATTTTTCTTATTTATGCCAAGAAGTCTTGGGTTTTGTCAGATAAAAATGCCTTGTATGTGGATAGAAAATCATGTTTCCAATGATTAGTTACAAAAGATGGATTCCAATGATATAGGGAGAGGAGTATACTATCTCTCTTCACATATTTTCTTGGACATGGAAGCGTTTGACTCGAAATCAAATAATTTCTTAGGATATTGGAATTTCATGTATAGTGGTTCTGGGGTATTTGACATGACTTAGGGTACAAATTGGCATTAGATAAAATTTCTAGGATAGATTTCCCCTTGCTAGTATGATGGGCGGTGTTATGCTTAGGACTATGATCAGTAAATGAAAGTTTTAATGGTGATGGGCTAACATGGAGTCTAGGAGTATATGGACATTAATGGGGAAATATGAGGGACACTTGTTTATGAGGTAGGGTAAGTTTTAATAGGATAAAGTCTACAAGAAGTCAAACACCCATTTATAGGAGTTGTAAAAGGACTATCTCCTTATTGGAAAATATGTATTTATCTAATAGGATGACATCCATATATGTTTTTTAGGCCATGGATTAATATGGTAGAAAGGATGAATGATTTTATTTTGGGGGTTTTGGATCAAATTTAGATCTTGGACCATTTTAAAAAGTCTTGATTCTATTTTGGTTTTAACTTTGACTTCATGGTGTGATACAATATGTGACAAACTTGATCGAAACAAGTTAGGAGATGAGCTAGCTAAATGATCAATTAGAATTGATTTTATCATTATGTTAATGACAATGAGATATGATAAGATGTAGGGCTTGAATTAAGACATAGTTTAGGTTTTACTAATAAATTCGATTAAGATGTGATTAAGAAAATGTATCAAAAAATGATTTAAAATTGATAAGTATTGGACAAAATCCCTAAAAAAAAAATATAATTAGTAATTTTAGTTGGCCTCTTCACGGATAAAACCTAAAAATAAGTGTTAGACCAAAATATTATTATATTCCTAATGATTTCATGAGTTAAAACATTGATACAAAGTTTACACAAACCAGTATTATGACATTACAATGTCATTGTTAGGTTTGATGATGACACATTTCAGATTACCATGTCATGGTTACAAGGCCACAACTTCATTCCTTTGAACATAGATAAAAATTATTTAATATGTTGGTTACAAATATCAATGTCAAATTTTTTGTCTTCAACGTCATTAGTATGTAGCCACAAGGTCATAATTGTTGCATAAAGATAGAAATTTTGTGAAATTTGAGAAGTAATCCACCAAAAGGATTGTAACTAAAATCTTTGGTAGTCACCAGTATCCTAACAAAATGATAAGCATAGATTTTTTATCTTTTTAGGAAAATATCAAAAAGACACATAACATTTAGACAAAATAATAAACCAAAGGTGAGATGCTTATATTTTAATTTATGTCACTTATATATATATATATATATATATATATATATATATATATATATATATATATATATATATATATATATATATATATAATTCTTAGGTAACATATAGTAATAGAAAAGAGAGAGAACTAAAGCCTTTAGTTTGTCTAAAAATCAAATAATAGAGCAAAATTTGGATAGGAATTTAGAAGATTATGATGAAACAATGTCACATTTGGTCAATGCAATATCATAGTTACATAGTCTGGTGTCATACTAGTAAATCTATGGTTTGAACTTGCACACACAGATTTCAAATAAAAATTCAAATCATAGCTAATATAAATAATGTCATGTACACATAGCTCAATGTTATGTTTGCACAACTGTGGGTTTGAACATGCACATATAGCTCAAAGATAAAGTAACAGTTAGTTTAGAAATGTCACATTTAAAACAAATATGTTGTGGTTTTCCAGTTGAGGGTTTCATCCTCTACACATAGAGAGCCAAAAAAACAAGTTGAAAAATATTATGTATTGTAAAACCAAACTTGAGGGTTATAAGGCATGATATTGTAAATCGAAGATAGACATGTATTTATATAGTAATAGTTATTGTCAGTGGTCAATATAATATCACGGTTGTCAATGATGAAGTCATGTGTACATATGAAGTCACATTTATAGATGACAAAGTCACATTTTCATTGAATGATGCTACATTTCCCATTTGGAAGTGAAAATCATGATAATTTGGAAGCTTGGGCTTAAATTCGTCCTTCAATTTGTCCTACAAGCTTAACAACAACTAAATATCACCAAATCAATGAAGGGCTCCCACTTTGGTCATTATTATGTATTAAGGAAAACTTTTCAATCATAAAAAAATATAAAATAATAATTTAAGTAAACCAAATCACTACAAAATCAATATAAATTCAACTAAATATTTTTATTAGGAAAGGAAAGCAAATTCGATACAAAAAATGATTGAAATAATAATAATATACCTTAATATAAGCAATAAATTTACCTCCAAATGTAATTATGAGCCCCAAGATGATAAAATTTATAGGTTGAATGCTTCATGGAGATGTTGTATTTCTTGATGTGACATGGATAACATGAAGAAATGGTGATGATAAATGGCTTGGTAGACAATAGAAAAGTTGACAACATATGATTAAACCCTGAAAGCTCATAAGTTGGACATTAATTCCCCAAAGACTTAGATATGGTCATTTGCATGGAGTAAGGTTGATTATAGATAAGAGGATGAGGAATTTACTAGACATACAAAATTCCTTTAAGAATTTTAGAGGGGAAGTGTGCAGAAGTTTGAGAAAAGGTAGACAACTCTAGATTTCATTTAGAAATGATAAATGAAGTTTAGGTGAAAATTATATGGAATAATAAAAAAATTATAGAAGAAAGTGGGGATAAGTATTAGATAATTTAAAATTCATAAAATAATAGATAATTGGGATTATATTAGAACAATTAATTGATATGGGATGAGGGGTAAGGTTAATAGCTGATATGAAGAATGTAGGAAATGTTAGACTAGTGATTAGGAGGAGTAAGGTTAGCACTTAATATGACAAAAATAATTTTTTATGTATACAATTTTCACATGAAGTATATAAAATTTTTATAGCTAAATGTTTTTCAACTATTTTAAACTTTAATTTATAAGAAATAAAATCTTTTATTTTGAAAAAGAAGCGAATAAAATATCAAAATAAATAAATAAATTATTACATGAATTGATACTGCATATATATATATATTCAAACTAATCATGTTATTATCATTGTGTGTTTCTTTTTTTCAAACATTGATAGTGGTATTGATATCCTAATTTTATATATAAATATCAATTCTTAAGAGGGATTTTAATATTATATTTGAATCATTCCATTTATGTGTACATATGTATATGTAACTTTACTTTATTTTTGCATATACGAAAATAATTTGTTTGTTTTTTTCTTTATGGGATTCACGTTTTTTTATTTTCACAATGGAATCAATACTTTAAATGTATATATGGGTTATCTGTTTTTGAGAGGAAATTTAATATATTTTTTTGAACACATCCATCTATACAAACTTGTAGTTCAAAACATTAGATTCAATTTGTTTGTTTGTGTGTTGGTAAATTTATTTTTCATGTTTCCTTTTATCTTTTAATGTGATATAAGGAGGTAAATATTTTTTTGGAGTTGGTGTCCATTGTATTTGGTTTTATTTTGATATAGGGATGTGTGTTTGTTTTCTGAATTGGTTTTCATTGCATGTATTTTCCTACATTATCTAGTGGATTCATTACTAATGGATGTAAGTATTCTTATATCAATACACACTTAATATAAGTTCATGCATAAGGATAAAAATATCCATGTGATGTTTCAATGTGGATGGATGATGGAATAAATAATATGAGATATTAATTCTTTAGAGAAATTTTAATATTACATTTAGAAAAGAGTGATTTTTTAGGTACTACAATCACCAAAAACTTTGCCAATAGGTAAAGAGGCTAGAGGATGAGAAGCACAAAGTTTTGAATTGTATTCATGATTACTCACCATACTAGTATATGCTTGCGGTGGTTGTATGCTAAATTGGGTCCCCTTGACTTGTGATTACTACAAGAAAAACATGAGGAAAAAATGTCATTTTCATAACAACTACTCATAGATGTAATTTGGGTAATAACTAAAACATACGCGATTAAAAATCTCATAAAAGTAAATATAAAATTAAAATTAATCATGAAATCCTTCAACATGAAATTAAAAATACATTATTTAATTGACATTGGGTTAATCCCAAATAGATTATAATTATCAAACAAAGATAATTTATTAAGTAAAAAACTCAACAAAATCTTTGCTAATGGAGAAAGAGAATTTAGAATTATAAGCCCAAAATCATGAATTAAATTCACCATTTTCCCCTCCCTTATGCCCTCCACGCTTACAATAACTATCTTAAATTCGGTCCACCTTATCAATATTACCAAAGATACATAAGAAAAAATATGATTTAAATAATAACTTTTTATGAAGATCATTTGAATCATAAAATCCTTTAAATTAACATTGAAAATTGTAATAATTTGTAATTTATTATTTTCAATTGAATGATCAAACTTTTGATTGATTTTAATAAAAATAATAATGCAATATGCTTTTAAACCCTTCATTTCAAAGGTAACCCAAAAATTTATGGATGTGTTAGCATTAATGTTTGACATGTCCTTATTAACTTGTAAATTTAACCATTTGCTTGAGTTGCACATAATTATAATGTATATTCCTTACAATGTATTGTTACATTTGTACCTAATACTATGGTCTATAATGTTGATGTAGCTTCTTTACGTATCTTCCAAGAGAACTATTCAACATTTTTTTTTATAACACTTAAGTTTTTTATATAGGGTCAATGCTATTGACCAAATATTTGAATTGGGAAAAATATTTTGAATAGATTTAAGAACTAGGTCTCAGACATAAAATAGGTGTTTTGTTTCCCGAACAAGTCTAAATCCTATCATAAACTACATAGAATTATAACAAATAGAAAATATTGAGAGAAAAACTACAAAATAATACATAAAATTAACTAACATAAGGAAAGGATTATAAGGAGAGAAACAAAATTATTTTTCAACAGGGAATAAGAACGCAAAAATATATAACAAGACACCAAAAGGACAACACTAATGAAAAATCATGAAAATTGGCTAAGAGAGAAACACTCACACTAAAATCAAAAAGCCCTAAGAAAAGTAAAACATTAACAACAAATGAAAGCCATTATTCTCCCTCAATGAGAAATAAGATTATCCATTGTCATTTGAGCACCATTATTCACCAATTACTCCATTTCCACTATCAACATTTCTATCTTCAATTTTATTTCTTTCTTTTAAGACGAAACACCCACATCGGCTCCAAGCCTTACAAATTTGGGACAAGAAGGGGTGGATAATTCATCAGTTGGATGTGATAAACATAAATAAGAAAATGGAACTTGTACTTAATTTTCAAACTCTTATCCCCACTTATGTCATCTAGACGTCTAGTGTATAAACAAACTTATTGTGACATCAAATTATAATAATTTTATATTTATGATTTTTAATTTAAAGATAAATATTTTGATTAAATTTGAGTGAAATATGTTAGTAAACCATTCATTTGAATGTGACCCAAATAATTGTGGTTAGGTTATCTTTCATATCTAACCAATTATATAATTTTGACAAATGCATTTTTATTAGGTTGTACATTTAATTCATTTAGATGAATTTGGTGTAGTTGGATTGTCTAGAGTTATATTTTCTAAAAAAAATTATATCAATATTTTCACAACCATTATAATGATGAAAACAAGACCATAGTAATGAATCACGAGTATAAATCACACTTATTGAGTTCAATTTCAATCATTACCTTGTCAAGTGTTTCCAAAAATTATTTCTATTCATTTTTCATGCTAAAATATCCTCATTTACTCATTTCAAACGTATTCCCAAAACTTGCTCCTACATATCTTCCTACTGTAAGAAAACTCTCTTTAAAATCTCCAACATATATCCCTACTCAATATTTGAAAACAAATATTCATTGGGGAATATAAGAAGATTCATCCTCAAAAGGAGGTTAAATAATGTTTTGTTAACTTCTTTGTAGATTTTCAAACACACTCTTAGAAAAGAGAATGTCGCAACCATCTAGATCCATGTCATTGATTGATATGGATTATAATCTTCATGATGCATTTTAATGTATTGAAATATGTTTTCTATAGTTTATTCTTATATAGTGATTGTGCCTCACAATGGAAAATTTTATGTAACCAGTTTTATTATGCTCATTTATATTCACCTACTTAATTGAGCCTTGTGTTTCATATTGACTCAATGATCCACATTCAATTTTGGAGGATAAATATGATCATAATAATCTACTTCCATGTGTGTCACACATTGGCATCATTGTGTCATAGTGTTGGAGGGTGGTTGGGGGGATGTGCTTTCCCACTAGTGATGTGGTGAAAGTTTCAATAAATTGAATTAATTACATTAGTAAGAAATTGCTAATTGTTTGAAATTGTAATAAATTGAATAAATTTTATTAAAATACTACAAATAATGTGTTAGATTTTGTAAGAAATTGTTTGTACTTAAAATAGGGTCCCAAATTTTTAAAATGTAATAAACCTAACTTGGTGAGATGGTTTCAATTTTTTCCATTGAACCTTTTTTTTTCGAGTTAAAGCTATGAATGTTGACCTTTCCGTTTGAACTTCAAGCTTGAATTTTTTTAATTTTTATACGTTTCTTATTTTAGTTTCTATGAAATAATTTAATATTCATTTATATGATTGGAATATATTACATTGGTGTGCATGTAAGAAAGCTAGCTTAGTTTACATCTATGAGAGAATATTTAATGTAGTAAACATATTTTTCATAAATATTTTTTTGTTGTATAAAAATATATTTTGAAGAATTTTATTTATTTACTTATTTATTTTTCAATTTTTTGATTACTTTTTACTTGAAAAAATATTTAAAATATAAGATAGAGATTTTTTTATTTTTTTTAACAAAACCAATTTAGTCAATTGAGTTCTTTGTTTTCCGTGGTTCATTATTTTTTAATTGAAGCTAAGAATGTTGATTTATAGGAAGAAGTTTATAGTCAATTATAAATCTTAGGACAATGTTTTACATTTGTGTGCATGTAAAAAAACTAGATTGGTTTAAATCTATGAGAGTAAATTTTATATACCTAGTATATTTTCAAAGATTAATTTTTTTTTTTTTAAAGAAAAATTAATTATTTATTTTAATTTTTTTTATCTGAGAAAAAAATGCAATTTATGAGATCCAATCTATTTTTTTCAAGGAAAATCAACTTGGTCAGTTGGTTTCCTTATTTTTTATGATTTTTTACTTCAAATTTATGAATAAAAATGCCTTAGCTTGAATTTGTAACTTAAAATGTATTTTATTGGCTTCGTTTATTTTTAATTTATAAGAAGGAACTTATTGTTAATGCCAATGCCTTTGGTGAGGAAAAGTTTTAGTGAGCATATTCAGTGAATCTTAACGATTCCAGTATCTAAGATTGTGTCCTTTGAGATTTGGTATATCATAATTTTCTTCTATTCACTTAGTTAAATATGAATTTATTTTGATAAGTACATAGTGTAATATTTATATTTATATACGATTCTTTTTTTAATTCAAATATCCAAATTTTTTCATTTAATGATTTTTTTCATGTATGTTACAATTATTTGTATTACAATATATAAGTGATATTATAAATTTTTTTAAATAAAATTGTTATGGATTTTTTAATTTTGAGAAACCTAGGCATTATGAATCTAAAAAAAATGGTATTGTTTTTCCAACTCATAATTTGGGTACATTAGCCTTATTGAAGTTAGTAATCAGTTTATTTTGATGGAATTATTTCCAAGATGAAACCTCATCAATAGATCACAATTTGGATTCTAAAGTATATATATATATATGTATGTATATATATATATATATATATATATATATATATATATATATATATAATTTTTCTATCGAAGATATTATGCATGTAAAATTAAAATTTGAAATGTGTTCATGTGAAATCATTTGATTCTAAATACGTGAAACAAATAAAATAAAAAATGATATTATATAAAATGTTTAATTATTTTATTATCTCAAATGATATTTTTGTATAAGACTTTGGAGTTTAAATATAATAATATATTAGATATTTCTTTCATCAATCAAATTGAATATTTTGTTTATAATATAAAATTTATATTCATAAACTTTTTTTAACTTAATTAATAGTTAAAAATTTAATAAATAATGAAAACGAATGGAAACATATGTTAATTTATCATTGCTATCTTAAATATTAATAAATTTATTATAATAATTTTATCTATTATTAACTGTTTTAATTAATCACTTATAAATTGAAAGGTGAATCACCTTGAACGTGATACGTACCTAGTATCTATATGAATTTTTAAAAATCCCAATTGTTTAAGCATTGTTTCATTTTTTGACTTTTGAAACATCTTTTTAATATCTAAAGTATAATACATTCTATAGGGGGTGATGAAGGTTGCATAATTTGGTTTAAAACCTTGAATTCTATCATACCCATGTTTTTGTGTTTGCCTTTATATTTCAGTAGGTTTGATTACTAATGGGTTTCATACCAAATTTTTCTCTTTGGATGTGCTTAGTAAAAACATTTTTCATGTCATTGAGGTGTTTGACATAATTGTGATTGTCTACATTCATTTTTTTAATTTTTTATGTTAATATTTTTGTTTTGATTACTTTTTTATGTTATCCATCAAGATTATTTTCTTTATATATTATTATATTATTATTTGTATTAAAGAAGTAGTCATATTATCTTCAATGCATACATATATTAATTATATTTATCATGCCCAATTTTCTTTATCCTCTTGTATCTTGAAATACATTTGGTCAGTGATAGCTTATGTATCTATATTGCTCTTCGAATGTGAATTGTAGTATTAGTTTTCATATCTCTGAGGGATTTGACAAGATTTTGATTGCCTAATTTTACATTGAGGATAAATCTATTTTTTTGTGTTCTTTTTAATGATGTCTATTGATATGATCCTTATCTTTACTATTATTAGTTTTTACATCTAAAGATATACCTCATTTCCTTACTATATTTATGCATGCTGATTTAATTCATTTTTACTAGCTTATAATTAGTTTGATAGAATTTGTATTACATATTTTATTTTGCATTGTTTTGAATGCATTATAAATTGTGTTCTCTTTAATTCTATTTTCATCTTTTTCATTGATACGATATGATATGATTTGAGATGTAATCATATCTACTAAGAATTGAGATATATTGATGATTAATTTGTTATGATTGGCATACATGGTTACAGTTAATATTTTTTTTAATGATTGTAGAACATGATACGAATATTTTGATATTTTATATAACTTTTTACAGACTAATTGTGACTCATATTATGATTTAATTTTATGGTCAGTGTTGTTTCTAAAGATGAAATCACAATCTAAGTTTTATTGTAGAGGATACCATTATCTTATTTATATAATGTTTTCATGAAGGAAACCACTATTTGAATTTTTCCATAGGAAAACATTATTTGATTACATATTATTTCCTTGGAAGAAACCTTTGCTTGTTTTATATAATATATCCACAGAGGGAACTATTATCTAATTACATGATATTTCTATATAGGAAACTATTATATTATTTACATAATATTTCCATAGAGAAAACATTTTATGATTTAAATGCAATTCATGTTGAGGAAAAGTTTACAAAATGCACATGCATTATTAGTTTCTACTTTAATGGCAGAAATGGATGCACCCATTATCTTTACTACTACTAATACTACTACCAATACCTTAGAATATAACCTAAGTAGACGGTTTTGGTAGTAAAACACTTGTTAAATCTAGTAGTGGATTTTATGAGTACAATTTTATTTCCTATTTCGCTTTCAGATTAAATATTATGGAGAAAATAGTGAGTAGTATGATAAGGCTTGTGTATTCATATGACCATGATTAGATTTATCCTCCAACCATGTATTCAGATTTTGATTGCTAAGTACCCATGACAAATACAATCCAGAATTAGTAATATGATTTGTGCATATGGGAATATATGTTTATGATAGAATGGTCAAACATTGCATTGATATATGTTGTTGTTATTATTATTATAATATTATATTAAGTGTTAATATTAAAAATGTTCATAGTAGAAAGGGTAAGGACAAGAGATGACCATTAACTCAATATGTACATATCCATCCAACTTGCCATAACATCCTTGTTAGCATGCGAGTCACAAACCATGTATGCATGATTGACTACATTGTGTTTTGTAACATTAATATGACGACTCCATCGATCTCAGAATTTATGTTATGAGTTCCATTGATTCAAAAATTCTTTCATAGTTGATTCCTAGGCATGAAAATGATGAGGGGATCTCTTTTTATGCCTATATTTTAGGATTTATAAAAGAGACAAATTTTGAAATATTTAAAATTTAAAATTTACTATTATATTGGAAAAAACATGTGTTATTGGTAATGGGACTTTGGGAAATTTTATAAAAGTGAAAAAATAAAGAATTTGATTTTTGTAGAAAAACTTAAGAATATGTGAAGATAAGACCTAAGTGGGGACATTTTTATTTCTTTGATATGCCATTAAATACAACGATCTTATTTTCCCCTAAAGAATAAAAAAGTTGTGCATAATTATTTAACTCTCTGGACTGTAGGATAATTTTAAATATTTGGGAGCAGAGTTTGCATATGCTTGAGGAAGGACAAAAAAATGGAAGAAAATTTAGATTTTAGTAGTTGAGGCAAATACATGGTTCCTTAGGAGAGGTGATGTAATCCTTATTTTTATGTGTTGTAATATTTTGTTTCTTTCTGGTGTGCGGATCCCTATGGGCATCTTGTTGGTTTTCCCTCCTAAACATCTTGTTGAAGCATTAGTTTAAAAAGAAAAAAAAAAGTGTAGTTTTGAGAGTTTATATTAGGATGAATCTATGAATTTTTTTTTGCCTTATTTGAATCCATGACCAACTTAAACTCTATGTTAGAATAATATGATTATATTAGACTATTTTTTGGTCACCTCTTAGGATTTTTGGTTGATGAGAGCCATATATGTATGATGACATCATATGGTTGCAAAGTGAGTAGTACATCACCATTCAACCATTGAATTGAAATTTTTATCAAAAGACCTTATTGTTATGGAGAATAAATTATATAATTTATTTTATTGGACATTACATAGGATGGAATTGTATTTGAGATAGAAACAGTACATTGTTATGTTTATGTTCAATAACAAGTGATACTTCCTGATTTTTTTATATGCTTAAACATTTTTATAAGGTTTGTGTTCTTGATATAATATTTTATTTATTTATTTTTTATTGAAGAGAGTGTATATAGTACAAAATGCCATATCAATGAATCAACCCTTTTAATTATTGTGAAGATCATGATGGAATTATATGGGTTTAATCATATGAGATATATGGAACAAATATTAATATTAAGATGTGCATTTTTTTTAATCAATTATGGAAATATGTGAGATTAAAAATAAAAAATCTAAACATCATTATTAATAAATCAATCTACTTATTTCAATATATAATCCATCTAAAATTAGATCAAATAGATATAATCTAACATGTCTAACAACATAATACCTATGTGAAAAAAACTCTCTTGAAATATATAGTTGATCCATTATAAGTTAGTAACGTATCTCTTTCTATTAAATTCAATACCATAAAAATACTAAACAAAGCTAAAAGAAAAATAACACAAGAAGCCAAAAAAAAAGAGTAAGAAAAATAAAAATTAAAAATTAAACAAAAAAAATGTAACGAAAATGTAAAAAAAATGAAAATTAATGTTAAAAAGAATATATATATATATATATATATATATATATATATATATATATATCATAAAACTAATCTAAATAATATCTATGACTATGAAGATTAATTGAATGAATCTAAATATTAAAATACTAAACAAAAATTAAATAAACTAACTAATCAATAAAATAACATGAAATAAGTGAAAATATAAATAAATATAAAACCGAATATGAATAACAACTTGGACTATTAAACATAAATGTCTTAAAGATTAAATAAACTAATAAAATAGTGTAAAGCAAAAAAAATATCTGAGACTATTAAGCAAACTAATATGGAGCAATGAATATAATAATAAGTCAAACATAAAGCTAATCCAAATCATAAAGAGGATATTAAGTAACTAATAAAGTAAAACAAACTAATTAAGATAGACCAATAAGTAAAATAACAAATGCAAGACTCATAAAAGAATCAACTTGAGCATTAAAGAGTGACTTTATTGAGAAGACTTTGAGATGCATCTTATAAGATCAAAACTCTAACAATATGTCCTAAAATGCAATGTTTTCTTTATTATTTAGGAAAAGTATATGATTTTTTTTTGCATATATGATTACTTATGTGAAATCATCAAAGACACTAAGACTTGATAATCGGTTATAAATCAATCATAAAATCTAAATAGATTTATGTTATTCAAGTAGATTATTTCACCGTCAAATAATATATTATTTGATATATTTGAAACTGATTATTCAATCTCAAAGATACTTACATAGAAGTAGAAAAAATTAAAAAACTTGAAAATCAAAGAGCTCTGAATACTTGTGTGTTTCCCCCTTCTTTACTATGTGTCTTCAATATCCTTATAAAATAACTTAATTAAAAATAGTTATGATTGTAAATTGTAACTAACATTTAGTTAGCTATGACATTAAATTTAATTAACTTGAAATAATTGATTACTTTATTATTATTTCATTTATAAGTTATAAATATTATAACACAACTTTATATTTTAAAACTTTAAAATAAGGTTCATGATATTGAATTAAAATAATATAAACCAACTTTGTATTCTCTAATGGGTGGAAGTCATTGTAACTTGTCAAACATTAGTTAAATAATTATTTACATGTGTATATGAATAAAATGATCAATAAATACTTATGACGAGTCATCTATTTTGAAATAGTGATAAGGAAGATATTTTGAAGCTCTTGAGGTACTAATACATATATAGATAAATTTGCATCTTTTAGAATATTTTATTGGTCCTGTAAATAACATGTATAAAGTTTGTCCATTATCTATTTAGATAGAATAAAAATGAGAAATAAATGTAAAATAAAACTAGTTTAGAACAAAGAGAAGTTAAAATTGTAGCAATTAGTCTTCCTATGCTCGTCCCAACTATGACAATGAAATAGTCAGCGAATCTAGCTTCTTGACATTTAAAAACAATTAATCCACTACGTAGTCATAAAAAAGTATACTAGTTTGAATGGTGGCATAATCCTTGAAAATGATCCACCATAAATTCAAGAATAATTATGATAATTATCCCAAAGACACCACCTCCATCAATGTTGGGAATAGTTACCGTATCCCAGTAAATTTGGGATATATTTCTTAATATTGACATTGTTCTTAGATTAAAAATTGAGGGAAATATAAGTGTATGTTATGATTGGATGAAAATAGGATATTTTAAAAGAATAAAAAATGAAGGGAAATACTTTACAATTCAGTGCTTGGGGTTGAACTTGGCATTGAGACATATTTTCATCGTCATTATAATGGTCATGATAAATGAAAGGAAATTATTTTGGGGCTCATTAAGGAAGCAAATATAATTATTGAGACTTTAATTGCACATAACTCATGGTAATGGATAGCAATGATGTTATCTTTATGCCTAACCAAAATATAGTTAACGACACATATTGGGGTCTCAGATTTGTTAGATCATGTGCTATCATGGATATTTCCAAGCCTTGCTTCCATTTGGTGAAATTACTCTCTTCATGCAGCTCAGGGATTTTATTGTTGAACTTTGAAGGTATCCCTTTCTGATGCTTTCATTATAATATTATTGAGCATCAAATTATTGAGTGTCCTTTTAGGGTCAGCAACTTATCTCCTTCTCTTTCTTAGTAGATTTAGAAGAAGAAATATGGGGCTATTGATTAGGAATTCAAGGCATGCAATCATGAGAAATTATATCATCCTCCTCTTTCCTTTTTGGCTTCTCAAGTTCTTGAGGTTCTTGTGGAGGATTATCTGATGGTTTTTTCAATCCCTATCCTTTCACCTCCTCATGTTGTTTTGATCTTTATAGTGGTTTCTCTTTTTCTATTAGTTGATGCTTCTACATTGTCATCATCTAAAAAACAATGTCTTGTTCTTGGATTTCCCCATGTTGAACTAAATCAATCAAAAAAATATATCAGTAATCTCTAATGTAATGAAAAATATGTCAACACTAGCAATGTAAAATAATACTTATAATGTTGAAAATGTGAATGAATAACACAACATGAATTCACATCAACATATCAATATCATAGTAACATGAATTCACAAAAAGATTTGGTTTGATACATCTGAACCAAAATTTAATAGTATGTAAATAAGAATTATAATTTTGTTACAAAAACAATAATATTTACTGATATGTGAATGAAAACCTTCAGGGCTTCCATCTACATACCAATAACTACAGTCATATAGGCAAAAGTGTATTTCAACATGGCCCTTTATTTTTTATTAATGAACCATGTTAATAAATCAACAAGTTGCCTAAGTGCACAAATGTTTTTAGCCAATGTAGAAAAAATGTTCATTTATATATTATTATTGGTGA
The DNA here is from genome assembly GCA_037957365.1 of Torreya grandis. Classification (NCBI taxonomy): domain Eukaryota; kingdom Viridiplantae; phylum Streptophyta; class Pinopsida; order Cupressales; family Taxaceae; genus Torreya; species Torreya grandis. The sequence continues at coordinate 265,138 of JARHVA010006855.1, forward strand.
AATTTATAAAAATTATTGTACATTTTGGTCCCAACTATTTTTTAAACCTATAAAATAACTAAAAATCACAAAGCATGTGGTTTAATTCTATATTCTCAAGTAAGGCCACCAGATTGGCTAAAGGAAAGAGAAAAAAAACCTTGGAATTAATTATGAAATCATTACATCATATACATGTCACAGGTAGGGGTATAAATAACACAACATGAGTTCACTAAGACATGTTCAGTTTGAAAGTTGCTAAAAGTAGGTAATGTTTCATCTTTATAACAAAGCATGTGGTTTAATTCTATATTCTCAAGTAAGGCCACCAGATTGGCTAAAGGAAAGAGAAAAAAACCTTGGAATTAATTGTGAAATCATTACATCATATACATGTCACAGGTAGGGGTATAAATAACACAACATGAGTTCACTAAGACATGTTCAGTTTGAAAGTTGCTAAAAGTAGGTAATGTTTCATCTTTATAACATGTGAAAGCTATAATGTTTGTTAAACAATGCATTTTACATAAAATTTTGTTGGGTTCCATCATCATTCATCTCACATTTATTGTGATTGACATTTAAAGATGGCACATTGAATATGATTGACATGACACTTTGATAAAGGAAAATATAAATGTGTCATAGATATAAATAACAAAACATGAATTTAGATACAAAAACATTCAAATTTACTATTGTGTGAATACAAAGTATAATTTTGATATGTAAAGACTATAATTTACGGGTATGTGACTTCAAACCTTAATTTTGATATAAACAAAGTAACATTTATTGGTTTTTACTTAAATACCTTCATTTCTTCCATCCACATACCAACAAATGTTGAGAATTCCATCTCAAGTTACTGACATGTAAATGAAAACCTCGAAGGATTCCATCCAAATACTAAAAAATGTTGATTGAAATGTGAATAAAAATACGTAGACACTGTGGGTTTAGCTATGGGTAACATTTCATCCCTTTAACATGGTGACACTACAATCTGTGTGAAACATTAAATTTTATAGAAGATGCATTTTATTTCCATCACTATGAAAGGAGAGTAACTTGAACAATGCACACTGAATAGATTGTAGAGTTTATCTTTGGTAAAAATAACTAGCCAAATTAGTGGAAACAAACCCTACCAAATGTTTTTGAATATGGCCCTTTGTTGCATATTAATGACATAAGTGTCTTCCAACTTGGCCATTGAATTCATAAAATAATATATTTGATATCAAAATAATAGCATTTATTGGTAAGTGAATGAAAACTTTGAGAAATACCATAAACATATCGATAAAAATGACTTGAATGTAAAGATATGCAAAAATAATTAAAGTAACAATAACAAGGATTTGGGTTCCATGATATTTAGGAGAGAGTGACTTGAAAAAGAGACGTTAAATAGGGTGTTGACAACGTGCATGGTAACATTAACTGTGACATCTTGATGGAAACAAAACTTGGTAGGCATCTTCGAAAATGACCATTGCATACTACAATCATAAGCATCTTCCTACATGTACATTGAAGTCTCAAATGTGTTAAAATATTAATGAATTAATCAAACACGTAATTATATAAGCATATCAATCATTAAAAAATTATGTGTATACTAATGTTTTTTTGCTTGTTGAATTCGAATATATATATAAAACTAGAGAAGGATAACATTTTCCAACACATTGATCGGCATTGCTAGCATCAAAAGCCATATCAATTGATGACGTGGATGTGGTGTGGATGAGGATGATCGGGACCTTCTCTCCTCTCTCTTGCTTGAGTGCCTTTGCAAATCTACAATCAATTCAACACGTCATTATTAAAATATCATCCATTAATTATATTATTTTTAGTGCTATTGCGTTTTCATGTATTTATGTTTCCTTAAAATAAATCCATCAATTTTTACCTTTATTCGGAACTTCCTCGAACTCACCGATCTCTAAATTGGCTCGGGATACATGCTTTCTCAATTTTTTTTTTGGAGTTGTCAACTTAGCCAGGAGTTCATTTCCTATCGTTATAAGGTTCTCAAGATTTTATTTGGAGTTGTCGACTGAAGCTGTATCACCTATTAATTTTCCCTAAATACCAAAAACACGTGTTCACAACAGTTCAATATTACCTTTTTTAATTAAAAAATATTTAAATTTAACATGTTATTTCATACAATATTCTTATATGGCTTTCTAGTAGTTCGAAAATCGTAAAAATTAAAATACCTGCATTCTTAGATAGTTTTCCTCAGACACAAAGACTACGGAAGCATGAATGTCCACCATGTCTGAACTTGATTGCATAGAAGTGTCCACTATGGGCGTCGTCCGATTGTTAAAAAACCATCCCAATATTCTCCTTTGTGCACCCCTCCAATAGGAATGGATTGAATTCGCATACTAGCTGTCAAAATAATCAGATGTCAGATATGAAAGTTTAACCGAAACATCATAAGTTTGTCGGCCATTTTTCAAATCATTTCAATTTGATTGTGCAATAAGTTTGTCCATACGCTAGGTGTCTGGATGACGCGGGGAAGACTGACAAATCAAATTGATTGCGCAATAAGTTCATTCATAGGTTAGATGTCTACAGGAGAATAAGACTTGCAAATCAATTTGATTGCACAATAAATTTGTCCATGTATTAGATGCCGGATGATATGGAGGAATAAGAGTTCCAACTTATTAAGAGGAATAAGAGTTACAAATTATCAATACTAAGACCATGGTATCAAGTACGGACTTCTAATCTAACAGTAGTTTGGAAGGAATCTAATTTATAGAATGGATTAAATTTATTAAAAAAAAAAAAAAGCTAATCTTACTTTATAAAATTTATTTTGCAATATTTATCAAGAAAATTTAAAAACCCTAAACCCTCTTTCTGTGAAACTTCTTTTCTTTTAAATTTTTTTTAAAAAATCTCATGCCAAAAAATTGGCTTTTATCTCTCACTACAATTTTAAACTTTTCTAAAAAAATTAATATATCATATATAAACTTAGATTATTAATTAATATAACATATATAAATTTAAATTATTGATATCATAATCCATTTACATTGAATATATCACACAAATTTTATCTTTATGTATGAATTATTTATTAATATAAAATATATAAATTTAAATTATTGATATCATAGTCCATTTACATTTAAAATACCACACGAATTCTATCTTTATACATGAATTAATATCACAAGTAAATTGAAAGAACAGCTGCCATCTAATTGACTATTGATCAAATTAAATTTATTTAAAAAATAAGAAACTCCATAAAAACCAATTCAAAATGCAAATCAAAGTGATCCTTAAATATATGTTCGGTAAAATAAATTAATTCAATCCCAGCAACCCAAAAAGTAATAAAAATAAATAAATAAATAAAATGAGTAGAATTTGTATTCAACTAACTTTTCGGTGGAAAGATAAAAGAATAGTTGCCCAGATTCATTTTTGTAGTTTTTGTAAAAACTGACAGACCAAATACATTGCCATTGAAACACAGATATAACCTTCAAACCAGTTACATACCATTTAGTGGGATTTAACTCACAGTCGCAACAGAACTAACAAATCACTTAGTCACAGAAATAAACATAGAGATAATATAACTGCCATATGACTTGTTGCTCACAACATACCAAAAGATGGAACTGATGAACAAGTGAATCAGAATTCAAACAACTCAGGGATAACTGACAACCAAACACAATACAGATTTCATATTAGAGATAAGAACATATTAAACAACTTATATTATCAGGCCCATGCCAAATGATTTACCATTCGTGGTAGAGCTGCATTGCTCGTGGATGCCATTGATGGCATTAACACTCTCCTTCACCCATTTAACTACTATTGTGGCTGGGATACTCTTAGGCATAGAGACTACAAACCAATTACATCTATTTATAACATTCATTGGAAGAGTCTGGATGCAAATAGAAGAAACTATAGGTATTGAACAAGCTAGAAGAGCTATTAAGAGGAGTAAATGCAATAAAAGTTCAGCTGTTTAAACTAAATCCTCCCTAAATAACAAGATCTCAAAAATTAAAGGAAAATAGTGAAACGTAAATGTTGTTGACAGCTAAAGTAATTGACAGCTAGGATAAAATTTTGTTTACGTAGGCAATTTAGATTACACGGTCCCATCATTCTCCCCCTTAAGCTAAAATGGTCCATTCTACAGAGTTCAGACTGCTATGGCTCTTGGCAACGCTCTTCAAATGGCTTCGAACGACCAGATTAAGATGCTACTACAGGATCTTAAACATTTACAAATTTGCCAAATAATACAAACACATTTAAAGGAAATATAAAACTTAACAGATATACATTTCCTGAGCTACACTGATTTTTACACAGATACCATAGGCTCTTTAAAAAACATACACAGTGCCATATTTGCTCTCAAGAAAAACATATTTTTGCTTTCTTGCATATGGATCTCTCCATGCTTCTCTTCCTCTTCACCGCCATCTATTTTGTAGTTTGAACCATCTCCATTTCTATACTGAGCCTAGTTTACAGTGATATTCCTTCCATCCAACTCTTTATCGTTCATGCCCTCGATGGCATCAACCATCGATTGCTCCTTGTTGAAGGTCACGAAGCTGAATCCATAGGATCTTCCAGATTCCTGGTCACTTACAATCTTAGACTCCAAGACCTCTCTGTATTAGCTGAAAGCCTAAAAAAGACACAGATTTGGATCCAATGATTACAGGTTTCACTGCAAAATGATAGAAACTTAAGCTGCTTACAAGCAGACACACACACTCCATGAATAAATATAGACACAATAGAATCTTTGGCTTACAAATAAAATACAAACTTCGTCAATATACAATCGCTTGAACAAAAGGTTATACCGACACAGAAACAGACCATTGCATAACCCACTGAGCAACCTTCAGCTCTTCAATTTTTTCTGTAACTTCCCAGGATTGAATCCATGGGCTCTGATACCACTTATAAGAACTAACAAACCAGATATAGTGCCATTGAAACATAGATATAACCTGAAAACCAGTTACAAACCATTTAATTCATAGTCACAATAGAACTGACAAATCACTCAGTGACAGAAATAAACATTGAGATCATAGAACTGCCATATGACTTGCTGCTCACAACATACCAAAAGATGAAACTGATAAACTAGTGAAACAAAATTCAAACAACTCAGATAATTGACAACCAAACACAATACAGATTTCATATCAGAGATAAGAACATATTAAACAACTTATATTATCTTTCATAAACAGATTTCAATTAGATTACAGTCAACATACATTTCTTAGATGAGCTACCATGCTCAAACAAACAACTTAACTTCATTGCCCATTCTCAGGCCCATGCCAAATGATTTACCATTCCTGCCAGAACTGTGTTGCTCGTCGCTTCCATTAATGACATAACACTCTCCTTCGCCCATTTAACTAGCTGTTGTGGGTAGGATGCCCCTAGGAAAAGAGATTATAAACCAGTTACATCTATTTATAACATTCATTGGAAGATTTTGGATGCAGATAGAAGGATCTAGAGGTATCGAACAAGCTAGAAGAGCTATTAAGAGGAGTAAATGTAATAAAGGTTCAGCTGTTTAAACTAAATCCTCCCTAGATAGCAAGATCTCAAAAATTAAAGGGAAATAGTGAAATGTAAATGCTGTTGACAGCTAAAGTGATTGACAGCTAGGAAAAAATTCTGTTTACGTAGGTAGTTTAGATTACATGGTCCAATAAGTTTCCTTGGCTATAAACTCTAGGCTAATCTATCCACGAGGGTCTCTCGTATTCGTATTTGTCATTGTAATGGTCCTGCAAAACTTGGATTTATTTGGTCAGCCATGGTACGAACCAACTACCTATTACTCATGCGAGTGGATTACAATTTGCAAAAACTTCACGTAATTTATGGGTAATCTTTTAAATTAAGCTTTTAAAAATGTTTTTCAGAGTTTGTTTTGTTTTGTGTTGTGTTATGTTGTTTCAAATTTGTTTGTTTGTTTGTTTTTTTGGTGTGTTGGTGGTGGTGTGATCGCGTAGTGGGGAGTGGGTTATTTGTTTCAGTGTTATTTATTTTTTGATTAGTTAATGTGATTTTTTATTTGTTTTTTATTATGTCAATTTGTAAAAGTGTTTTAATATATTTTTTAATATAAAATAATAAGAGAAAAAAGATTTTTAATTTGTGATATAAAAATATCTAGCTAGCAGATTAAATCAAAAAAGACAAAAGAAATCTCTAAGATATTAAAAAGAGACATGTAAAATGTCAAAAATTCAAGTAATTATAAAGCCAAAAACTCAATTACAAGATAAAAGATCATACAACAGAATCTCATAATATTTATAAATAAAACTACAAACTAATAACAAAAAATCACATCCCAAAATAGTCAAGGAGTGCATGAGAGAAGCATTACCATGGAACAACTCAAAGAATACAAGAAAACACCACCATTGGAAGCCATGGTCACCAAAATCTTGCACATCCTTCAAGAACTATTGTAAGACCTCAATTCATAAAACTTCAATGACATTTGAGCACAAGACAAAATCCATTGTTTCTCTGAACACCTCAAACAAAATCAATCCAAAAATCCAAAATAAAGAGGAAGACCTAAGACTATAATAAAATATTTGAAAGTCAAATCATTTATACCTTCGATGACAGTTTGATCCAATGGGAAGTTGTAAACAGGGCAAGTATTTTCTAATTAATTTTCTATATTCTTCCCAAAGAAGGTAACCTTCACAATGGTAATTTTTATTGAGAGAAAGGTGAAGAGCTCCAAAATTAGCTAGGAAATTTGTTTGAGAGTTAGTCTCATGATAGTTGTGGGAGAGAGAAATATCTTCAAAAAAATAGTTGGCATGGAGGATATATTAAATGATTTAATTGAGATGCCACTGATCAATCTTATCAATTAAAAAACATTGATAATCAAGAGAGGTATATTTCATGATTAATTTCTTGAAATTAGAATTAATTGCAGTCCTTAAACCTCTAAAAAAAACTAGTGCATTAGCAAAATTATTTGAAGATAATGAAATGTGGAAGCACTTGTCCAAGATTATTTCTGAAGATACGACCACGTCTAGAAAGACATGGATTATGTCTAGATGTTGTGCCAAATTATCACTTCACATAATTATCACTCGAGGGCTTCCAAAAGACTATGAACCTCTTGATATTTTAAGGAAAGAGGTTGAAATTATTTTTTGATTGATTCCATTTTAAGAGAATATAAAGATCCTTACCTATAATTTTATTTTTTGAAAGCAAAACTTTAACCTTAATTTTTTTCTTTTAAACTACCTCGATATTAGAAATAAAGATTTTTATAAAGAGAAACATAGTCTTAAAAACTCTCTTGTTTTATTCTTTCCATAAACTCTAAATAACTAAAATGAAACCATAATCTAAATAATTTTAAAATCCCCTCCTTTTTTTCTAAATAAATCAATTTTTTAATATAAAATCTTCTACTTCCCAAAATCTATTCATTTTCTTAAAGACCCATTCGAAGGTCATTTTCCTCGCCATTGTAATGATCATGGGAAAACTAGGTGAAATAATTTTGTAAATCATTGTGGGAACCAATATAATTTTGAGACTCCAACTTCACTTAACATAGGGCAATGGATAACAATGGTGTCGTCCTTGTGCCCTACCACAACAGAGTGAGCCGTGAAAATTAAAAACACGTGGAGTAATTCATTTGAAATAAACATAAGGAGGGTGTGATACATGAAATATGAACTAATAATGTAAGACATCTACAATAGTATAATACTTTTCAAAAATTAAAATTCCATTTTGAATATTTTCCACTATTGATTGGAAATTTATCAAAAATTCAATTATTTTTTCTTGTCATCACAATGCCCTATCTATTATAGTTGGTATGTCATGGCTCAGGTTGTTTATATATTATCGAAACGAAGATATTTTCCCAGCATTGATACACCATATTTATTTCGAAGGAAAATAAATAATAATATTAGAGATGAGATTCTTAGTCCCCCCATGATTTAAATTGTTGAATTCTTGGGAACTTTTCTTCTCAAATCTTGAACACTCTAAATCAAATCAATTTTTTTTTGGTATGGATGGGATTCTCTAAATTTTATGATTTTAATTTTTGTATGGATGGAATTATTTAACTTTTATGTTATATTAAAAAAATTAATAATCATTTGATTTGAGGGTTTTATTAGTATAATTTTAAGTTTGTTTACAACATTTTTTTATATAGATATATCATCATATTGTTTAATTGTATTGTATTTGTCAAATTTGTTTTACAGAGTTTGAATTAGAAGTTTAATTTTTATTTGGATGTTCTCCAAATTATAAAATTAGAGAGAAATTCTTTACATTATTTAGAGAATCATGTAACTCCCTTCACTCCTTCATAGCCCACGATGATAATAGATAATTGGTTCTTTTATTTTTGTTATAATAGGGGTTTTATTTTTTCCCCTATTTATTTATCATGTTTTTTTTTCCCCCACTTATAAGTTTTCCAACTTTCATGGATAAACTTGTTTAAGTGTACTTGGAGTTATATTTTGACTAGATGAATAGGAAGTAACTCCTTTGACTGTCTATTTCAAGTATGAGAGTTACTCTTTTATTATTAGCTCTTTGACCATTTTTTTGGAGGAGTTACTTTTGTAATCTTATTTGTACATCTAATTTGATGAGCTATTATTCTACGAATGCTTAGTTTTGGCTCTTATATTTTTTATACAATATTATCATGTATGTGATTTCATTTTTTGGTAGTTATTGTGATATGTAATTACTTGACTCATTCTTATTACAAATATGTGTATTCACTTGATCTAGAGATCTTGGAATCCACTCTAATATGGTATCAGAGCCAATATGACAGTTGATTGTTTGGTTTTTTATTAATGTTAAATTCATTTAAAATCTTGAGATTTATTAGCTGTAAATAAAATTTAGTTTTCAAAATGCATTGTTGGTAGAGTGTTTGACCTTGGTGGAAGAATTTTTTGCGGACTTGGTTCATTGGCAACCATTACCACAATTTTTTGGTTTCTTTGTGAATGTGTGTTATATTTGTCTTAGTGCATTTTCCTACAAAAGACCTGTGTGCCTCTATACAGCCCCAGGGATTATATATTTTTGTATACTCAAGATATAATCCATTGGAACTGATCAAGTCATCCCTATCAACTCTTGTGTGTTGTATACTATTGTTTCCACTTCTCAGGTTTCGTCTCTTATGTTCAATCTTAGCCTATGTATTCATCATTGGTTTGTTCTACATGTTTGGGAGATTGATTGATTAGTTTTGCATGTTCATCCCTAGTTATGTGTTGCTTCCAAGCAACCCTTAGCTATGGCATTTTAATCTATTGAGTCTACTCTCACTACCACCCAATTCGAATTCCCATTCGAAGTAGCGCTATGTCAAAATCAATCACATAAGTTATTCAGGTAATAACACAAAAGACTCCTACACTTTTAGTAGGCTTGAAAGTTTCTCTTGAAACAAGTTAAGCCATGGATTTTTTTTTCAATTTTTTGGGATGGGATGGGAGGGGAGGGGAGTAGAGGAATGGGGGGAGTTATTCACAATCATATTGAATATAAATATATAATTTTTGATTCATGGGAGTGTTTTAATATATATTTTAAAGAAAATAATAAGGGAAGCAAAAACCACAAACCAATAACAAAAATCACAACCCAGAATAGTTAATGAGTGCATGAGGGAAGCACTACCATAAAACAACTCAAGGAATCTAGGAAAGCACCACCACCATAATTCATGACCTCACCAAAATATAAAATGTCCTTCAAGCACTATTGTCAAACCTAAAATCAAAAAACTTTGATGACATTTGAGCACAAGACAAAATACTTTGTTTCTCTAATCACCTCAAACAAAATCAATCCAAGCAGCCAAAATAGGGAGGAAGAACTAAGACTATAATACAATTTTTGAAAGGCAAATCACTAATAATTTCAATGATAGGTTGATCAAATGTAAATTTATAAGTAGGTTAAGTATTTTATAATTAATTATGTACATTATTCCCAAGGAGGGGGAACCTTCGCAATGCCAATCTTCATTAGGAGAAATTTGAAGAGCTCCAAAGTTAGCCAAGAAATCTATTAGAGAGTTAGTCTCATAATATTTATGGGAGAAAGAAATATCTTTAAAAAAAGGAATGACATGGAATATATATTTAATGATTGAATTGAGCTACCACCGATCAAATATTATCAATTTAAAAATATTGATAATCAAGAGAGAAACTTCTTTTAGAATTAATTTATTGAAATTAGAATCAATAGAGATTCTCAAACCTTTAAGAAGAGTTGGTACCTTAGAAAAATTATTTCAAGATAATAGAATGTTGAAGTGCTTATTTGAGATAATTTATAAATATATAATTATTAATTCATAAAGAAAACCATAAACCAATAACAAAAATCACATCTCAGAACAATCAAGGAGTGCATGAGGGAAGCACTACCATAAAACAACTTAAATAATCTAAGAAACCACCACCACCATAATTCATGACCTCACCAAAATATATAAAATCCTTCAAGCACTATTGTAAGACCTAAAAAAAAATGATGGCATTTGAGCACAAGAAAAAATCCTTTGTTTCTCCAATCACCTAAAACAAAATAAATCCAAGAAGCCAAAATAGGGAGGAAGAATTGAGACTACAATACAATCTTTGAAAGGCAAATCACTGATACTTTCAATGACAGGTTGATCAAATGGAAATTTATAAGTAGGTTAAGTGTTTTCTAATTAATTATGTACATTATTCCCAAGGAGGGGGAACCTTCTCAATTCCAATCTTCATTAGGATAAATTTGAAGAGCTCCAAAGTTAGCTAAGAAATCTATTGGAGAGTTAATCTCATAATATTTTTGGAAGAAATAAATATCTTCAAAAAAAAAAAAAAAAGCATGGAAGATATATTTAATGATTGAATTGAGCTACTACCGATAAAATATTCTCAATTTAAAAATATTGATAATCAAGAGAGAAACACATTTCATAATTAATTTCTTGAAATTAGAATCAATAGTGATTCTCAAAACTTTGAGAAGAGTTGGTACCTTAGCATAATAGTTTCAAGATAATGGAATGTTGAAGCGCTTGTCTGAGATTATCTGTAAATATACATCCACCTCCATAAAAATGTGGGTTACCTTTGGATGCCTCGTCAAGATTTAGATTCACATAATTATCGCTCAAGGGATTCCAAGAGGGCATTAACCTTTTGATGTTTTGAGGATGGATTTTGAAGTTGTTTTTCAATTAATTCCATTTTAACAGAATATAAATATCTCAGCAGATGATTTTAATTTTCATAAGTAAAACTTTAGCATGGATGAACCACATTTATTTTGAAGGGAAATAAATAAGAATATTAGAGATGAGATTCTTAGTCTCTCCCTGTGATTTAAATTGTTGGATCCTTGGAAAATTTTCTCCTCAAATATTGAACACTCCTAAAAATAAAATATTTCATGTATGGATGGGTTCATACAACCTCCATGTTATACTAAAAAAATTCAATAATAAAGTGATTTGAGGGTTCCATTGTCACAATTATAAGTTTTTTCATACCACCTCCTTATAGAGACATGTCATCATATTCCTCAATCGCATCATATTTGTCAAATTTATTTTATGGGGCTTGAATCAGAGGATAATTTTAAATTTGGATGCTCTCCTAAATATGAGATCAAGGATAAATTATTTACATTGTTCATAGGATCATATAACTCCTTCCACACCTTCATGGCTCACGATGATCATAGATAATTGGCTCTTTTCTTTTGAGAAATGTATAATAAGACTTTATTTCTATAATTTTATATAACTAGATGATTGCTTCTTTCATTCACTTTTTTTATTAATGAGGATTAGGTACAAAGTGACATCATGGCATGCTTAAAAATATGTTGAAATATTTGAAGCTTGAAGAATATGATTTGTTCCATGGATATTTAAATAGATGATCATTTTTTTAGTTGTTTTCCTTGCTATGAGATCATAAGATGATTATTCTTCCTTTCCAAATACTCCTATAGCTCTATATGTTGTACAGTTGTCAATGATGTCTCCAAAATGGCCAAAGATGTTGATGAGGTGTCATGTGTGTTATCATCATAATGACAAAGTGTGTTTCAATGTGCTTCAATATTCTTGCATAATTCTTTAGTATGTGCTTGGAAACGTAGGTTGATGGATGTTATTGATGGTGTGGGCATGTTTCAAAAACCTTATGGGGTGTTACAAGTGCTTGAAGTGACTATGGAAGTGAAAGGAATTCATCATAGCAGTCATATAAATGTCTAGGTTTTCCTAGTCATCTTGGTAGATAAGGTTGAATAGGTAGATTGATGATGCTAGCATTCACACGTGTAAAGGTCTCAAGTGCAGTTTGGTATATGTGTGGATTCCCCTATGAGAAGAGATCATGTGGTCCAAGTTTTAGGTCATAAAATGGTGTGTATAAAAATATATCAAGGTGCAAAGTTGGCCTCCCATTTAGATTGCAATGTTTTCATACTTAGCCAAATTTGTAGTATCAAGTGACCTTTATATAGGGCTATGAAGTGTCGAAGCTTCACTCAATCAGATAAATGACCAATGACATATAGGTAATCATGTAAATAAATATTTAATGGTAATTATAAGTTTAATAAGTCAAAGGGTCCCAAGATTGAATGCAATGATGACATGTGTCACAAACATGATGAATAAATAATAAATCAATGGCCTGCATTTGATCTTATGTTTAGCAAATCAACGATGCACATTTGATCATGTAGATCAGAGATAGAAGACACACATTCAACCATGTAGATGGAGATTGGTAGTATGAATCAATTAAATAGGTCAATAAGCACAGAAAGAATGTGGGCTTGCCAAGTGACATAAGCACATTAACTGAATGGAGACTGATAGGAGGGTACACAAAAGGCATATGGGGCTACCAAGTATCACAATATTAGAAGCCCAGATCAAAGATCTACAGCCATAATTGAATGTCAAGGATAGGAGACTCCTAGGATATTTATGAAGTGAATTTGATCAGGTTTATATAGGGCATGAGATGAAGACACATATTTGACGCTATTGCTTTTTTAGTGACTGTTGAAATTTGAATTTTCAAGTTAACAAAGGAAAACTAATGTTGATTATTTTATTTATATCTTTTGATGTGGGATGAATTTGAAGGTGGTATCAAAATAAAAGTTGTAAAGGAATCCAAGGTCTATCTATAAATTTTGGTTATAAGGTTTGACTATTTGTACAGTTGTAGTTATTGAGCTCCAAAGTTAGCTGTGGGTTTGATCTTCTTCTGCAAGTGACCCAAGAAGGATGTTTATGTTTGTATTGATGATTCAAGGTGAATTATCAATTTAAGAGTGGTTTATACTCCATTAAGAACATATATATGTATTTTCTAGGTTTGACCAATCCATATTTAGTATGAACAAATGCTTATAAGTTGATTGTTTATTTATTTTTGATGTTTTTGTGTACAAGGCTAATGGTTGAGTTAGTTTTGCATATTCATAGGAGTATAGTGATGGATTTAATAACTTGAATGTGTATTAAGGGTGATGTGGATTGGAAATATGAATTTTAAAGTGGTTTTACATTCCTAATTTGCTTGATGAAGTGCTAAATGGGTGAATAGGTCTCCATGAGAACTGTAAGGGCTACTAAGGCCTAATTGAAAGGTGTAGCTGCTTAAAGGTGACCCATGGATGCTATGGTCGACCTATAAGAGTGGCATTGATATATTTATTAGTGTGATATAATACTTAATGGTTAAGGCATGTCTACTATCTAATCAAGAAGATAATATTCATGAAGAATCTATAAAGAGTGAAATCAAGGGTGATGGTTTTTAGAGTTGAGAGGCATAGGATTAAAAGGAGAGTGAGTGTGCCTAGTGGATGGATTGAAGAGTAGATAAGGTTAAGGATTGTTTTTATGACCTTTAGGTTATAATTATGATGTCATAAAAGTGATCATGTACGTTTGAATATTGAGGATGAGTGAAGAGGTCTAGGTTGATCCAAAAGCTTGTTTTGGATGCTTTGAGTGTAAGTGAAGGATATGTGATGTTTGTGTGAGATTGGAAGATGAATTGAGAGGAAGACCAGAGTTTAGATTATGTATATGACCCTATGGTAATGTTTTTGATGTTGTAAAGGTGTACTTGGATGTTTTTTGGTTGTGTATGAGTGAAGAAGCCTAGAGTATTCCAAAAGGTGGGTTCAGATCCATTACTTGTATGTGAGGGTTTGAGTGAGTGTAAAATAAAAAGAGTGAAAACAAAGGAGGTCATCATTAGTTAAAGAGTATCAACAAGTGTTCAAAATGATCTAATTTTTAAGGAAGATGAGTGGGTGCTTGGTTGCTTAGGGGGTTGGTTCCTCCTTACAAGGTGAATCTTGTAAAAGTTTAGTTGTGTGGGTGCCCAGCTAGATAGGGGTTATATCTCCTTGTGGGATGGGTGTCTCACTAAATGTGGTTCTTATTATTATAGGATAGTATTCCAATTTTATTTTTTAGTATTTTTTTTCTCCAAGAGGGTTTTCCACATATGTCATGTGTTATGTAATTGATCTTTATTTATCTTCCTTATTCATTGCAATGGTTAGTTTATAGACATCATGATTATATGTGTTGAATGGTTAAGGTTTTATATTTGGAATTGGATTATATTGCATAATTGATTCACCTCCTTAGTAATTTTACCTCTAAAACTATTAATAGATTCATGGCTTACAAGGATCATATATGTTTAACTCTTTTCTTTTGAGATATGTTTGATCTTTTATTCATTAAAGACTTTACTTCCACAATGTTCTCCAACTAGACAATTACTTCTTTTGTTCACCTTGTTTCTTGTTTAAGATTGAGTTATAAGTGACCTCATAACATGCTTATAGAAATGATGAGATATGTGAGGCATTGAAGGATATGATATTTAATATTTATAGTATTTACACAAGGAAATTCAAATAGTTGTTGGGGGCCATTTTGAAAATAGTTGTTGATATTTTAAAAAAATGTGTGTGTGTGTGTGTGTGTGTGTGTGTGTGTGTGTGTGTGTGTGTGTGTGTGTGTGTGTGTGTGTGTGTGTGTGTGTGTGTGTGTGTGTGTTTTGAGGGATGTTTATAAAATTTAAAATTGAAAAAATCACATCATGTGCATCAGAATCTGTATCAAACTTAATTAGGTTAAAATTTTTATGCCTATTGCATTAGAGATTAAAAAAACATTTTTAAAAATTAATGTTTTATTTATGTAGATTATTGAATTAAATTGTGTCATAATTATTATTTATTAATATTATATTAATATTTAGTTAGTTATTGTGGCATGTTTTTAACTAATAAATATTACAAACTAAAACTAATAATTATATTTTTATTCCCTTAATGTATAATGCATCTAGGGATATGCGTGGTTGACTTGTGGCCTACATACTTACATATTATCTTATTGCATTTCTCAATATTTTTAGTATGGTCAACCTATTGAATAACCATGGCTATGCATAGTATAAATAGGATGTAGTGTTTAGTATTTTATAATTATTTTATGAATTCTATTCTTATTGCATTGTTGTGTAGGTTTTCCCCTTGAATTAGCTCAGTCATAATATTCAAGTATTATCCTCTTTTGCCAATTTTTGTTGTAGATATGCTTATCACGTTCTTAATTATGTGATACATAATTCTATTATTACAAATCATCTAATTAATTTAAATATAAGTGGTATCAGATCTTTGATTTGGGAAAGTTTATATGGTGTGGTCTTTTCAAATCTAGCATCTTTAGCACTAGAAGGTCGAAAAAATGTAACTTGTGATCTAAGACAAATTAAATTTTTTCATCACTGTATTTTTGTTTTTGAGGTTTTTTATAAAAGAAAAAAAAATACTAGTCGAAGAAAGTATAGAATTTTTTTACCTTGTGCACATTAACAATCATTAGATTCATCTTTACAAGATGATCATAATAGAATATTCTAATGGTATACTTTTTTGGCCTGAATTTTTCACCCTTATGCACATTAGTAGTTTTTGGATTCATCTTGGTGAGGTGATAATAATAGTATCATATATTGATACATTTATTTTAGGGTTATAACCCTCCTAGGGTTTGTACATGGTGGGGCCTAATGTGCATGGTCATGGAAAATTAAAATAAATGCCTTAAATTCCTCACATAGATGACATGGAATCAATAAATTTTGATCTAAGTATTTCAAAAGTAATTCAATAACTTAAGTCAGAGGTACATGGAATGGTGTTAAAGATGATCTTGATATGATTAAATGGGATCTCACGGGGCTGAGAGGGGACCTAAATGACTTGTATGATCAATTGCAAAAAAAACATTACATAATTAGCCAATTTTTAAGCTAAACATTGCAAAATAACCCTCCACCACTCACATTTGGTTCTCCTCCTCCAAAAAATCACAATGTAAACCATGGTACAAAGATTTTGTTTCCAAAATTAGACCTCTAAAATTTTGATGGTAAAAATCCACTCATATAGATTTCTCAAATTGAAAATTTCATCTACATCAAACTCCTTGTTAAAAAAAGCTTGGTTATGTGCTCAAATTAAGAAGGATGTCCTAGTTTCATGGTTGGTTTTTTTCTAAGGAGTTACATCTCCAATATCATAACAATGTCTCTAAAATATAATTCAACCAATTATCTAATTTACATTAAACCTAGACTATAAAGGATTACATTCATCAATTTTAGAATCTCTCCTTATGTGTGACAAACATCACTAAAGAAAATGTGACTGACTTATTTTTGGGTGGCTTAAAAGATAGCATCTAGTTGGAAGTTTGCATGTTTCATCCCAGTAATGTATTTGAATCCATACCAAGGGCATGACTAGATGATGAAAAATAGTTGATCAAACTAAGATATTTAACTAATATTCATGAATGCACATTCTAAAATGATCATTTATGTAGCCTATGTGATTGACACCTTAGTAATTTGAAAAAAAACATGTAAACAGTTTGTGTTTTGGTTTCGATAGTAAATTGAGCAAATGACATCAATGTTTTTAAAAGATGGTTTTTAAAATGAACGTGTCAATGAGGAAGAAAATGATGAGGATTCAAGGGTAGGTTTGCAATAAATTGAATAAGAATATGAAGATTCTCAATCTACTATTTCTTACCATGCACTTTCAACAATTAGTACTCCTCAAACTCTTAATAAGGTGGGTTTCCCAAAAAAACTTAAGGTGACTATGTTAATTGAATCTATGAGTACACATAACTTTATCAATAGTAAGTTGGTGACTCATTTGAACTATTTTATTTACCCATCTCTAAAATATTATGTCATGATTAGAAATGGTGGTATCATCAATTGTTCTGAAAAATGGCAGAGCATTAAGATTGCTATGGGAGACTACTTATTATATTTCTCTATGTTATTCCCATGGTAGGAGTTAAAATTATTTTTGGAGTGCAGTGGCTCACCATTTTAAACACTATTGAGATGACTTTATAGATATTATGGATGAGGTTCCATTTATAAGGTAGGACCTTTGAATTGCATGGATTACGATCTAAATCTACACAACTTGTTAGTTCACATCAGATGATGAATATTCTAATGAAGAGTGTTGATGGATTTGTGGCATGCTTATTTTCCATACAAGTTCAACCAATCGAAGAGTATACACATCTTGATTTGTAAAGGGTGTTAGATAACCATCATTTTATTTTTGGTGACATGCCAAAGAGACTTACTCCAAGCCATGCACTTGATCATACCAATAGGCTCATACTGGGAAGTACACCACCCAACATCAGACCCTATAGATATCCCTATGCCTAAAAAAATGAAATTAAAAATATGGTACAAGAGATGTTGAAGGCAGGAATCATCCAACAAAGTTAAATTTAATATTCTTCCCCTATGGTCATGGTGTAGAATAAGGATAATACTTGGAGGTTGTGCCCATACTATAGAGAACTCAACGAGCATCAAAGATAATTTTCATATTTTAGTAATTGACCATTTGATAGATAAATTTCAAGGTTTTGTTTATTTTACCAAGTCAAAACTTCATTCTAGGTATCATAAGATTTGAATCCACAATGAGGACATACCTAAATAACTTTCAGAACTCATGAAGGCCATTATGAATTTATGATCATGCATTTTTGGCCTCACAAATACAAATTTTACATTTTAGAGTTTGATGAATATTAATTTTATTCTAATATTGATAAATATTGTATTTGTGTTTTTTGAAGATATCATCATCTATAGAAAAATTGATATGACCACTTGAAGCATGTGAAACAGGTACTTTTAGTTCTTGAAAAATATAAACATCATGCCAAGCCTTTCAAATTTTATTTTTGTGTCCAAGAGATGAAATACATGGGTCATATTATTTCACATGATGTATTGAAATTTGATCCTAAAAAAATCCAAGCAATGATGGAGTGGAAGGTTTCCAAAACCTTCAAAAACCTTCGAGAATTTCTAGGGATAACTAGTTACTATCATAGGTTTATCAATAATTATGGTAGCATGACAACCCCACTAACCTATTTGTTGAATAAATAATTCCTCTAATGGAGTGATTCAACTACCATGGTGTTTGAATATTTGAAAATGGCTATGTTCACAACTCTAATTTTGGCTACTTTAATTTTTTCAAAAACTTTTTGTCGTGGAGTATGATGCATCAAGGTATGGCATGGGAGTTGTATTCATGCAATAAGATAGGCCAATATCATTTTAAATTTTCCAAGTGAAGGGAAAAAATAGTCTCAAACCAATCTATTAGAAACGGATGATGGCTATTCTACATGCATTCAAGCAATCAATAACTTATGCGATGGGTCATCACTCTCAGGTAAAGACTGGTCATGATATCCTCAAATATTTTTTGGAACACTAATTTTTATCTAAATAACATCAAAAGTGGGTTATTAAAGGTTAGGCTATGATTTTTACATAGTTTAGAAGAATTTAAAAAATAATGTGGTGGCATATGAACCATCCCAAAGGGATGAATCAGTTGAGGCATTGTTATGTAAAATGACTATTTGGCAAGCAGATTGGCTAGAGGAAGCAAAATTAGAATTGGAAAATGATAGTGTTAGCCATGATTTAATTCAAAATCTTTAGCAAGTTTGTAAAGCAGATGAAAAATTTACTTGGAAGGGGAACACATTATGGTATAAAGATAGATTATACCTTTTTAATCATTCTCTCCTCAAAAATAAAATTATTCACAAACTTCATACATCTCCATTGGGAGGTCACTAAAGATTTTTGAAAAAATACCATAGAATCTAGAAGCATTATTTAGGAAGGACTCAAGGAGGATGTCTAGAAATATGTGGCTAAATACATGGTATGTCAACAGAATAAAGATGAAACAATTAAGACCTCAATTATTTTGCATCTTTTATCCATCCTTAGCCAACATTAGGAGAAGGTTTCTATGGATCTCATTATTGGGTTACCACAGTCTAATGGAAAAATGTTATCATGGTAGTTGTAGATAAAATCACTAAGTATTCTCATTTTTTATCCTTATCACGACCATTTTTTATCAATACAATAGCTTCTATTTTTCTTAATACAATTCAAAAATTACATGGTACTCCAAAGATCATTGTAAGTGACTAAGATACCATATTACTAGTAATTTTTGGACTGAATTATACGCATGTTTAGGTACCTAGTTGGATCATATCTCATACTATCATCCTCAATCTGATAGATAAACATAGGTAATTAACAATGTCTATAAGGATATCCTTTTTTTTTTTTTCCAATAAACAAAAGAAATGGTTTCATTCGCTGTAACTTGCCGAATGGTTTTATAATGTACTTGTTTTCACACTTCTTCCAAAATGTCTCCCTTTGTGACATTATATGGTATCAACCTTAATCCATCACTTCCTCCTTGGTAGTGTATCCTAAGGTTCAAACTAATTGAGGAACACATTCTCCATCCATAGGAGGTACTATTGAGTTTGTGAGAGAATTTATCAATGACATAAAATAAAATGAATCAACAAATAGATCAACATCTTAGTGAGAGGAATTTTAACATAGGTGATTGGGTATTTGTACATTTTTATCCATATAGTCAAATGTATCTGAAGTAATAGAAAAAGGATAACAAGTTGTCAATTAAGTATTATGACCCTTATAAAATCTTGGAAAAAATTGATAGTGTGGCTTACAAACTAGAATTTCCCCCATCCACCCAAATACATCTAGTTTTACATGTATCTTCCCTAAAGAAGGTAATGGCACACATATTTTCCACTCAATGAGTTACCATAATTAGATTAATAAGGCCTAATCATTCTATATCCTAAAGAGGTTCTTCACACACACACTAAGCAACTATAGATTAGAGAGATTAAGGAGTATTTGATCAAATGAAAGAACCTGCATTCTGCAGATGTAACATGGGAGGATGAAGCATTCTAGAAGAAACATCCTCTTTAATTTAATGTTGAGTACAATGTTGTTATGAAAGGGAATGAAATTCTACACCCTCAACATATAATGTATTTAGGGATATGTGTAGACGAATTATGACTTACATACCTCCATATAATCTTATTGCATTTGTCAATGTTCTTGGTATGGTCATCCTATGGAATAACTATGAATAAGTAGAGTATATGTGAGAGGTAGTGGTTGTTATTTTATAATTATTGTGTGAATTATTTTCTTATTGTATTATTGTGAAGGTTTCCCCCTAAAAGTGATTCATTCATAATATTCAAATATTCTATTCTTTTGTCAATTTTTGTTGTGAATATATTTATTTTAGTATTATTTCTACAATATATAATTCTATTATTATAAATCATCTAAATAATTTATTTAGATATAAAACATATAAATACATCCAAATATTTATCTTTAACAAATTTACAAGTTCAAAGTATAAATTGTTATGTGTGAAATACAACATAGTATAAGAATATTCCACTTTCAAGTTGAATAATCTATGCATTAGAATATACAATAATTTATTTCCCATAAGAATACAATTATAAAATATCAAGGATAAAAATATAGGGTCTTCAGTTATTACGTTGTTATGGGAAAACTCAAACCACAAATTACACTTCATGGGGTGGCGTGGCCTCATAGATGTACTCTAGAAGCGTGACCACTTGGTTTATTGGCATTATTATCTTAAATAAATTTTCAACCCATGATCTATATGATTTGGTAATATGTTGGCATTGTATATGTAGCAGTAGTCTCTTCTGAATGTTGGGTTCCAAATCGTTGTGTAATAGAAACACACTTGCAAAGAAGGAAATTGCATGAAATAAAAACACAAATGTTTTATAAACTTTCCACATGATATGATTTGAATGTAAAAAAAAGAAAAATGATGAATATATACATATGGAATCTCACATCATAAATGTTCAATTGGAAATATTAAAAGCACACACACATAATACAAAAATAAAACTATCACTAACAAACGAGAAACTAGACTACCAGATCTATGCGAGTGGCCCTTGTTGTTAGCATAATGAATCGGTTATGTTTTACCTTACTTTTAGGCTGTTTGGTATAGCCATTTCTGTTGCACCAGTATCTCTGATTTAGGTCGTCTATTTTTCAGTTTCCTCCCTTCTCAGTAGGTTTGGTACCTTATTCTGTAAATAGTTTGGTATATATATGCTTTGATAATGAATTCGAAAGCACTGCATTCTCATTCCATGCAAAAATCTTGTATTAGAGTCGTAAATCACCTGGTAAAAGCTTACGAACTATTGGCAAAGCAGTCAGAGATGTGCATCATAGAAACCAAAGCCTATAGAGTGAGCTTGGGAAAATTAGAGCCACCAATCGACTGGTACATGCCTGAGTGCAGCACAGTGAAGTGACGTAGCAAACTAAAAATAATGTGGAAGCTGATCGAGCAATACTGTGTAGGTAATGCAGAGTTTAAAAGGCAGTTTGAGGCACGCTCAGACCTGCAGTGTCTGCATGTGGTGAATTTCATAGATTTAATTTCATTGTATCCGAGCTAACTTTTGAAATTTACGGATATCAGCACGAGGCTGGAGATCAATATGCACAAATTGTAGTATTTGAAGGATTCAAATAACCCGAGCAACTGGCACAACTTGCAGGTAGAGCTAAATGTGGTGGTTGGGTCGTAGGGGAAGGAGAAACTGTTTTGGTTTGCAGTGAATTAGAGCGTGGCTCTGCTGAACAAGCCATGAAAGAGTGAAAGCCTAATTGTATGCAGCCAAAGAGGCAAGCGTGAAGATCTGGTATAAGACATCGATGTATAGCAGTACATTGATGCGATGACCTACAGATCAGCCCTGTATAATAGTGCAAAAGACCTAGCCAAGAAGTAATGTGTTTGGTGGAAGAGGAGAATGTTGTAGTCTAAAAGCATAGTATAAGTTTTCATAGATGCTAAACAAGAAGACAAAGTAGTGAAAGCAAGGATCTGTCAGAATAGCCCGTAAAGCATTAAATCCCTCAGTCAAACTATGTGGAGACTGTCGCATATGTCCAACATGAAGGACAATGTTGAGACTACCAATAGCCACCAAGGAGACTCACAGGGCATGTAAAACCATCGTAACGCTTAAGAGAACTCTGATTTATACTTTTGCCTTGTCAGAAGCTCTTTGTGATAGTGACAACCTTAAGTTCGATGAGTTAATTTGTAAGGGACTTCTAGAATATTTTTTATTCGACGTACACTACTAAGAAAGGAGAATACAAGAAGAAATCGAATCTAGCTACAACGCAGACTGTGAAGATGAGGTTGATCGCCCTAGGAAGCATCCCCATTTCTTAGTGCACAATTATCGTGATCATCTCCAAGGTCGATTCTCACACCAATGAGTAAAAAGACTTGTAATTTTCTCTCATAGAAATAAAATAATTTGTTTTCATTTACAATGTCTTCTCAAAAATTGCTTCTCTCTAATGCCCAACTTCTCAAAGGACCGAACTATGCTACCTAGAAAATGAAGATGCACACCATCCTTCAGTTTGAAGGACTATGGGGCATCATCATAGGGACTATGCAAGTTCTTACTGATCCTGATGTGCTCAAAAAATATGAAATGGCTAATGCTAAATCCTTAATACTGATTATGTTAAGCATTAATGATGATGTCCATCCACATGTTAGGGATGCAGATAGAGCAAAGACATCGTGGAATAAATTAGCAACCATTTATAAGGCAAAAAATAAGATAATTAACCTCCATCTATAGTTGAGACTTGACACACTCTCTATGGGGTTCAACAATAAATTTGATGAATTTTTTTGTCAGTTGTATGAGCTATAAATGGCACTGTTAGCACTCGGTGAGATGGTAGAGGAACAAATCTTGGTCCTGATCATCTTGACAATGCTCCTTTCCCAATTTAGAGTGTTTGTCATGATGTTGAATGTATCCAGTTAGATAGTCTCATTTAAAGAGCTCGTGAACCTACTATAGCAAGAAGAAGCCATCAACTCAGTCTAGGATGAGTTGCAAGACAAAGCTCTTATCTCAAAGCAATAACATGGTCAGAAGTCTCATAAGGGACCCCTAGAGAAGTAACCAGAGAAATAATAGAAACAACAATCTCCACATCATTAGAAATCACAAAAGTTTAAGAGGTGGTGTCACATATGTCAAACCAACACTCATGACATGGACAAATGCTGGTATAATGGCCTGAAACAAGGGTCCTCTAGTCATGAAAGCACATTAAGGTACGATGATTCTCAGAAATCAAAAAGACGTCCCCATTAGTGGAAGCAGAAGGGGCATCTTACAACTCAACAAGATGATGGATCTGATGAGGAGACACCTAAAAAATCCAATGAAAACTTAGTGTTAGTCCTCTAGACCTCATAGCCCATGAGGAATATCTAGTTGATATACTCAAGCACCACTAAACACATGGTAGGTGATTAGAAGCCATTTGCTTCACTAATAGACCAACCCACTAAATATTAGGTTAGGATCACCAATGATAAAGAGTAGGCCAAGTCACCATTCCTCTCAAAAAATGGAAATGTACACTCTCAAAGGTACTACATGTTCCTACATTGACATCCAGCGACTTATTAGTTAGTAATATTTTGAATCATCATCTAAATGTGGAGTTTCTTATTGATAATGGCAACAAATCATGCTTGATCTCATGAAAAGGTACAGTTCTTGCTACATCATTTTTTAAATATAAATTATTTTCTTTAGATGTTGTTTCCTATTATGTGGTAGCTCTATCTACTTATACAATAGAATCTACTACTCTCTAGCACTACCATTATGGTCACTTGTCTCCTGGATCTTTGTATCAGCTGAGTTTAAAAGGGATAGTACATGGACTTCCCAAGTTATCCAGTTCCTTACCTGTTTACCCTGAATGTCTTGCAAGTAAATAACTTAGGGATCTATTCAAGGTAAGCACCTTTCATGCTAAAAAATGTTTGGAGGTTGTTCATATTGATCTGAATAGACCATTACTTTCTTCATTTTTAGGATACAAGTACTTACAACTATTTGTAGATGACTACTCTTGAAAGACATGGGTGTTTTTCTTGAAGCAAAAGAGTGAGGCCCTTCATCATTTCCAGGTATTCTATCAGTGTGTTGTGAAGGAGATCGGACAACCTCTTCTTCTAATTCACTTAGATCGAGGGGAATTCACATCAAAGAAGTTTTTAGCATTCCTGAACCAACAAAACATCAAATAGAATTTGACTGATCCTTACACACCCCAGTAGAATGGAATTATTGAGTGATGCAATCGTATAGTAATGGAAATGGATCATTGTATACCATCATTAGCAAAGCTAGAGAAATTATAATAGGTAGAAGCAGTGTAGGTAGTTGTTTATCTTCTCAATAGGGTACCAATGAAAATTCTAAAGGACAAAAACTCTAGAAGAGGTATGGAGTGGTTAAAATCCATTGATTTCTCATCTATGAGTGTTTAGTTTCATAGCATATATGCATTTCCTAGCTAAAAAGAGGAAGAAACATGAGCTAAAAACCCCCTTGTGCATCCTATAAGGCTATAGCACTACCTAAAAAGCAAAATTGTCTCAAGAATCTTGAGATGAAGAAAATCTATGAAAGTAGAGATGTGTTTTGTGATGAGTCATCCTTTGACTTAGTGATTCTAAAATAAGAGTCAATAACAACCACCTCTCACCAATTACTCTTCAAGTTAGACGATGAGGAGAATTCTCACAAAAAAGATGAGTTGCAAGGGGAGTTATATGTTGATCTTGGAGAATTAGAATATGTTATTATACATCCACCAAGTAGTTCTTCACATCAGTAAAGTAGTTCCTCACATCAGAAATAGACTCCCCATCTAAAGTGGGTACAAAGAACCATCAAAGACTCCCATACTTTATCTGGAGTTAGAATAAGGATTCAAACAAGAAATGAAGTAAATTTTACACTAATGAGTACAATATTTGATAGCCCCAAACCTGATAATTTTTGAGAACCACTAAGTCAACCTCAGTGGAATAAATCCATGGATGCTGAGTATGACTTACTCATGCAAAATCAGATTTGGGAACTTTTCAATCTACCCACAGGAAAGAAACCTATAGGCTGAAAATGTATTGTTAAAACTAAATATAAGGTGAATGGATCCATCGATAAGTACAAATCATGAATTTTAGCAAAGGGGTATGCTTAGAAATAAGGCATTGAGTATGAAGAGACCTTTGCACCCGCTATGAAGATCAAGACCATCAGAGTTGTTTGCACACTAGAAGCATAGAATGGATAAAAACATCAACAGATGGACATCAAGAGTGATTTCCTAAATGGTGATCTCAAAGTAGAAGTGTACATGACCCAACTAGAATTATTTATATATGAAAAGCTTTTGAAAAAGGTATGTCATCTCATCAAATCACTGTATGGATTGAAACAAGCTCTTAGGGCATGTCACATCAAGATAAATGATCAAATCTTGTAGCATGGTTTTACCTATAGCCCCTCAGATTCCAACTTGTGCATAAATAAGGCAAGGATAGAAATCATCATTCTTATTTTGTATGTAGATGATCTTGTGATCAATGGAAGTTCAGAAGATTAGGTTGATATTGCGAAGAATGACCTCAAAATATCCTTCGACATGACTGATTTGGGGTACTCCATTACTTTCATGGCTTGGAGATATGGAAGAAATAGAATCAAATTTTAATCTCCTAGATTAAATATGCTAAGACACTCATGGAAAAGTATATAATGTCATATTTTAAACCTCTTTTAACTCCACTGGAGAAAGGTTTACAACTCTCTCAATTCCAGGATTTACCTCAAGTGGATGCAACTCTCTACAACCAACTTGTTGGGAGTCTCATCTAATTAACCTACATTAGACCAGACATATGTATTACTATGAGATATCTCTCTAGATTCATGTAAGAGACAAATAAATGTCACTGGGTTGCACTAAAGCATGTTTTTAGATATGTCTAAGGTATATTTGAGGGTGTTATGGAATATAAGAAGAATACTCAATTCTTCTTGTAGGGATACACCAATTCAGACTACACTAGATCTATTGATGATAGAAAGTCAATGTCAAGATACATATTTAACCTCAGATCTAGAACAATCTTGTGGATCAATAAGAAACAAACTATTATTGCTCTCTCATCTATTGAGGCAGAGTATCACACTGTATATGGAGTATTGTGTGAGGTGATACGGTTACATCACATTCTGGATGATATGAGCATTAGTGAAGATAATCCACTTATCCTTCACTACAATAATTAGGGTGTGTTAAATCTTGTGAAGAATCATGTTTTTCATGAATGAACCAAGCACATTAAGGTTGAATGTCACTACATTCGAGCGGAAGTTTTAAACCACCACATCTAGCTACAATACTACCCAACAGATGCACATATAGTTGATATACTCACCAAATCCCTTGGAAAGGTGAAATTTGAGCTATTTAGGGAGTATATTTCTAAAAATAGTGTAATAAGGGGGGAATGTTAGCATAATTAATATGATATTTTTTACATTATTTTTAGGTTGTTTGGTGTAATTGTTTCTATTGCACTAGTATCTTTGATTTAGGTAGTATTTTTTTTAGTTTCCTCCTTTCCTAATAGGTTTGTTACTTTATTCTGGTAAATCATTTTGTATATATATTCTTTGATAATGAATTTGAAAGCACTCCATTCTCATTCCATGCAACACTTGCCTTGTTCAAATCAGATCTTGAATTCTCTCCTATTCTACATACAAGTTACTCCTTTATAATGACTTTATCTCATGATAGTTATGTTACGATAAAATTACATAATCATAAACAATTACTCTCAAGTCTTCTCTATTTTAGTCTAAATTTGACTTCTATTCATTTTCTATGTAACTTACTAATTGTTTTACAATCAAACTATTCTCTTTATATAGGGGAGACATGTTCTTATTCAAAATATTTCCTAAATATATCAATTACAACTGTAATATATGGTTGTCCAAACATATAATGAGTTGAAACAATAAAATAATAAGTTGAAACAATGAAATCAATAAGTTAAAATAATAAAAACAATAAGTTTTAACAATAATCAAATTAATAAAATAATATAATATTCTAGTATTATTCATCCTTAGATTCACTAGATCATGTTTACTCCTTGAATCGTCAGATGTCATTAGCTCCAACTACATTAAAATTTTATTAGTCAATAATATGGACCTAAAACAGTTGTTGTGGGTGCTCACATGCAATCTAATCACTATATGTGGAACCAACCAATGGTTTCAAGACATCAAAAAATTCATAGATCATTCACCCTTCTAGATTTGGTTGACATAGATATTCTAAATTTCACTTATTAGTAAATCCATGTAATGAAACCATTAAACTATACAATTTTATCTACAAGTCATTAACTTATATCACACCAATAAACATATGCAACATGGATGTAAATATAAATAAAGTTATGGGTGAGGGCTATAATAATGGACAAAATATAAGGTTTTTAGGATAATACTATATGAGATGAGTGTCATTTGTTGGCTCCATCACCATGTCAAGCAGATTGAGATGAAATAATGGGGAAAGATGAACTAAGCAATGGAAAATAATATCAATATCCACCTCAACTCACTCAATGATAGTATCCAAACTATAATAACCTTCCAATTTAAATGGGATCATGTTTAGTCAAATGTATACCACCAAATGCATCTAACATGTACATTCCTTTCTTAAAATGATAATACAGTGAATCAAGTATAATTATGAAACACAAGATCCATTTAAAAACACAAGCAAAAATTAAAGAGAAGGATTTCAATAAGTTACTCTATTACAATACAACATTATCATTACTTAACCAAAAAAACTTCATTTTATTTACATATACTAAAATTACATCTATACAAGTCATTACTCATCATGCAAGAGAACCAATATTTTTCATAAGATCAATGGAGTTCACAACACATTACTCTAGTATCAAGAATAATATTATAATTTTTATAAGTAATAGATTCCACATCTATAACAAATTATCACATTCTTGTCTTATTTAAGTGGTTATACCAATCCTTTGGATTCATGCTAGATGATGAAATTTAAGATATTTCTCACATATCTCATTTCTGCTTCCAGCCTACCAAGTGAACTCATAAATTCATTTTTTACTATAAATTTCTTAAGGTGCAACATATGACAAGATATAATGTTAATCCTAAGAAATGGGTGCCTAAATATCTCAACATGATTTCCATTAACATTGTGGATAGTAATCCACCCATATAAGTAATTTCCATATGTATTATTGTTCTTCAATGGAATTGATGTAAACTTTTTACCTTACTTCTCTATGTGGTATTTATTTTACAGACAATCTTGTAATTTTTTTTATGTCTAGGTACCATGATCTTTCCAAATCACATGGCCCAAATTCATTGGCTTGATATCACATAAGCTTAATCTTTGTATGCGCCTATTTGAAATTTCACTAGGAAATACTAATTAAAAAATACATGATGTCCCTTTTATATCCATGTCACTGTATAAGGGTTAGGGTGAACTACCGTATTCAACCCCAAATTTTTTACCATATCACACAAAACCAATTTATCAATGCTTCCAATATCTATAATCATCTTGTAATGTGATAACCTCCTCACTTGAAAACTATTCAAAATATATTACTTATATTTGTTAGTTTACTATCCTTCATTGTTGGCTTCAACAACACCCTCTTCATGATGAGAGCCTCTCTGTGGTCTAGGTCCTCAAAATGTTTCATGTATCTAACTAACTCTTCATCTCTATGCACAACATGTGCAATGCCATCAATCGTTATATTGTTTTCATTTTGCACACGAGGGAACTCATATGCTCTATGCTAAGACTATTCAAATCTTAAACTTGTTCCAAATAATCCTCTTCCCCTTATTCAACCATATTTTTTTCCCCTATAGATGGGAAACATCCAACCACATGTGTGTAACTATGTTCCCACCCTCACACATAACCTTAGACCTACACATGTGTGTGACTACACACAAAGCTATCTTCTCCTCCATTTGTTTTATGGATTCTTCAAAAATGGTTTAATACTTCTCTACCTCAATGTGTGAACTATACTATCTGTAGCATAGTGTTATGTTGTCTACATGAAAACTTCTACTTATATTTCAGCATGAACTATTAAAATTCCTCCATAGTTTGGATTCCTACCATACTAAACTATTTTTGGACACCAAGTCTTAACCCATTTCATTATCTTTCCCCTTTATTTAAATCTATTTCATGATTTTAAGATATGGTATTGGTCCTATAAAACTCCTTAGTATAGTTATTGACACTAAAATATCATTGCCTCAACTCTTATCACTTTTTCAGTAACTCTAGTTAGTAATATCCAAGTATGAATTTGCATTTCATCTTGGTGACTAGTTTATCCCATTTGGAGATATCATCCTCATCCTCCTCCTCCTCCTCCTCTTACATCTCTTTGCCTTAAGTTTTGTAAAAAATTTAGTAATTCTAGCTTATAGTCTCCAAATATGAATTTCCATTTCATCTCAGTGACCATTTTGTCCCATTTGGAGACCTCCTCTTCCTACTTTCAAAGGAACCTTCACTCTCTTTGGACCACATATATCATCAAAATAATAATATTCCTTGATAAATATGATCAAATATATAATCTATTTAGGGTCACATATATCATCAAACTAAATATATTCCTTGATTCATATGAGCCAATATATAATTTATTTAGTGTTTAGGGTTCCTAAAAAACTTGGGATGTTTACCTATGTTCCTCTACCAATCCTTGATATATATCTAAGGAGTCTACCTTCCCCTACATCTATTTATAATATGTCTTCTTGATCAACATCCTAACATGTAGATCTTGGTTTTTCTTTTTCAATATTGTACTAGTCACCTCTTGGTAGGAAACCCCTTCTTCTATATCCTTCTACAACATCCTATCTATTTTTCACAGATCTCAACACTTCCAACCCTTATTCTAGTTTGTAACGATATATTTTAGATAATTTATGTATCAATTTTTATTGCCATGTGTTGAATAACAACTCATGATTTATCATCAAGAAATCTTTTTTTAAATATATTATTGTTCTTCTCTTGCAAGCACATCTGTTGTTATAGCTCCACATCTACCAACCATTATCTTTGGAGGTATTTTGAATCTTGTCAACCAAACCCTACTATTATAGTTTCTCACATCATAATCCTATGTGGGTAGCCTATCCACACTTCAAAAAGGACATAAACATTGCACTTTAATACTAATTGATGTAGTCATAGGGACAAGGTTTATAATCAAGGAAATCCATAACCCAAAATCATATAAAAACACACACATAGAGAGAGAGAGAGAGAGAGAGTGTGTGTGTGTGTGTGTGTGTGTGTTTAAAACTCAAAAGGTTTTCTTGTATTAAATGCAAATAGTAGATTACAATAGTTTCTTATTGTTTGCATATGCATAGTCTAGTTCAGGTATAATTTTAATAATAGACCCCTAAACTTTTCTATACCATATTGATAAATCTTGGAGTTTAGGCATAATTTCATTGGTTAATCATTGTCAATATTTCCATGAATGTGTAAATTTATTGGCTATTCTATTGACTCATTAAAAAAAATTATAATTATCTAATGAATTATATGTAATATTCAAAAAAATATAATTATATAAAATAAAAAAATTAAATGGAAAAAAAAAATCTCAAATTTTCTCTTTTAAATTAATGGCAAAACAATGACACTTATTAGAAATGCAGGTAACATATAAAATATGTATCTCCCCGCCCCTTCCCACAATCATTTTAATGTGGTTAGCCATAAATTGTGAGAACTTACATTTATATATGAGCCATCCATGTTGGTTGAAGAAGGAAAATTTATATTGTTTATAAAATACTTTACCTTTTATTTTCAAGGAGATTTGATGGAGAATGTAGTGTCCATTTCAATATATCTTCGCATAAGCCTATCAACCTCTCACATGAAACTATAAATGCATGTTGCTAATAATTATCCAAAATGAATATATAAACAATTTGTAAGTCAATCAATGGCATAACATAAAAATTTAAGTTATTTTCATGGTCACACATTAATTACAATATTTATTCAAAATTATATAAATTTTACTATACAAAATTACCTCTAGAGTTTATTTAATTTTAAGGATTCCAATTTGTTATGTAAGGCAAAAAGCTAGAGCTTGAAGAGAAGAGAAAACACCATTAACACCGTTAGTTAGATTTAGAATTAGTAGAGTGTATTTTTTTAACAAATATAAAATTTAGGTCTGCCAATATAACAATTTGTTTTGAGACCTAGATACATTTTTAGATTAATTATATATATATATATATATATATATATATATATAAAATGAAATAAACAAAGTTAACCACATTATTATAAACAAAATAAGTTAAATAATAATAAAACATACTAATAGAAAATGCCATAATATTCATAGATAGAACTTAAATTAGTGTTAAAACAATTACATCCTTCATCCCTATTACAATTTGATGTTGAAATGGAGTAACTCGATTTGTGATATATTTCCTGGTAATAAAATCCAAATATATAACCATCTATTATTGTTGATTGGCTTTAAATGTCTGAACTATAAAATATTTATAGGGATCAGAACTTAACATGAATATTATACATGTGAATTTCAACAATAAGGCTTAAATGAACATATATAAGCAAATGGGCCAAATTATGCTCGGTGCATAACTAAAATAGGGTTCCTTACTGAGATCATTCAAGGATGTTACATAATATATGCAGTAGTCAGATACAAACTTCACTTTAGATTGGAAGTAATTGATTAAATTCAAGCTAGTCATTAGCTAAAATAAAATTTCCAAGCGAGCTGTAATCCATACATATTTGGATAGGTCCCTTAAATGAAGATACGAGACATCTCTAATTAAGTGAAATAATAAGATTGAACCTGCATTACCACAGAATCCAAACTACATAATTTATAGTATATAGAATATGACATAAAAATTTGTCACCATGGTGCTCCAAAACGTTCAAGAATGATATATGTTTCTAAATCCATTATTGAGACTCCAGCTTCACTTAACACATGGTAATTGATAGCAATGATGTTGTCCTTGTGCCCAACCAAAATAGAGTGATCCATGAGAATAAAAAACATGAGGATTAATTCATTTGAAATATACATGAGGAGGGTGTGTCACATAAAATATGAACTACTAATGTAAGATATTTACAAAATTACAATACTTTTCAAATTTTGCATAAAATCCCTTTTTTCAATATTTTCACTATTGATTGGACATTTATCAAGAATTCAATTATTTTTTCTTCTTGTCACAACACCCGATCTATTATAGTTGGTATGTCACGGCTTAGGTCGTGTATATATTATTGAAATGAATATATTTTCCCATCATTAATGCACCACAATTATTTTGAAGGGAAATAAATAAGAATATTAGAGACGTGATTCTTATTCTCACTATGATTTAGATTGTTGGATTCTTAGGAACTTTTCTCCTCGAGTCTTGAACACTCCTAAAATTCAAAATTTTATTGTATGGATGGGCACATCCAAATTTTATGTTATATTAAAAAAAATTAATAATCATGTGATTGGAGAGTTTTATTGGTACAATTCTAAGTTTGTTCACACTACTTTTTGATAGAGATATATTATCATATTTCTTAGTAGTATTGTATTGTGAAATTTATTTTATAAAGATTGAATCATAATTTTTTGTTAATTTGGATGTTCTTCGAATTATGAGATTAGAGATCAATTATTTACGTTATTTAGAGACTCATTTAACTCCTACACCTTAATGGCTCATGATAATCATAGATAATTGGCTCTTTTCTTTTTATTAGAGTAGGGGTTTTCTTTTTCCCATATTTATTTATCATGGATTTTTTCCCTTATTTAAGAGTTTTCCTACTTTTATGGATAAGTTTGATTAGGTGTACATAGAGTTATATTTTAATCAGATGAATAATAAGTAACTCCCTTGACCGATTATTCAGGGTATGAGAGTTACTCTTCTATTCTTAGCTCTTTTATCATTTTTTTTGGAGGAGTTGCTCATGCATTCCTATTTGTACATCTCACTTGATGAGCTATTATTCAATTAAAGTTTGGTTTTTGGGTCTTATCTTTATTATGCAATATTCTCATGTATGTGATTTCATTTTCTTGCAGCTATTATGTTGTGTACTTACTTGACTCATTATTCATATAAATATGTGCATTTGCTTGATCTAGATATATTGAAATATAATTTGATATGTTATCAAAGCTGGTATGGTATTCTATTGTTTGGTTTTTTAATGTTTTTAATTTCATTTATAATCTTGAAATTTAATATTTGCAAATAAAAATTAATTTTCAAAATCCATTGTTGGTAGAGTGTCCGACCTTCGTCAATGTTGAGAACAATTATCATATCACCAAAAGTGGGTCAAATGTCTCCCAATGTTGGCATTGCTCTTAGATTGAACTATGACTGGAACTACTTTTGGAAGGAGGATATTTTGGCAAGAAAATTCAAGAGAAACACCTTACAACACAGTGTTTGGAAGTGGACTTGGGAAGTGAGATTTATAATCTTACTTCATCATCATGAGAGTCTCATTTTAGTAATTATAATGGTCTTGAAAAGCTTGAAATTAATAATTTTGTCAGTAAATATAATTTTAGACAATCTAACTTCATGATTTGATCCCACCCAAACACTTGGAGAGATCTACAATCCATTGTGCACCCCTCTAGTGGGAATGGATTAAATTTGCATACTAGATCTATCAAAATATTCATCTGTTAGATATAAAAGTTTAACCAAAACATAAGTTTGTGGGCCCTTTTTCAAATCATTTTGAAATTTGATTGCACAATAAGTTTGTCCATATGCTAGATGTCTAGATTACACTGGAGAATAAGAGTTACAAATTATCAACACTAAAACCATCGTATCAAGTATGAACTTCTAATTTAACCATAGTTTGGAAGGCATCTAACTCATGGGAATGGATTAAATTTTTAAACGAATAAAACTTAATCTAAATTTAAATTTGTTATATCATTTATATATTTCATTATTTTATATTCATTAAAGTTAATTCAATTCATAATTTTTATATCATAAGACCATTTTTATTATATACATTCTTAAATTTATTATACAATATCCATTAAGAAAATTTAAGAGCCCCCTTCTATATTCCTTTAAAAATATTTTGATGAGTTAATGCTTAAAGTTAACTTTGTCTCTCAATCCAGTATTAAAGTTTCTATAAAAAATTAATATATCATATATAATCTTAGATTATTAATTAATATAACATATATATATTTATATTATTGATGCCATCATCTATTTACATAAAAAGTATTACATGAACTCTATCATTGTGCATGAATTAATATCACATGTAGATTGAAAGAACAGCGCCATCCAATTGTCTATTAAAAGCTTCAAAATAAATTTATTAAATTTTAAAAAAAAAAAAAAAAAAAAAAACTAAATAAAAACCGACTCAAAATGTAGATCAAAACAGTCTCAAAAATACATTTGTTAAAATAAATTAATTCAATCTCATCTTTAAAAAAATAAAAAAAAATGAATAAATAAATAAAATGAGTAGAATTTGTATTTAACTAACTTTTCGGTGGAAAGATAAAATGATAGCGGTCCAGATAAAATTTTGTAATTTCCTTGGCCACAAACTATTGGCTAATCTGTCTAATTTTGGCGCTTGGATTTATTAGTGTCATTCGTGACCATAAGGGTCTATCGTATTTTTCATTATAACGGTCCTACAAAACCTCGAATAATTTTATCATCCATGGTACAAATCAACTACCCGTAACTAATACGAGTGGATTACAATTTGCAAGAACTTCACGCAATTTGTGAATAATCTTTCAAATGAAGCTTTTAAAAATGTTTTTCAGTGTGTGTTGTTTTTTTGAGGAGGGGAGGGGAGTGTAGAGTTTTGGGGTTACTTGTTTCAGTGTTATTTACTTTTGTTTTGTTAGTTGATGGGAGTGTTTTAATATTTATTTTAAAAGAAAATAATAAAGGAAAAGGGATTTTTAATCAATGATATAATAGGATTTAGATAGAAAATTAAATTGAAAAATATAAAAGAAATTTATACGATATTAAAAAGAGATTGGTAAAATATTAAATATTCAAGTCGTTATGAAGCTAAAAACTCAATTATAAGAGAGAAGACCATACAATAGAAGCTCCCAAAATTTATAAAGAAAACCATAAACCAATAACAAAAATGACATCCCAAAGCAATCGAGGAGTGCATGAGAAAATCACTACCATAGAACAACTTAAAGAATAAAAAGAAAGTGCCACCACCGAAAGCCATGGTTACTAAAATCTATAACATCCTTTAAGCACCATTGTAATACCTCAATTCATAAAATTTCAATGGCATTTGAGCGCAAAACAAAATCCATTGTTTCTCTGATCACCTCAAGAAAAATCAATTGAAGAAGCAAAAATAGGGAGGAAGACCTGAGACTACAATAAAACATTTGAGAGTCAAATCACTGATACCTTTGATGACAATTTGATCAAATGGGAAGTTACAAGCAGGGCAAGTATTTTCTAATTAACTATCTACATACTTTCCAATGAGGGGATCCTTCATAATGCTAATTTTTATTATGACAAAATGTGAAGAGCTCCAAAGTTACCTAGAAAATTCGTTGGAGAGTTAATCTTATGATAGTTGTAAGAGAGAAATATCTTCAAGAAAAGGATTGTCATAGAGGATATATTGAATGATTGAATTGAGTTGCCACTGATCAAATCTTCTGTATTTAAAATCATTGATAATCAAGATAGAAACATATTTCATAATTAATTTCTTAAAACTAGAATCAATCATAACTCTCAAACCTCTAAGAAAAACCAGTGATTTATCAAAATTATATGAAGATAATGGAATATGGAAGTACTTGTCCTAGATTATCTCTGAAGATGCGACCACCTTTACAAAGACATGGATTACATTTGGATGCCTCATCAAAATTTAGCTTCACATAATTTTCACTTGAGGGATTTCAAGAGGCCATTAACCTTTTTATGTTTTGAGGAGGGAGGTTGAAATTATTTTTCAATCCATTCCATTTTAAGATATTATGATGATCCTCACCTATGAATTTATTTTTTGTAAACAAAACTTTGGCCTTAAAAATCTCTTGAAGGACTACCTCAATTTTAACACTAAGGATTTCTTCCGAGAGGGACATAGTCTTGAAGACTCTATTCTTTCATTCTTTCCATAATCTCTAATGTAGAACACAAAAATATACCTAATTGGTATAAAATAACAAGTGTATACCACAATATACTTATGCATATTTATAATAGAGCTTACAACTATTACAGACATGTTCTCTTAATCAAATAGAACACAAAAATACATGTTTTTATAATCAAGTATTAGTACTTTTGCGTCAAAATTAAAGTCACCAAGTATTAATTATCAAAATGCAATCTTGCTATATGAATCCATGGAAAATTATCTGGGATCACAAAATCTGTTATCCTTCCTCAATAAACCTCAGATTTTAGATGCCTACATTTCAAATTTCAACATGCCAATTTTCTTCAGTTTATTCATGATAAGTTTTACATGAATTCTCTTCAAATGTTTTTGGACTCGGATCCATTACTATAGAACCCTCTGAGTGTAGTGTTTGTGAAGAATTATTAGTTAATCCTCTTCTTTTAGATGTAGACTACCAAATTTATAGGGATCTATCAAATATAAAATTGAGGACATTGTATCTAGTTGTATAGAGCCTCAATGAAGACACCAAATTCTTATTAAGCTTGTTTCTTAACTTTAACTTTAAAAATGATAATGCACTAAAAAATATCTCATCTTCCCTTGCATCCAAAATCATTGTTTGGCATAAATTAGCAAGATTAAAATATTTTGAGATACCATCACGTATTATTTCAATCAGACTTAAAGTAGTCCATAGTCTAGTAATCGAGCCATCTTCGAAAATATTTTCAATAATTTTAATTTGTTCCAACATTGTTATGGAAAATCAAACAAATTGATATGTTGGTGTAGGATATTAATTATTCTATTTACTCTCGATAGAAGGCTGAGCTTCTATCTTCCACATGACACAATGGAGACTCCCCTCTTACTGTGGATTAGGCAAAGTTGAGGGGAGAATCTCTAGATAAGGGCTAGCTCCCTTCAATGCATCTTTGAGGTCTTGGATTTCCTACTGCTAATAATGGGGGGGTGAAAAGGGAGAAGGATTACTGAAAATAGAACCTAAACTAAACAGTGATGCACCCAAAAAAAGGTTGATCTACTTAGCTTTGACATACACCTTCCACCAAGAACAAGCTGGCATACACTTCATTTAAGATGATAAATTCTTTTGCATCATTGAGCTAGGGGTCCGATGGAGATACAGGGAGGAAGAACTACTAGAGGCATTCTAAGACACATTTTGGCAGCCTATTCACATGCACCTATACTCTGCTATAGACACTTCTGGCTAACCTGCAAAAGAAGGACTCACAATACACTAGACATGCTGAAATCATTTTTTGAAAGCATGAAGGAAAATGACTTAACACAGGACAAAGCCATAGACATATACGAAAGTGCAAGCTCAAAATGGAGATAAAAATGCTATGTCTTGATTCAAGGTAAATTTCCTGCAGGGCTATGCCATACAAGCTGAGAGATCCATTTCTCAAATGAAAATTTACAATATATAGAGAAAGAGAAAGTAATGGTGCCTTTTTCCACAAGTGGCCCATGCTGCATTCAATTCATTGGGAAGAGGAAGTCACTGAAGGAAGCCATGTTGTGATAGTCGCCAGTCTTGACTTTGGCATTTAAATCATATTAAAAATTGCTACAAGAGCATGGGTCATTTCATCCATTTGAATGATTAGGACATTTCCCCATGAAATACATGTGACTACCTACTTATTAATGTAAAATATAGAAAAATAGGCTGCATCATTCATTGTTTGTGCTCCTTGATTACCACTTCATAGGGACTATTCCAACCACTAGCATAACTCCTCTACCGCCATCTCTCTTTTTCCACCTGAGCTATTTTATCTATGTATGTGATTGGCTCTTTGGGCTCTTTTCTCAGTGGATCATTGAATTTGTCCTCAGGTCTTTATGCCCCTTTGAATTCCGTTAGGCCTATGCCGTTTGAAAACCAATAGTTGTTCCATTATCCTAAATTTGATGTACTCGAGTCTATCATTACCTTGGTCATTTCTTTGTCTTTCCAATTCCTTTGGACTTTTACATTTGATCCTTCCCAAGGGAAGGTGTCCCTTCAGCCTTGGAAAAGGTCCCCCCTTTTGGTCACTAAGAGCCCTTCGCAAGTGTACTTGCCCTTCGTTCTTTGATGAATCTACTCATGACCTTCCACAAGGGCCCTTTGGGTCTTGAAATGCCCCTTTGAACCTTTTGATTGAACCTGAACCCTTTTTCAGAGTTCAATGGTTCAGTGGTTCAATGGTTCAACACTCTATGTTCTGCAAGTAGTCATGTTCATTCAATTCCCTTGTGAATTAAATGTATCATTGAACCTACTATTTAAACTGACCGCTTGAACTGACTGCTTGGACTGACTGCTTGAACTGACAATGGTTCAACAGTTCAATAGTTCAATATTTCTAAGTTCAAAGTTTAAATCTCTTGGAAAGATCATGTGACTATTGGACAGTCTGTGTAGTTCATTTCATATCATTGAACCCCGACGTTGAACCACTTTTTCCAACCTTAAGGAAATTTGCCTTCAAATTTTGGTCTCTTTCCTTGTGAACTTCTTTAGAGAAAATATTTGAAGAAGCTTTGTAAAATCCTTGCATTCTTTGAGCTGGTCCATCTCTTGCCAAAAATCTTGTGCAAACCAAATTTATGACTAATGGCTCAGAACAATAAGGGAAGAAAGAGACTGATTTTGGCCTACAAGACCAAAAATAGTCAAAAAATTGGTGATTCCTAGAGGAAGAATGCCTGTTATGCTTAGAAAATAGTAGCCTCAAAGTCCATTGGGCACAGAGTCAGAACGTAGCTTAAAAAAAAGTTAGAAACAGCCTCGAGAGATCCAAGAATCAATCATGAAGCTTTTACCCCAAACACAAAGGAAAACACACACAACAAAGGCTAAAAAACACTATATATGCAAACAACACTTAGGGAAAATAGGGAAAGAAAAACTAAAAGCAAACTACTATGTACAACTAACCAAGTATATTTTCCTGCCTCCTAGATCAAAGGGAAAACTTCTCAAGTCTCCTTCATGGAAAGAAAACTTATGGTGCCAGACAAGTGGCTGAATGGAATGGAGACTTGGTGACTTGCTCTTCTTGCCTGCCACCTCGATTGGCTTGTATCTGAGTGAATCAAGGTCAAACATGCTTCCAATATATATGTATTCATCTTGCTCTTGGAAGCTTGCCTCATGCTGGTCCTTCATGCTGGTGTGTTTCATCAAGAAATCAATGGCTATTAGTTTATCACCATAATCCCCTTGATATGCATCATGGATTGACTTGTTCCCTTTTGCCTCATTGAAGACCCTATCAAACTCATCTTCTACTTCCTCATGGCTTTCTTGAAGAAGGGTGACTATTGTGATGTCTAAAATGAGATCACAGATTGAGTGCTCATCCCACAAAATGTCACCTTTTTATTCAAGGCTCTCTTCTTCAAAGAAACAAGGAAGTTCATCAAACAAGGGAG
The DNA here is from genome assembly GCA_037957365.1 of Torreya grandis. Lineage (NCBI taxonomy): Eukaryota > Viridiplantae > Streptophyta > Pinopsida > Cupressales > Taxaceae > Torreya > Torreya grandis. Next base: position 305,574 of record JARHVA010006855.1, read on the forward strand.
GAGAGAGCTCACCATGATTACATTCCTCTTGATATTTCTAGAACATCTGCATGTATGCATGACCTGTGTCTTCTCTATTGTTGATAATGTCTTCAAAGGGAGCATCCATGATGCTGAGCAATGGAGTTATACATGCCAAAATGTGATTTCTTGATGGCACCAGGATTGCTTAACCAACTGATTCAATTTGGAGTCACCATTGGTGTTGATGGAAGACGGAAGCCCAGCGTTCTATCCAGGGTATAATCCATAGCGTCAACACTTATTAAATGTATAGTCTTTACACATGTAACTTCAACTTACTTAGGTGTAATAAGAGGTTAAGTGGGTGAGAGGGTGAGTTCCACCTTGAGATCAAGCTATAATTCAACCAAGTGCCATTATGAGTTATCTTATTACTTCTAGAGTGAGTTGCACTTAGTCCCATAGAGAGTTATCATATGAGTTAACTCCCCCTTATCCTTTTTATTTCTCTTCACTAGGGTATTGTAATAGATTTGATAATTGGTAAGAAAGGTAACATATACATTAGACAATTATTATACATCCTCTTGCATACTTATGAATAAATTAGTGATGTAGAATACTTGTGTTCTCATTCTACCAGAAGATCACCTACTGGCCTATTATAACATGGTATAAGAAATCTAGGTTCTAGTAATGAGCATCAGGTTGTCTCTTTAATTTCTATTTTTAATTCTTTGAATTTATTAATAGAAATTTGCAAATTATTTGTATTAGCATTTGCATGCATGTGTATTAGCATACAAGTTTAATCTATAGATTTGGTTGAAGAGTCTAAGGAAGATTCTGAGGATTTTTATTGGCCTTGGCCTCTATGGGCATCCACAAACAATATCGATGATAGCCTTGTGTGAAACTTAGGATATTTTGATATCTTTATTCTTCACAATTATTTATGACTCTACTCAGCTATGTGCTCTGGCTCAACTCAAACCCATATATTTCATGAGATTTCCCACATGTATTTGATTATATGTGTTTGAATAGTGAGTGGACCTTGGTTTTGATTTCAACCTTTATCATCTTGGATTAATGTTCTATCTACACTTGCACATCTCAAGATCTTCTCATCATCTTCCATGGCTACCTTGATGCTTCTTAGACCCCTATACATGATCTACATGCAGTTTGCTAAGCACTAATCAAGTACACTCCTAGCACCATTGCCTTACCCATGACCTTATATTCAATCCTACTCAGGAACTTTGATCATCCTCCCTCACCTAGATCTAATCATTGGTCTTCCTCTTGGTGGATGACAACATTCCTTTCCTCAAATCCTTATAATAAGTGGTGAATTCACTAGGTTATGGCCCTATGATAGTTTGATAGAGTAGCAATTTTTTTAATTCACAATGTCCATACCTTCAAATTTGCACCTCTTAAATTCATTAGAGGTTCTTTCACCTGTAAAAGGCCAATGTATGGATTGTTGCAACTTGAGTGTTTCAAACTTTGCTCTCCACAAACCTATGTTTTGATCTAAAAGGCTACATGGATTCCTTGCTAGATATTTTTATCATCACTGATTTCATATGTTCAAGCAACTAAAACCTCTCAGATGGTGTATATTTGTCTTGCCTCTTCAAATGTGACACTCAAAGCACTACACTTTCTAACCTATGCAAACATGCTTATGGTAGTGTCATTCAATTTTCCTTTCTCCTTTGCTAAGTCAAAATTATTAAAAAAATAAATCTACCCTAATATCTATCTTTTTTAATTAAATGATCCCTAAAATAAATTAAAGCCTATTTTAATTTATATTAAAATAGGTTTATTATGCTTTTTTTAATCAGCCATGTTTTTACCTCTTAAAGTGAAGTTATTTTTCACTTTAGAGTTTATATAGGTGTAAAGGGGCACATTTTTTTATTTTTGTTGACTTAAAGAGGTATGTCATTCCATGTTGATTCTAACAAGTAGCTAGAAGGATACCTTACCCTTTACATGAATAGAATTTTTAAACTTACAGCACAGTTTTATTAAATAGGCCTCATTTATGGAAAATGTATTATGTTATAACTTTCGATTGGTAGCTCAAAATTCAGGACCATATTTCACAAAAGTTATTTTTTTGATTTCCCACACATTGGTCTAATTTGTTTTTAAAATTTAATAAATTTATAAAGTGCCATATTTGAGGGGGGTCACCTATGTTATGGGCCCTACTACTTTCATTAGCATACTTCATGCACTTATTGCTCTCATTTGTATGGACTCATTTTTAGCGTATTCTAAATTCCATCTCTAGAGTGTGTACTATTATTTCCCTTACTACAACACAGATTGCTCACTTGGATGCATTTTTAAGTGTTTCTAATGTCCCATTCATGAGCATGCTTCAGGGATTCATTATAGAGTATTTTTTGTAGTTGTGTACTTCCCTAGTGTCTTCTCTCAGTCATGTTGATTCCATTTGAGAGACACCAAAGGAAGAGATTTATTGTCAGAAATCTAGAACAACAAACATGCTCTAACTCCACTGTTAGGATCTAGGAAGCACAATTGATTACCATGTACAAGCAACTTAACATACAGAATTAAACCACAAGTAACAAGTAATTAGAAATCAGAAATAACACAGAATATGAGAGATAATACTCTTCTAGAAGAAAATACAACAAAGAAGATGCCATAGTCTTCTTCCTTACACACCTCTAGGGCTCCCACACCTCTAGCACATAAACAGTAAATCTCTTCAAGAGCTTTCTCTCTCTCTTACAGTCCTAACACACAACTCAAACACAGAGTTGGTGTTCACCTCCAACCAGTCAGTATCACTACTACCAATACACAAGTGCTTCACGCACTCCAAATCTGAGTTCTACACACTCCAAGTACACAACGTACTCCAAGTAAATCTCCCCTGATCTTGCTATCTGTTGTGTTGCTGTCACCTTTGATCTTGCTACCCCGCAGACCTCCTTTGACCTCACACACACACACACACACACACACTTGCAAATCAATGATCTTACTTACCATGTAGATCTCTCTACACCCTGAAGAACCCTTGTCCTTGCCTCACCAAGTCCTTATGATTCTCCAAACTAGTACCCTGGTGGATCTTCTCCTTGATCTTGCACACCTACAGACCAACCTGATCATACACACTCAGCACCTCTGTGGAACTAGGAGGAGCTACCCTTGCTCTCTTCACTCTCAGAAAGAGCTAACCAAGCTCAACTCTAAACTAGAACAAATTACAATACAGCCCATGAGTCTCTTAAATATATCTCATGCAAACAATAATTAGACATCCAATTACAATAATTAGATCCACAGCTCCAAGACTAGAATTAGCCTTTTACATGCAAACAATTGGTTCGTTAACAAACTATCTGTAACACTCACAATTTTGAATCACACAGGCGATCGACATCAGTCCCTATCTAGCTGGAGATGACTGACGACAGCCGATCCCTGACTGATGTCAGTTTGCTCTACACTGGATATGATCGACATCGGTTGATCAAACTGACGCTGGTTGCTCTACAACTCAGCAACCTCTCAACAACCTCTTCCATGTTTACATCAGTGAAGCTTTTATCTCCACAACCTAACAATCTCCCACTTGGAGATAAATAGCTGCACTATACTTGTACCTGTACACCATCTAATCTGTTTACTGGCTTGTATCCCTCTTCAAGCTCAATCTTGAAGACCAACCACCACACAACCTGTGGTGCAACACTTGTCATCCAAGTAACCTACCATATTTGAAGTCCCTGACCCTGCATAGCATGAATTCCTGCTGTTGGTCCCTCTCAGATACCTGAGAACACACTGAACCACTTTCCAGTGCTTCCTTCCCAAATTGACTACAAACTTTCTGACAGCACCCACTGCTTGGGCAAACTCAGGGAGTACACATGTACTCAACCTCATCATGTGATTGGGGACCCTATTCTGTGAACTATCCATCCATAGGTGCGCTGCTCGATTTACATCATGCACTACCTTCACACAATCATGCCAAAGAATTTTGCTGCTCCCAAATCCTTCATGGCAAACCATTGAACTAACCTTACCTTTAGCTCAGCAAAACCCTATATGGCTAAACCTTCAGCTAGCATACCATCCACATACAGTAACAGGATAATGTTGCGACCATCATCCAACCTGGTAAGACAAACACAATGGTTACACTGACATTGACTAAAGCCATGCTTTGTCATCCACCTGTCAAACCTATACCACTATCCTACAGCTTCCTCAAGACCATATGACCTGGCCTTCTATCTCACGTGCCCATTCTCTCTATTTTTTAACCAAGGAATCCATTCATCTCTCAATGCTTTTATCTTAGCTGGCAACTCTACCAAATCTCCCATTTGGTTCTTCTCCAAAGAAATCATGCCATGCTCCCACTATTTCATAGATCCTTCCTACTCTGTAGTGAGCAACAAGTATAAAGAAGAGGAATAACAAATTTGAGTCTTACTTACCCTTTCAGTCCTCCACATGGGCATTTGAGACTCCTTGACAGCTTGTTGTCTGCCCAAAATCTGTTCCAATGACCGACCTCAATCACCACACAGTCTGCACCCGATCGACGTCAGTTCCATGCGATTGTCTAGGTCACCGATGATAATTATCCTCCCAACGTCAATCTCTACCTGCCCAACACCACTAACTTTGCCTGTCTACACATGACCGACATTGGTGCCTATCTGTTCGACATCAATTTTCCCTGACTGATGCCGGTACCTATGTTCTCCTGTGAGTGATGACTTTTTACCCGCGATCTCTCTTTGGATCAAAACCTTGTCCAAACTACCCTGCTCAGAGTTACTCAGCCTTCTCCACTGATCTCTGTCCATCATCTCCTCCATAAACACCAAGGCTTTCCAGTTCTTAAGTCTGTCAAACACATCTGTCTTCCGCTTAAGAACATGCATCTCCTTCTTGCTCATGTGACCAAGGCTACAAAGCCACGTCTTCACAATAGAAGAAGAATCAGTAATACAAGCAAGTAGATAAAGAGTACCTACTTTCTTACCACATGTTAATTCAAGTGCATCAGCTATGAGAGTTCTTATGCATCTCTCATCACCCAACTTTCTTGAAGCAATTAGCCACATCTTCAAGACTGGGACCTGCATGACCTTCTTCAACACCCATGTATTGGTCGCTTGTAATTTCAGTCAAACTTTCCCTTTGCCAATACATTGACAAGGCTCACCAACCCCTCTATTTAGGGCCGCATGGAAAGAGGCAACAAAATCTATAAACTAAGATTCTACTTTATCCAAGGAACATCTCAGAGCATCCTGTGTAACAACACCTGCAACATCTGCTTCTTCAGTTCCTTCATGTTGATCTTCTACCAACCAACAATTTTTCTTTACCTGCTCTTTCTTTCCATAACACCATAATTGACCATTCGTGCTTTTCAATTCCTCCATTCTTAGTGTACTTTTTTCTACCATTGTTATACTCCCACTCAATCAGAAACCCCTAAGAGTGACCTGTAATCAAACACAAACTTGCTTCCTGCAACCTTAGCTCTGATACCACTCTATCAGGAATCTAGAACAACAAACATGCTCTGACTCCACTATTAGGATCTAGGACTCACAATTGATTACCATGTACAAGCAACTTAACATGCAAAATTAAACCAGAAGTAACAAGTAACTAGAAATCAAAAATAACACAGAATATGAGAGATAATACCCAATTGTATTAATACTCTTCCAGAAGGAAATACAAGAAAGAAGATGCCACATTCTTCTTCCTTACACACCTCTAGGGCTCCCACACCTCTAGGGCATAAACAGTAAATCTCTTCAAGAGCTTACTCTCTCTCTTACGGTCCCAACACACAACTCAAACATAGAGTTGGTGTTTACCTCCAACCAGTCAGTATCATTACTGCCAGTACCACCAGTCAGTATCACTACTGTCAGTACACAAGTGCTTCACACACTCCAAATCTTAGTACTCCACATACTCCAAGTACATAACATACTCCAAGTAGATCTCCCCTGATCTTGCTACCTATTGTGTTGTTGTCACCTTTGATCTTGCTACCCCACAGACCTCCTTTGACCTCGCACACACACACCTATAAATCAATTATCTTACTTACCATGTAGATTTCTCTACACCCTGAAGAACCCTTGTCCTTGCCTCACCAAGTCCTTATGATTCTCCAAACTAGTACCCCAATGGATCTTCTCCCTAATCTTGCACACCTGCAGACCAACCTAATCATACACACTCGGCACCCCTATAGAACTAGGAGGAGCTACCCTTGCTCTCTTCACTCTCAGAAGGAGCTAACCAAGATCAACTCCAAACTAGAAAAAATTACAATACAGCCCATGAGTCTCTTAAATAGATCTCATGCAAATAATAATTAGACATCCAATTACAATAATTAGATCCACAGCTCCAAGACTAAAATTAGCCTTTTACATGTAAACAACTAGTTTGTTAACAAACTATCCGTAACACTCGCAATTCTAAACCGCATAGGCGACTGACATCAGTCCCTATCTAGCTGGAGATGACCAACATCGGTCGATCCCTGACCGATGTCAGTTTGCTCTTCACTGGATATGACAGACGTCGGTTGATCAGACTGACACCAGTTGCTCTGCAACTCAGCAACCTCTCAACAACCTCCTCCATGTTTGCATCAGTGAAGCTTTTAGCTCCACAACCTAACATTTATTTCATATCAAGTGAATTATCAGAAAGGATAATTATGCTTCATGGCATGTTTACATGGAACACTTGATCACACTCAAGAATCATATTCCATTCCTATATGGATAGATTCCTATACCCATTGATCTTATTTGGCTTGATAAGTGGGCTAATACTTATGACAAGGTTTTTTTCACTCTGTTACTACATGTTTATATAGATCTTCATTTCCATGTAGAATATATAGAGTGTATGTGCACTTGTAGGATCTCACTACAGAGTCTTCTCAGTGATCCTACTGAGATTTATGTCACACCCCCTCCTCTGCTTCCTATTGTCTCTTCTGAGACTATTGTACTTTCTCCTCATGCTTTCATTTATTGTGATGATACATCCATGGTGATAATGCTCTTCCTTCTGTCAATCCCCTACTAAAGGATGCGATTGTGCTAGACCTTAGTTATCTCATTGAAGGTTCTACATCCATTCTTGTGTATATTTTTGCTCTTTTAGAGCCTTCACAGACTTGCATTTTGAAGTACTTTTCTTATGAGATTATACACATTGAGATTATCAACAACTAATATGATGTTATGGACATTCATCTTACAGATATGAGTGCTTCATTTACAGACTAGTCTTTAGTTTTGATGGTTGTTTAGCCTTTTTCTCCTCTTCCCATAGACATTCTTTTATCAAATGTTCCATGTCTATCTTCTTCTCTAGTTTTTCTCTCTCCTTCATTAGATGATTTTTTATTTCCATATTCTACAATTAGTTCTATGATATCTGATCAGACTTTGGTACATTTAAGCATTAGCAGGAAGACATTTGAGCATTTTCCAGATATCTACATCATGATTCATATTTACATTCCATTTGAGTGGTAATTTTTTAGTTTGATAGCTTATGGTTTCTTTTTTCCTAAAGAAAGAGATAATATTTCTTGTAGGACCTACTATAACATTCACCATGTGGCATTCTATGCATACATTCTCTCTTTTCATTATGGAGGCACACATCTTTCATATTTTTTAAGATATTGGGATAATCACTATGTACTTGAGTACTTCATTAGGCCTCATTTCTAGGACCCAATTTTACATCCCACCTAAGCTATGCTTAAAGTGGGGTGTTGGAGTGGGCGTTCCATTCCTACCTTCTTTTCTTTATCTCTCTTTTGGAGGGGGAGTTTTTTCCCACTAGGTTTTATCTTTTTACTCTAATTTTAAGAGTTACATTGTACATGGATACTTCATTAGGCCTTATTATCAGGAACTATCTTTTTTTTTCCACCTCTCTAAGCTATACTTAAAGGATGGGTTGTTGGTGTTATATTAGTTATTCCATTTACTTATTAAATGGATAATTGCTACACATGTAGCTTTAGGTTACTTAGGTGTGATAAGAGGTTAAGTGGGTGAGAGGGTGAGTTCCACCTGGAGTTCATTTGAGTGCCACTGTGAGTTCTCCTATGATTTTCATAGTGAATTACACTTTGTCCCATAGAGATTTCTTCTGTGAGTTAACTCCCCCTTCTCCTTCTTTATATTCTTCTTCACAAGACTATTTTAATAGAGTAGATAATTGTTAAGCAAGACATTTCAATACATCATGATATTACTGCACATCTTCTTGTTCATTTTTTAATACAATCAGGGTCATTGATTTGTAAAATTCTTTGTTTTCTTGCTCAACTTGAAAATCACTTACTAGCCTATTCTAACATGATCACTTATCTTTGACGAATCTAAAATTTCTCTAATTTGTTCACCATCCACTTTTATACTCTTACATAAGTGTTGGGCCAAGATTTTGATTATATTCTAAAAATATGATGAGACAACATTTTCCCAATATTAAGGTACACCACAACCATAGATTCTAGTAGTTCATCTTGAAGAAAATGATCTCTAATCTCTAAATAGATACATTTTTCAATTTCCTTCAAGGTGGACCTTATAGAGGATACAACCTCAAGTAATCGATCATGTGTAACATGAATTTCTTTGAGTCTATTATATTGACTAACTATGTTAAAAGTGTGTATGAGTATTTTATATTCTCTCACTTTACACATAAATATCCATATTCATTAAACTAAAAATAATTGCCACTATCTTCAATATTTGTCATTAATATCCAACTTTTAAACTTTTCCCATGTAAATTAATGTTGTGTTAAATAAAAATTATCAAGGGCAAGGCATATTAATTTTCTCAATGTAGAATACTCCTGAATGTACATTTTTATTTATCGATCTATATTTATCATTAAATTCATTTCATCCAACATGGGTAAAAGGTTGTATAAGGTCACTAATATCTCTATATTAATTAACTAAAATAAATTATATCGAGCTTTATCTAGTGCATGGAGATGTTCCTCCATTATTCCCATCATTGACTAATATTCTACATATACTCTATGTGTTGGTCCACAGAGGAAAATCCATCAAGTATCAACATCCTTAAGTAACTTATCTCCTTTTGTTAAACCTTTAGTAAAATTTTGAATTTTTAAAAATATTTTTGGACTTATAAAAAAATATGAATGAATTTGAATAAGATCTTCAACTTTTAAGACTATTGTAATCTTGATCATAATTTTAAATTCTAAATTCATTCTATGTGTCAAGTAATGAATATCAATCATATATAGTGTACAAAAAGTTTGTAGCCTTACATAAAGACTACTTATTTGACCTTGCACAACTAATGCTCCATTTGAACCTACACAAACAATCTCGTAATTGAGAAATCATCCTTGCCAACAACCTCTTTAAAATTATTCTTGACTAGTTCTAAAAGGTTTTGAGAAGCTACATTTTATTTCATTTTATGAATGAAAAGAAAATGAGGTTAATGAACATTATTTAAAATAGTGTAAACATATATACACACCCAAGAAGTGTTATCAATGTCTATAAATTCATCCAATGATAATGTTATGTATCTTGAAAGCCTTATCTTCTCTTGAAGATCATATGTTTCTACTTCAGTAAGCTAATAAGCCCATTCCCATCCACTAATAACTAACTAATGAGTATTTAAAAATTTTAAGATGCGAAAAAATTGTAGCATGTCCTTATATCTTAGATAATCAATCATTGGTTGACCTTCGTTTAAAATGTAAAAATAACACAAAGTTTTACAATTTTTGACATTTGGTTAATTCCCATAATTTTTCCAAACAAAGATACAATGTTTATTCTAATTGCATGAATCTTTTTCTATTTTGTTAGGTATTCATCATACTCAATCATATACCTAACGTGAAGGGACTCTTATTTTGTTCTCCATTGTATAACTGATTTCTCCTTTCCATTTATAATTTTATTTTTGTACACTTTTCTCACATATTTTTCTATGGTATCTAGCTTTAGTTTCAAGCATTTATCCCTCCCCCATTTGCAACTACATATCTTGGATCTACACTCTTTTAGTGGCTCATTAGTTTCTTCACTCAAAATAGGTTCAATGAAAGTATATTTAGAAACCCATTCAGATTTAAAACTCCTTCAAAATTTCCATTCTTTTGCCTTCCTTTTTTTGAAGTTATGATGAATTTCATGAACTACTTGTGAGGTTGAATCATCAACACTTTTAGAATCAGATTATCTTAATCAACTATGTCATGATCATTGGTATTGTTATTTGCATCCATTGAATGAAATTGACTAGAACCCTATTGAACATGATCTTGATCATGAGAAATAATGTTTAATTTTGGTTGATTTTCTAAACTAGTATTTCTTTTTAAAGGTTATTCTTGTTGATGTTTATCAAAATATGATAAAAAGTTATTTCCCTTCGATAAACCCTCTATTAATTTCCTATCACCAGAATGAGGAGTAGACATTTTACAAATTGAAAACATGTCAATGACAACTTTATGAATCATCAATGTAAAGCATTCCCTTCATGGATCAAATCACTATTCCACTTCTTGAATTAACTTTTGCATTGGTAGTTTGCAAGTTAGCCCCTAAAAAATAAGCAATGATACTAGCATATTTATTTATAAAATTTTAAAAAATTAATTAGCAAAATATCAATTTAAAAATGATATCATAGACAAAATCTAAATTTGCACAATCTATAAATTTATACATTAAAATTGGAACCAAACCACAACTCACTTTTAAATTCAAAATACGGAAATATGGGCTAACATAAATTTATAAGGACATGATACAATATTTGAGTGACTGTTTTGATGCACTTTGGATATTTATTTTTATAGTTTTAGAATAACAGTGATTCTAAGAAGCAACAAATGTTTCTAAGATGTGCATAGGGTTTTTCTTATAAATTTTAGGAATAATAATGAATGATGCACTAATTAAATATCTCAATTATCAAATATATGTATATGTGAAGTAGATTTAAAATAATATAATCTAACCTATCCAACAGAGTAATAACTATAAAAGAGACAATATCTCGAAGAATTTTTTTAATTCTATAAAATGTTTTATCAATAAAAAAAAATGATGAAAATGAAAATATATTCACTATTATAACTAAGAGCAACTAAAGCAATAACCTAACATGCTCATAATTCAATGTCAAATATCATAATTTAATGGTCAATCTTATATTAGTCTTTTGAGACACTTACAAAGGTTTGTACTCAATTTATACTAAGTAACGCACATGATCTTACCATATGTACTTAATTTTATTTAATTAAGTCGTCCTTTTTTTTCATAGTTATCTTGCCTTATGGCCTCATAGTCAATTTATTATTTATATTCTATACTTTGATTTATATATCACTTTTTGCTATACTCATTTTATTATATTATTTGGTTGGTCATTACCACATATTTCTTTTAAACAAATAAGAAATTGATTTTTTTTTTAAAAATACTTCTTTTAAACAAACAAAAAACTAATTTTCTCTGAAAAATAATGGCATGTAAGATACTTCTTTTAAACAATACATAAATAACAAAATGAATAAATGCAATAGAGCCTCATGACCATTTCAACCATATTTCTGAGTAACCCAAAAACACACATTTCAAATATTTTGAGTTTAAGGAAAAGATTTGTAATATATATGAAATTTCCAAGCAAGCTAACATGCACAATGTTTTGAGCAAATATATTTAAATAAATCCTTTGTAAAGAACTTATCATTATATTTATTCATTTCAAGATAGATGATTGTGCATGCAAATAACTGCTCTTAGTCTTTAGAATAAAAGAAACACAAATCCATACCTTGTAGTTGCAATTATAAGTAAAACAACATAGAAATTGTTTGCATCTCATCTTAATTTTTCGACTGCTAGAGCTTCACTTTCACCAATATCTTGCATCAAGGACTAGAAAAATAGATAAATCACCAGCAAAAATATTTAAATAAATACTTATCAAGAAACTTATCCTTATATATATTCATTTTAAGATAGATGACTATACATACAAACAACTGCTCTCAGTCTTCAGAACAAAGAAATATAAATTTATACCTTGTAATTGTAATCATAAGAGAACCAACTTATAAATTGTATGCACCTTCATTTCTAACCTCTCATCCCAATATTTTGACTACCAGAGCTTTGGTTCTGCCAATAACTTGCATAAACAACTATAAAAATTGAGAAATCATCAATAAATATATTTAAATAAATGCTTTTCAAAGAAGTTATCATTATATTTCTTTATTTTAAGATAGATCATTGGGTATGCAAACAACTGATCTCAGTCTTAGGATTTAAAAAAATACAAATCCATACCTTGCAATTGCAATCATAAAGAAACTAGATTATAAATTGTGCACCCCTTCATTTCTAACCTCTCATCCCAATCTTTCAACTACCAAAACTTTACTTCTGCGAAGAACTTGCATAAATGACGATAAAAATCGAAAAACTATCACATATGTATTAGAGAAACTATCATTAGATTAAAAATAACAAATTGCAAATCATTAAGCAATAAGTTTGTTCATACGCTACAATATGACATTGGTGTGAATATGAGTTGTAAAACATTTTGAAAGGTACGACAACAACATTGACGATTGACAACCATTGTATCACACGCTTAATTCGTGGCATCTACAAACAACCAAATCAAACAAAGGGCCGACATCCCTTCTTTATCAAAATAAATGTACAAGTGAGATTTGCTCACCCACGTGGTTCAACCGTTGCTGACGTACGATGCTATCCGCTGAAATTTGTATAGTCCTTGGCCGCAAATTGTGCTAATCTGTCTAATTTTGGCACTTGGATTTATTAACGTCATTCGTCACCACGAGGGTCTCGTATTTGTAATTGTAATGATCCTCCAAAACATGGAATAATTTTGTCAGCCAGGGTACGAACCAACGACACGTAACTAATGCAAATGGATTACAATTTCCTAAACTCCGGTGCAACCATAAATTTATAGATAAATCTTTCAAATGAAGTTTTTAAAAATATTTTGGAGTGTTATTTTTTTTTTTCTTTTATCATTTAATGTGGAATTTTGGAATTTTGAGATTATATATTTAAGTGTTATTATTTTTAAAGGGAGATTTATAGATCTATTTAATTTTAGTTTGAATTAGTTTTGAATTTGTTAGCTAATCAAATTATTGATTAGTTTTTAAAATATTTTTCAGTGTTGGAGGAAAGGGGGATTAAAAGTTGGGAACTTTAATTTTGATATTTTATATTTTTGTGTTTTAAAATTTTGGATTTAGATAGTTTTACTTTTTTATGTTCAAAAAGGTGGTTTACAAGGAAAAACCATGTTTCAGGGAGGTGTATGAAGAAGTTTTCAGCAATATATAATTTTTTTCATATTTTGAAAGTCCGATTGATAACTTTGGGACTTTAGGGATTAGTAGTTGGGATTGAAATGGCCAAAATATAATATCAAATGAACCCATTATTTTATTGTTGGCTTATAATATTCACATGTAAGCCATTGAGCGAAATATTTACGAGTCATTAACATGAAACGATGTATTATGTTATAAAATGTGTGGCTCATTACTATAACACAATTTGTCGTGTTGTCAGATATTTGGGGCATTAATGTTGAATCCAATTGTAATGTCCCCTTTTTTCTTATAAGATAATTGTAGAAGATAATTGGCCTATGTTATTCTCGTAGGTTAAGTTGAGTGATATAAGGGAAAATTGAGATCATGTCACTATTCACATGTTACTATTCACTGATATTATTCACAGGTTATTATTAACTATTACTATTAATGTTGATGTGGCAAGTGATGTAGCTGATGATGCAGCAGGTGATGTGGCTTGTGGGTGAGGTGACATGGCCCATGGGGATCTCACATTTGTTAAAGTTGATGTGAGAGAAAGTGGGATGCAACTCTAATGGAGATACATGTGAATAGGTGTTTTTAGAGTCAAAAGATGTTTGAGAATCTATCGACTCTTGTGCACATAAGAACAAAGAAGATCTCCATGTGTTTGTCTTCACATGAGTTTCTTCTCCATATGAATCACATGTGATTGCTCACATATGTATGAGAGTGGGACACCTTCCTTGGATGGTTCAATGTTTTCTTGTCTACCATTTAGACAAAGTGATTGAAGACTTGTCTTGAAATCTCATGCACATGTGAGAAAGAATATAAAAGGTTTACTATTCTAAATTTGACTCACAAGTGGAAGTGGGGTGCCATTATTGGGTTCACATGTAAGGTGGGAGACAAAGACAAAAGAAGGGTTGATCATGTGATCCACTTTTAACTTACTTGAATATCAAGACAAACAATTCACATGTAGACACTGTGCCTGACATAGAGGGTGGTGCATTTTTCCTCCATAACAAGATTTCGTCTCCTCTCCTCTCTTCTTCTTGTAAATTGTATAAGTAAGAACTCTTTACTTTGTAAATATCATTCTTGATTATTTTTTAAGTCCCCCCCCCCCCATTTGTGAGATTTGAATGTGTATTCATTATTTCATCTTTATTGAATGAAACCCCTTTGGTTCAGCATGATAATATCACTCAGAGATTGTGATTATGCTTCAGAGTTGCCAATATTATTATAATAGATTGTTATTTAATTATATGTATCTTTAGCATTTTTATGTAATCTATATTTTGTATTTTTTTTGTGAGTTGCTTAAATTTTTATTGCATTTTATGTGTAATTACAAAATATCCCATTTGGGGATATCATAGTGGTATTAGAGCACATAGTATCCTACCATCTTGTTGGTGTTTAATCTTCTATTGAGGATTTAAGTATTGCATGTTTGTGATTAGCACTAATATGTCAAGTGTCAACCATTACATGTGTACATTTAACTATTGCAAGTATAAGAAGGATATTTTTTGAAATGGGTACAAGAATAATGGATCCATCCAGTCTGGAATATATAACAAATGTTTTTGCTAAGGTACAACATCAAATGAAGTAGATGTTAGCTCAATCACAGTAACAAAAATTTTAGATATTTTCATGAATGGTGAGTAAGTCATCTATTCCTTATTTTGATGGTTCCAACAAGTTTAGTGTACATTCATGGATGCATTAATTGGACATATGTTTGAACAAAGTATTCTACTTATGATGTTGAAATTTATGCAATTATGCATGCATTAAGACATTGGAGGCATTATCTAGTATCAGAGCAAGTTCAAATCTTAGATGAGCAAATAATGGTGAGAGGATGAGGAGGTGTTGTGAAAATGAACCAAACTATACAAGAGTTGTAGAAGCAAGTTCAAAAATCAATAGAGGTTATCACCAATCAGCAGAGAAAACAAGGTGGTGATAAGAAAGACACAGATCATGCTGAAGTCATTCAATACGAATCAATACAAGTTATTGTTTAAAATCTTATCCTATTGGTAATTTTATTTAACTTGTTAGTTTTTTGGGTTTATTATCTGTTATAATGAACTCAAAAAACTAACAAGACAAATAAAATTACTAATAGACTAAGATTCTGAATAATAACTTGTATTGATTCGTATTGAATGACTTGAAATAATTACAAACCCAAACCATTCTTAAATAATCCTCAACTCAAAAATTTTACAAAAAAAGAAAAAAGAAAAAAGCCTATTTTTAAAAACTCCTAAAATATCTCTCAAAATATCTTAACCATTATAATTAGACTATGGGATGAAATTCAACTGAAGTTGATGTATGGTTCTAAAAATATACAATTTTTAAAAATAAAAAATTATCAAAAATATAATTAAATCGTTAATTTTGGATCCTCATATGATCATGTTTGACCTCAAAAAAAATCAAAATCAAATCTAAGGAAATAGAGTTGCTTAAGGAAGAATCGAACATTTGATATGGTCATTTTGGCATGTGGAAGAACTCAAACAGAGTTATGGTTCAAAAGTTATGGCCTCCAAAATTTTGGTCTATTTTTTCTACATCATTCTCCTCTAGTTGAAAATAACTCAACTCCTAAGATTTGGCTTGATTATACTACTGCCACATTTTCTTATCAATCTTCTTTAGCTCCCATTATATAATCTAAGCATTGTCTTCTTGCTAAAATCCTTTCCATTGTACCAAATCTTTGTTATAAATCCCTTGCCTTGTGCTCATTGTCTTCATATCCAAAACATGCACTATTTTTTCTTTCTTCTTCTTTGAAATATGTTGCTCCCAATTTGCTTCTTCATCTTCATCATGTTTATCATATTTTCCATGGAATTCATATAAATCTAAAACATTATATATCAAAATTCTATGGTAAACTTACCTTAGGCATTATCATTTATTTTCTTCATAATTCTACATGGCCCAATTTTATTGTACTTTAACTTATTGTATTGGCCTTTTGGAAATATTTCTTTCCTCAACTAAACCATTACCAACTCTCCTTAATATACCTTGGATCTTCTTCTGGCATCTGAGTCTACTTTATATTTCTCATTACTTTCTTACAACTTTATTCTTACTCCTTGCAACTGTTGCATATGCTCTACAAACGCTTATATATCATCACTAATTCAGTATGTAATTGGAAATTGTATCAAATCTAAAATATCTATAGGATTTCACCCATAAACAATTTGAAAAGGTGACTTTCCTATTGATCTATTCATTAAACTGTTATATGCAAACTTAGCTTTTGGTAAATCCAAGTCCCATTGCTTTGGCTTCTCTCCCACAATGCATCTCAATAAATTTCTTAAGCTCCTATTCACAAATTATATTTGTCCATATATTTATGGGTGATATTCACTACTGAATTGTAGCTTAATACCCATCTTCTTCCACAAAGTCCTCTAAAAATGACTTAGAAATTTCGTGTCCATATCTGAAATAATAGTTTATGGAACACCATGCAATCTCACAATATCTATAAAAAATAATTCTGCAATCCTAGTGGCATAATTGATTTTCTTACATGCAATGAAATGAACTATTTTATAAAATCTATCTATAACAACAAAAATTTAATCATTACCTCTTTGTGTGTTTGACAATTCTAACACAAAGTCCATACTCAAATCTATCCATGGTCCTCTTGAAACTGGTAATGGAATGTATAGTCTAGTATTTTGTGCATGTCTTTTAGCCACCTGACATATTATGCACCTTGAAACATACCTTGTCACATCTCTCTTCATCTTTGACCAAAAATACTTTTCTTCCACCAAATCTATTATCTTTGTCTTACCAAAATGTCTAGCCAAACCACCACTACATAATTTTCTTATTATATTGTCTCGTAGAGACCCAACTGGAATACATAATTATTTCTCTTTGAAGAAATAACCTTCTTATAGAAGATACTCATCATTAATAACATCTATCCCACCTATGAATGGATTCTTGTACTTCTCAACTACCTTGTTAAAATATGAATCAGTATCATATAATTCTTTGATAGCTTCAAATCCAACTACTTCACTCACCATAGTAGTTAATAACAATAACTTCCTGCTCAATGCATCATCTATTTGATTCTATTTTCTTGATTTATGTTTCAACATAAAAGTATACCCCTACAAGAAAGAAACCCACTTTTCATGCCTATTATTCAACTTCTTTTGTGTATTCATATACTTTAAAGCTTCATGATTTGTAAATAGTATAAACTCTTTAGGCACCAAATAATGCCTCTAATGTCTTAATGCCTATATAATTACATAAAGTTCAACATCATAAGTAGAATAATTTACTCTTACCTCATTCAGTTTCTCACTGAAATATGTTATTAGCTTTCCTTCTTGACTCAACACAGTATTCATTCCCATGAATGAAGCATCACAATCAACATCAAACACTTTGTTAAAATTAGGGAATGCTAAAATTGGTCTTTCTATAATCTTCTTTTTTAAAAACTCAAAGTTTTATATGGCCACTCTAGTCCATGTAAATTCCTTCCCTCTCATGCAATATGTTATTGGTGCCACAATACTACTAGATCATGAAAACTTCTTGCCTCTGTAATACTTTTTGGAATAGGCCACTCAGCAATCGCCTTTATCTTTTATTTATCCATTTTCACCATCTATTGAAATTACAAATCCCAAAAATACCAAATTATTCTACATAAACATGCACTTCTTCAAATTTGTGTACAACTTATCCTTTCTTAACAAATCTATTACCATTCTCAAATGCTATAAGTGTTCTTTAATCTTAGTGAATATTAAAATATCATCAAAATAAATAACCATAAACTTACCAATATATTCTCGTAGCATTGTATTCATCACCCTCATAAATGTGCTAGGTACATTAGACAATCCAAATGGCATCGCCATCCACTCATATAAACCATCCCCCATCTTGAATGTAGTTTCCCACTCATCTCCTTCATGAATTAGAATTTGATAATAACCACTCTTTAGATCAATCTTGGTAAAATATTTTGCTCCTGAAAGCACATCCATCATATCATTTAAATGAGATATAGGAAACCTATACTTTATTAAAATTTTGTTAATTGATATACTATCCACACACATTCTCCATTCTCCATCTTTCTTTGGAGTTAACAATGTTGGTGTTGCATACGTGCTCATACTCTCATTTATCACCTTCTTCCTTAGCAATTCAGTAACATATTTATTTAATTTTACATGTTCTATTGGATTCATCCTATAAGCTATTTTATTGGGTAGAGTTGATCCTGGAATCAAATCAATGTGATGTTATATATCTCTCTGCGGTGTTAAACTATCTAGTAACTCATCAGGCATAACGTATGCATATTATTTCAATGCTAATGTTGCTTTTGTTGGTATTGACACCCTTTCTATTTCTTCATTATTTTCTACTAATGCATAAAAATAACCTACTACCTTATATCTTGGATAAATTCTTTAGTAGAGAACATGCTTTATGTCTTCTCTTCTTCTTTAAGAGGTAACAAAACTACCTTTTTACCACCTTTCAAAAAAATGTATGTGTTCTTTGCTCCATCATGAATTAATTTCTTGTCAAATTGCTATGGTCTTCCCAATAACACATGACATACATCTATCAAAATAACATCACACCATATTTCATCATTATAACTCTTTCCTATAGAAAACTTGATTAAGCACCTTTTATCTACTATAATTTCATTCCCTTTCTTAAACCATGAAATATGATACGGATTAAGATATTTTTCACATTGAAAATTTAGTTTCTCAATCATTTCTTTAGAAACCATATTTTCACAACTACTGCCATCGATAATTACTTTGCATACCTTTCCACCTAAAGTATAACTTGTTCGAAAAATATTTGATCACAGCCATACATCACCACCTTCTTTATTATACACTTGATCCTTCCTTGGAGCGATCAAGGTTCTTCTCATCATGAGATTCTCTCCAACATCTATTGGTGCAACTTCAGTATTTTGCTTTTCTATTTCAACCTCAACTAGATTTACTCTTGGATTATCTTCTTACCTCCTTTCTTGATCTTGATAGTGTGGACACTCAAATGCTCTATGCCCTTCTTATCTACATTTATAATAGACATAAGTTCTATGTTGATTCATAAACTATCCTCTAGCACCACCATAACCTTATCCTCTCTAAAATCCTATTTCTCTTTGTTGGTATTGAAACCCTTGCTTATTATCATCTTGCCTTTTTTTACCACATGACGATTCACCTTTATTGGAATTAAAGCCACCTCCAGTGATATTAAACACACCTCATCCCCTTAATGGAGGGGATCCACCTCTTTTTGGACCAATAGATGTCCTTTTGAAATTTTATCTATTTTTTTTTCTTCTACCTTCAAAGCTAATAGATAAGCCTCCTTCATGTTAAGAATTATATGCATGTTTAATTCATCTTGAATAAAAAATTTCAAATCATTTACATACCTTATAGCCATTTGATTTTCTATTTCATCATGCTCCACTCCTATGGAAAACTTATAAAATTCATTTATATATTCTTGTATACTATGATCTTTTTGCTCATATTTTAAAATCTTCTGTATATGGTTTGTACATAATCCACAGAAAAAAAATTCTTCCTTAGCTTTTTCTCCATCTTTTTCCATGAATTAATTTTTTCTTTACCTTTTCTCGGTCTCACTTTCTGTAGGTGATCCCATAAAATCATTACATGACCTTTCAATTTTGTGCATGCAAACTTTACCTTCTTATCTTCTCTCATAGTCTTCCACTCGAAGAACTTATCCATGTTATTCATCCAATCTATCAACTCCTCTAGTTTTAAACTGCCTCCATAATCTAGAACATCAACCTTAATTCCTTCATTTCTTCCTTTTAAATCCTAAACCATTCTCTCTTCCATTGATGGTGGTTTCTCTTGCTATTCTTCTTCTTTCTAAATTTCTTCATCATGATCTATGTCTTCCTCATCACCACCTTATCTTCTCTACTGATTGGTGATAACCTCTATTAATTGTTTAACTTACCTCTACAGCTCCTATATAGTCTGGTTTATCTATGCAATACCTCCTCATCTTCTCACCATTCTTTACTTCTTCAAGATTTGAACTTACTCTGATGCCAGATAATGAACCCAAAAAACTAACAAGACAAAACAAATTATCAACGGGCTAAGATTCTAAACAATAACTTGTATTGATTTATACTGAATGACTTGAAATAATTACAAACTCAAACTATGTTTAAATAAGCCTCAACTCAAAAATTATGCAAAATTTGAAAAAAACTATTAAAAAAAATGCCTATTTTTAAAAACTCCCAATATATCTTAAACACTATAATTAGACTATGGGATGAAATTCAACTGAAGTTGATGTTCGATTCTAAAAATATATAATTTATAAAATAGAAAAAACCTAAAAAAATAATTAAATCATAATTTTGGACCCTTAGATGATCACGTATGGCCTCTAAAAAATATCAAAAACATTTCTAGGTAGGTATAACTCCTAAGGGCAATAACAAACTTTTTGATATGATCCTTTTGGTGCACGAAAGAGCTCAAACAAAGTTACATGTCAAAATTTAAGGCCTCCAAAAGGTTAGCCTATTTTTTTGCATCAGATATAAATTAAAAACTAGTCATTTTATAATTAATCTACACAATTTCAACATGTATGCCTTTATTTTTCCTATTAATCAATAACATATAAACCATAAACCTTAAAATGTTACAAGTACATACTAACATCCAACCTGAAGGATAATATGTCTACTCCACTCATTTTAAACCATCCTCCAAATGAATTTCATTTTTCTCATGTTTTTTATATCAAATGTTTTTTTACGATATGTAACTATAAATTTTATTAGGGTAATTGTCATCATTACTGCATCACGTGGTGAGTCTTTGCAACCAATTGGATGGGAAAAATATTAATGTTTTACTAAGTTTTATTTATAAACATTTGTATTGTAATTTGTGTTATTGTATATGTCTCATAATAATATTACGTCATTTTAATAATGTTAAATTATGTGCATGTTAATATATAATTACCAATAAAATTGAGATACAAATCACCATATGCAGGGAAGAAAAGAAAAAGAAAAATATATCAAATTGCAGCCATTACAAAAAAAATCTTTTTAATCCTTTTGATTGGTTATTTACAAATTGGCTATTTACGTCTATCAAAATTCTAATTTCCCATCAGGAATATCTAGAAACATATTTAGTAGGCCATCAATATGTATATAAACATTATTTTAAAAATAAATATTTAATTTTTTCCAAACATTAACAAATTGTAAGTTTTTTCTTGCATAGTTTTTTATGCAAATTAATAGGTTTTGATGAAAGCTACTTTACTATGCCTATCATCGTATACTAATAAAGTGACTGATTAAAAGAGATAATGGGTGAAAGATAAGTTTTTGTCTTCTTGGTACAACTATGTTTATTTGGCATGATTAATTAAAAGTATTCTATTGGCTGATTTTTTTTAATGAAATATATGTATATATTAATTACATAGAGATATACAAATAATTCACAAAAAAATATAGAAGGTATGAAATTACACCACATTAAACTAGGTAGAGCTTAAGAGCAAACTCACAACTATCATAAATTAGGCAGAGCCTAGAAACAAGTCACAAAGTCATTAAAAAAGAGAACTTTTAAGTAGCAAGAATAAGGTCAAAAGGTGGAGGATCCATATTATCAAGAACCCATCCTAAGCTTGTCAAATCATTTTCATCTAGAATAAGCTCCCAACTAATAGCTTGGGCATGTCCATGTCATTATCTTTTTCTTGTGTCTGAGTGGGTGAGATAGCCAAATAAAGCTTGAGGAACTTATCCAGCACATCCGTTCAACCTCCAAATGGTGCCCCCAAAACATCTGGGTATGGAAGAGGAGGAGGAACACCCCAACCATCCTACCTAGTATGGAAAGGAGGTGATGGCTGCCACCCTTGCTACTACCTAGGAGGGGAAACATGCTAGTACAGAGTGTTGCTATGAGAACGGTTCTTATACGGGCTGTAATGATGCCCAACATGAGGCAACCAATGCACTCTATCATCCAATATAGGATCCCTAAGTAGAAAAGGTGCAACCCAAGCCATAGTACACGAAGCATCTCCCTAATGGGAGAGGAGATCCTGAAGATATCCAAGCTCCATAGCCACTTTATTGGCTTGGACTTGAATTTGCAAGAGAACATAAGAGAGGAGATTGAAGATGCTTTATTACATTAAGTTGTAATTTATTTATTATTTTAAGTTAAGTTTTATTCTATTTTTTATACTTATTTATATAGACAAGGAATTTGTATTATGTGCATTTGTTTTAAGGAAGTCCCTATTTTTACTAACGTGTGAGAAAAAATTCAAAAATTATATAATAAATTTATTTAATGCATAAAATTAATTATATTATACACAAATGTTAAAACTATTGTGCAATATAATTTTTTTATTAAAGTTAGTAAATAGAGTTATACATACAAATATAAAATGTGTTAAAACTGATAATATAATATTTGAAACTTAATAAGGAGGTTTGGTAGAGAAATATTTTTTCGACTTACATGTACAGTTTCAAAGAATGTCAAAGTTATGAAAGTTGATCTAGATAATAAGGATAATAAAACCCAAAAACACTTTGTCCTAGAAGAGTGCAACGTTAAGCTGCATGATGTAGGTATATCACTAGTTTAAGTCAATCTTGCATCATGAAAAAGATATGTTATTTTTCAATAAAGTTCTAATATGGTGCATGGATTACATAATTCGTTTGGTTGGAACACTACACATGAGGTTGAATTTGGACATGACATTTTGATAATTTTTTGAAGCTAACGTAAGTTTTTCACAAAGATTTTACACTTTAGGTTTTTAGTG
The DNA here is from genome assembly GCA_037957365.1 of Torreya grandis. NCBI lineage: Eukaryota > Viridiplantae > Streptophyta > Pinopsida > Cupressales > Taxaceae > Torreya > Torreya grandis. The sequence continues at coordinate 329,001 of JARHVA010006855.1, forward strand.
TGCAAACATCCTCTCAAAGGTGCGTAGAATGGAGAAAGTCCTTGTTTTAATTCTAGAGGGTGCACAAGGGTTCAATTGGGTAGTCAATAATTTATAGGTATACACAAATCCATGAAAAGTGAAAACAAGGGTTCCATAGACCCATTAAAAGCCATGATATACTAAAAAATGAGGGCACTTATTCAAATACACAAGCTCGATCTTATTCATAAGTAAGAGCGACAATGAAAAATCTCCTTGTGCTAAAGTGGATGTCCACATATCCCTTCACTTTCCATTAATATTTTTTGATGTTCATAGATTTACTCACAAGTCCCCTAACCCACAAACTTTTAGATCATTCCAAGAAATTCCAAGACAACCATTTCTTGTTGTTTTCAACTTTGTTATTAAATGATAATAGAATTTTCCTCACCAGTTTCGATAGATTTAGAGGGTTCCATTTATAACATTATTTATATTAGTCCTTAAATTCATAATATTATGGATTTTTGGATAGAGGAATAGAAAGTTTGAGCTTTGAAATCCATGGTTGGTTGAGAGTTTAAGCATTGTCGGGTGTAGATTTGAGTGGTTTCAAAAAAATAGATGAAAGTAGAAACCACATCTAATGGTGGCTACTACCCAACCTCAATGCTACTTGTGTGTCTTGCAGTGTACCCTAGCTATGTTCCTTAACATTAATCCTTTGTTATATTCAAGACCAATCATAAACTCATCATTTTGAAGAAAATATATTTAAACATATTATTATCATGCCCTTCTCTCATCTTCTCTAAGAATGTGCAGAACAATAGTGGCATGGATACAAGAACAATAAAGTTACAAATTGTCATTGAAATAACTATTATCATTGTTAGTTTGACGTACACCTAGGAGAGAGGGACCAATTATTATTTAGAATAATTTTTTATCCTAATTTTTATTCATGTGTAAATAATTTTTATTTAAATCTAGATTCTATGAGGTGTCACTCAACTATTTGTCTTCCTTAGGATTTTGGGTGTTACTTTAATGTAACTCCTCTCCATCCACATGTCACACACATCCTCCGTATATGTAAAAGAATTAGGGACACTTGGCACACATGTTGAATTTAATACTTGTAACCCCTTATTCTCTTTAGCTCTATTTATTGAGTTCTTTTCCTCCTATCATCTTACATTTTGGTAGTTCTTCAATCTTGATATTTCTCTTGCTCTTGCATATTTGTGATGCTCTCTTTTGGAATCTTATTACTATGCACTTGGAGTTCATTGATTGAAAGGATTCTTAATAGATTGTGGGTTTTTTTCTTCATTTAATAGTTTTTCAGCTTATAAAATCTTTTTTTATCTTCATGTGGTTGACTCATTCTTGAGGCAACGTTTTTAATTTATGCAATCTTTCAGGCATTCAATGTTATATATATTTGATTTTTGGCAATATTCTTTCATTGTATCAAAGCTATGGTATACATAATGTTCAGTTTTGAATTTTTTATAGATTTAGAATTGGAAAAGAATGTTTTTCTTCTAACATTCTATTTTTTTTTCTCAATGTTCACTTTATTTTCAATGTTTTAGGTGAAAAAACAAGTTTTTAGACACCTTTTATGATAATAAAATAACCATTTTTTAAAATTTATTGAGAGTAAAATTTATTTGTCTTTCAACCTCTTTTTTTAGGATTCTAAATTAAGTCTTTAATGCTTTTTTTTTTTTTTTCTATAAATCTACATTTAGGATTATAATTAAAATTTAAAAAAAAAAATGAGCCATTTTTCACTAAAACCCATCTAAAAAGGTGTTTATATCTTTTTACAAGAATATTATTTCCTATTATGTTTATGTGTTTTGTTAATATATTATCCATTATCATGTTTTACTTAATTTGTATTTACTGAGATATCATAAAAAATGTACCTATAGTTTTGTTTTAAAAACATGGTTAAAATTTTAGGGTTTTTATTTTTATTTTGGCATTTTTCTCATTTTATTTTTTTAGGCTATATATGTCATTGGTAAGTGTTTTTTAATTCTTTTAAAATTCAAAAAAAATAATTTGTTGACTTTAATTTTTTTTATTAGATCTTAAAAAAAACTGTTGGCTATTTTATACCTTGCAATCAAATTATTATCACATTATTGTCCTTTGCACCTTATCATGCTTAATATGACTTTTAAACTTGCATTTTTTAAAGAATTTATAAATGTTTCTCTTCAACTTTATCTTAAAAATGATGAGATTATTTCTCTTAAGACAAACATAGCATGTCAAAATAAAAATTTAAATATTTTATAATCTCTTTTAATGAGAAAATAATCTTTATGAAATCTTCTATTGATGCATTAAATGACAAATTTACATAATTTACACATATTAATAATTCTAATGTTGACACTAGTTCTCATATGTTGATGAAACTCGTTTTGTTTCTCACACAACTTATGTTAGGAATATTGAACACAGAGTAATATTAATGATTTAAAGATGAAAATGAAAATCAAAAATCATGACATAATAAAGATCCAAATTTAACATGTTTTATCCAATATGGGCTACATCTACATAGAAACAACCAATCTTTCTTATTATTTGGTATAATAAATGAAGGTAAAAACATGTAATACATCTACTAAAATATCCTCTTGACTCACACACAATATTTCACCATGATTACAATTCCCTCATATCAAAGGAGGGTTACATCTTAGGGCAAAAATGCACAAACATATTTTTACTATTAGATTTATGACCTAATAGTGAACAGTATAGATTTACTATGAAATTACAATATTTTATAATGAATTTACACAAACAATATTTTTCCACCCCCCTCAACCCCCATGGTTACCTTATTAGGGGACAACGACCCACAATCAGGAACTGGGCATTAAAATAAGATTAGGGTCCACCATCTAATAATCTCCCACTTGGAGACTAATTTTTATAACTCCACCACTACAACTCTTGATTGAAATTTTCTTTGAACTTTGACCCTAGCATGTCTCTCATCTTCCTTGTTATCCTTGAAGACCTATTAAAGCTGAACAACTCTCCATATTCTATTTAGTGATTGCCTTTATTAACATATCTATAGGATTATGACTCATATAGATATTTTGTAACTTGAGTTGACCATCTTCCAAAACTAAATAAATGAAGTGATAGCTAAGTTGTATATGTTTGGTTCTTGAGTGGAATGTTGAGTTATTTGTTAAATGAATCACACTCTAGGTATCAATATACAACCTACAATCTTCCTATTTCTGCCTCAACTATTATATAAACCATTGCATCCATATCATATCCTTGCTTTCTTAAATAGCTACAACATATTTTTCCTCTATAGTTGACAAAGTAACTATCTTCTATAATTTTGATATCCAACTAACTTTTGTGTTACCAACTATGAATACATAACCTATGATGCTTCTCCTACCATCTAAATCTCTAGCCATGTCTATATCAACATATCCTTGTAAGGTAACATCTGAGCCTTCATAGCATAACTTTCTATCAGCGGTCGCTCTTAAGTACCTGAGAATCCACTTGACTACATTCCAATGATCTTTTTCTAGATTATTCATAAACTACTGACAACTCCTACTGCATGAGTAATGTTTGGTCTAGTGCACACCATAGTTTACATTTTTAAAAACATTTATAAATATTTCTCGTCAAATTTCTCTTAAAAATGATGATATTATTTATCTTAAGACACACATATCATGTCAAAATAAAATTTTAAATATTTTATAATGCTCTTTTAATGAAAAAATACTCTCTATGTAATCTTCTATTGATGCGTTAAATGACAAATTTACATAATTTACACATTAATAATTCTAATGTTGACACTAGTTGTCATATGTTGATGAAACTCATTACGTTTTTCACACAACTTATACTTCTTTGAACACTTATTATACCAACCTCGACTTAAAAACTATGAACAATATGGGTTATTTGGCTGGTGGGCTTGGTAAGTGTGAAAATGGTATTCTTAAACCTCTTTTGCCTAAACCTAATACAAATTATAAAGGTCTTAGCTATACTGCATCAAATTCTTCGAATAAAAATTTGAAATCTTATTGCCCTCCGTATAAAAGGGTATAAAAGGGTTTATAATACAACTTGTTTTGATTATACTACTTATAATAATCATATTTTTATTAAAAATAATAAACTTTGTACGCATTGTAGAAAACATGAGCATCATATATCTAAATGTTGGAAATTACATCGATGCAAATCTTATGGTAATCTACTCATGACATTTTGTATTGTTGGAAAATGACTAAATCTCCTACCTCTAAGAGTAAAACTATTTGGATTCCAAATGAAAATAAATATTTTAAAGGCTTTGATATGTCTTTTTGTGATAATTATTCTAATGTTTTACATAGAATATATTTTACAAGTGAGACATCTTTTTTGTCTTCATTTTGATTAGCTAAATCTCTTTTATTACTTTCCTTGTTTTTTGTTTCAAAGGATATATGCTTTCTTTAGAGACTTTTTAACTAATTGTTTTTTGTGCAGGTATTCGTACTTTAAGATGGAAGTTATCATTGATAAAATTTTCCTAATTATACATCTATTGTTATTACTTTACATATGTAAATTATATTTTTGACATAGTAGTTACTTAACTTGAAATATTGGTGTTAGCTTGCTCTGTCTCATAGGTTTTGTGGATCATTACTTCTTCTTATTGGTCTTTAATCTATTACAAATGAACCACATTATTCAAAGAAGATTTCTAGAGATTATTTATGATCGCACTTTCATCTTTGTGACTTTTTGTGTTAAATTCTCTTCTCTTTTTTTTCTCTCTCTCTCTAAACATTTTTAATTACTCTTGAAGTAAGTTTGTATTAAGGGGGAGATCATTATAATTTCAACTCCTTTCCTTGTTTATAAAATGCTTTCTTCATTTTTATAACCCCAAATTAAGCTTAAGGGGGAGTACTAGAAAATGAATCTTATTTTGTGTCCTTTCCTAAGTCTTTAGGTCTGTGTTAGGTTACCTATTATTTGGGATAATATTTAATCTTGAGTTTTATTTATATGTGAAGAATTTGTATTTATGTAAATTATTAATTCACATAAATCCAAATTCTATGAGGTGTCACACATGTTTTTGTCCTCCTTAATATTTTAGAAATTACTTTCATATAACTGCTATCCCCCCACATGTCACTCACATTCTCTCCACTTGTAAGAATATTAGGAACACTTGGCACACAAGTTTAAGTTTTTCCATGTAACTCTTTATTCTCTTTAACTCTATTTATTGAGCTCTTTTCATCCTCTCTTCTTACCTTTTGGTAGTTACTCAATGTTGATCTTGTTCTTGCTATTACATCTTTTTATGCTCTCTTTTAGTTTATTATTGCTATGTACTTAGATTTCATTGATTGTAACACTTTTTAATAGATTGTGAAATTTTTATTCATTTGATAGTTTTCTCACTTATCAATTCTTATTTCTCTTCATGCGGTTGATTCAATCTTGAAGTATCCTTGTTTATTTATGCAATCTTTAAGCTATTTAATTTTATTTATATTTTGATCTTTGAAAATATTATTTCATAAAGAGTGGAGGAATCATCAGAGGAGGTGTTATAAATGGAGGTAGAAATGATGCACTTATTTATATTGAGAAATGGAGAGGTGGATAGATAATTTTTTCTTATGGTGAAGGTTCTCTCAGTGGATCTATCTCAACTATGAATTTGGTAAAGTTAGGAGTATTCTCAATCAATAATGTGGTTAATATTGTGGGTAAATACTGTGGCATAGACATTTCTATTTAATCCAAAGGTTTCCCTAAGACTAGTGGTATTTTGGGATTAAAAATGGAAACAATCACCATGTTTTCAAAATAAATTACCTTTTTAGGATACCTTATTTGGGTAGATGTTGAAAGAATGGATGAATCAAAAGAAATAGATAATGTTATTGTACTTATAATTAACATAAAAGAAACTAAATAAGGCACCACTTCACTTCTCTTTTGGGTTTGCTCCACTATGCAGATTAGTTGTTCTAAGGCACCAACTAGTGTTTATTCTTCCTACATCCCTCTTAAGCTCAAAGATTTAGCCTTTTCTAACTCGGCCTCTTCATCTTCTTTAGCTAGAGCCTCTTCTTTAGTCACATCTTATTTTTCTTCCATCATCACTTCTATATTCTCTTCCTCATCTATGGCATAGTTTACAAAAATATCACCTATTCTTCTACTTCTTCATTTGTTTCCTTCTTAATAGGTAATTCTTCTATGGTAATCAGACCAAAAGATGGTCTCTCATCTACTTGTTGAATTATGGAGGGGGTTAGAAGAACTTTGGCTCTCCTTCAATATGTGGATATGGGAGAGGTAGTAAGTGAGTTAGATGATAAAATGTTTGATGGAACCATAGTAGTAAGAACTACTACTTTAGGTGGTGGTGATGGAACAAAAGGTGTAATAAAAATAATGGAACGGGGAGTGGAAGGACTTGGAATTGGTTGAAGAGATAGAGTGGGGATGGAATAAATGAGAAATAATACTGTAAAAATTATGGAATACTAATTTATGTATCAAATGTAATAGGTGGTAAAAGTGTCAAAACAATCATGTTCCTTTGTTTATCCTATGGGGATGAAGTTATCTCCATTGTAGTGGCTATGCCCACAAATGCAATTATGAAGGTTGAATGAATAGGAGTTAGCTTGTGACAATTTAAATTATTGAGAATTTCTTTTTTATTTGGTAGTTATCCTCATTATATCTACTTGACCCTCCTCTTATTGATTCGCCTCTTTGATTGTAGGATAGGGGGTTGGCTTGGGTGTGTTGAATCTTATGGTCAAGCTATAAGCCACCAATGGCTCCTTGCCTTATGTGCTTAAGATACCATGTTAGTTGCATTATATTTAGTAATTTCTAGATTGTATTGGATAGCTTGAGCTACTATCATAATCATGTATATATCTTTCATTCTTATCCATACTTCAGAATCATCTGATGCATTTAGTAAAACTACATCATGCTTATATTTCTGATTACCATAGATGACATTTACCTTCTTATTCTCTTTCAAGAGTTGAAGATAATTCCTAGCTTTATTATTAGGGTCCCATTCACTAAAGTGAGCCTCATCAAGGATATAGAGGGTCTTGATCTTCCCTACTTGATCAAAGTGGGCTCTTACTACATACTGGAGTTGCCCAATATTGATAGGAGTTTTAAACTAATGGGTTAAATGCTTTTGACCTAGCTCCTTGTCAATGCTATTATATATATTTGGTAAATTATTTAATTTTATAACTTTATCATGAACATGGAATGGTGTTAATTAAGGAGGTGACCTTGTTATTACAATTTTGATGAATGTAACATTAGCGTATGTTAGTGCCCAAATCTGAACTAAATAATTTGTGTTGTTTTTCTTGAAAAGTGAGCATAAAAAAGTCTAATTATTATCCTCTGAAAGAATTCCTCGATAAATACCCACCCAAAATAAAAACTCCGCTCTTACATTTGTGTTATGTAAACCTTGTAAAACTTGGTTTCAACTAATATTTAATGTTTTTATGTTTTAGATGTGTTTTGGTTGCAAGGTCCATGGTGAAATTGAGCCGGGAATAATAGAAATGTGATTAAGTATTAAAATTACAAAATGTAACATTTTCATTTACAAAAGGAAAAGGAATGGAGATCCAGGGGGGAAATGCACATTACATTGGCAATTTTATCTTGCAATTTATAAATTACACTTGGAAGCACAAAATCTGCTGTCAAGGGTAAAGTGGGAATCTTCAAGGCAAATACAACACTTAATGAACAAGCTTGGGGATTTCAAGTAGGGAATACAATATCAAAATGAAAATTTTAATTTAACTTCCATTTTTCAAGTGGAATCTCGAGCGTCATTGTATGTGCCAACAAGGAAGCCCACATAGATGTTCTAAAGTCCATGTGGGGGATTTTAAAAGGAAATGCAGTGAAGGATTTTAAAGCTAAATACAAGAGCGGAGTTCCATGGTCAAAGGGAGTGGTGAAACGTTTCAAGGAAAAAACAAGTTTTAAATTGTAATTTGCAGTATGTATTAAAACGCCACTGCCCACGATATACATGCCAACAAAGGCCCACGTGATTGATGTCGATGGAGATTGCAAGCGGAGAAGCGAAGTAAAATGTAAAATTTGATTTTCAAATTGTAAAATGCATTTAAAATTCCATGAAAAAGTTTTAAATGGAGATGCAACTTCAATATGCAAGTTGTAAATTGCATTCTAACATCCGTCGCCCATGTCCTGTGCAGTCAAAGATAAGTGGCAAAAAGTAACAAACAAAAATCAAGTGGACATCTCCAGTGGGACTACAACATTACAAACGCAAATTTATATTTGTAATTTTAGAATTTCAAATAGGGTTTCGAAGTCTGTCGACAGCCTACAACGAAGTTTTCAAAGTTGTCAACTCAAGTGTTATGTCTCCATAGGAATGCAATGTTGATTTACAAGTTTGATATTACAAATTACAATTAAAAGCCCGTGGTCAATTCACAGCCAAGTTAAAAAGAGGCATCAGTGTGGAGGTCCAAGGATATTCAATGCAGGACTACAACATTCATTTACAACTCAAAATTCTGAGCTCCAAAGCCTGTTGTACGTACCAAAGGCAAATACTCAAATCAATGATGAAGATTCTAAATGGAAAATAAACATCAAAATGCAAGTTTGTTTTGTAAATTACAAACTGCAGTTGGATTTCCCAAACTCGCGGAATACAAATATACACACGAAGGTTTAAAAATCATGCTAGAAGTATAAAGGTCCATGTTTTATTAGCAGGTTAAGTGGTACCTTCATAAAAACAACTTGAGCCACATGAAGGCTAAGTGCTGACTCGAAACGAAGCATTTTTTGATACTATTATGGATGCCTTTGAATAGTTCAATAAATTTTTGGCAGGATCGAGCTTTGTTGAAAGCCTTGTTCGAAGCATCCGAGCGTGGACTGAAGATGGACGTTGCAGGAGAGAAGACCATTGCTGGTTTAGCATCATAGGAGTTAAAGGGCAAAGTTGGACATAATAGGAAAGAAAGTGAATAATGCAACTTCCATTTATGGTAGTGAAGTTGGGAAGATTACCAAAGTAAAAAAAGGAGAGTTGCCAAGAGTTCTCACTATAACAAAAGAAGTTCCCGTAGCCATTATATTGTAATAATAGATGTGCTTGAATTGGGAGGAAGACTTATGATTGTGGATACGACTGGTTCAGAAAACATGGATTAGGTTGGCTCTGTGAGACCTAGGGCAAAAATACAGGCAGGGAAAATTAATCAAGGAAACATTACACTGAAGCGATTTGTTGAATCCATAGCAAATGGAGATCCACATGTGCCATATAGAGATAGAAAACTCACCATTCTAATTCAGGATTCCTTTGAGTATGATAATGCGAAACTTTTAATGGTGCTCTATGCAAATCCAGATACTCAAGACATACGCAAGATCGTTGGGCTGCTAGAATATGGGGCCAAGGCAAAATGCATTGTAATATTACCTGATTCCCCTCCATTAAAGAAGAAAGCCAAGTCCATGGGATTGGATGTTGTAATGCTTAGGAATTAAATCTTGGCCATGAATGATTATATTTTGAAGCTTTGTGTAGAGAATAAGTTGAAAGTGCAGCGGACATTCTCAAGGAGAATACAATATTACATTTGCAATTTTGACTTGAAATTTGCAAATTACAAATGGAGGTCCAAAGTCTGTGGAGATCCATGAGGAGATTGTAATGTTGATTTACAACTCTAAACTTGCAAATTGTAAATTAAAACCAAAACTCCATCGCCTGTTAATGTTTTAAATGCCCATGTTTATATCTTAGGTCAATGTGCCCGTGGAATTCAAAGGATCATTTTGCAAAGTAATAAAGAGAAAAGTGACAGGTGGGGGGGAAATTACAACATCAAAATGAAAAGTTTATTTTGTAATTTGCAAAGTGTATTCAGATGCCCGAACCCCGCCATGTGCAAATGGGGTCTAAAATCTTGCCAAAGACAAAATGGTGTAAAGTTATAATTGAAGCTCAAAATCCTGCCAAGGAAAAAAAGGTGTAAAATTGTAGCTGGGTTATGAAAACCTATCAAGGACAAAAACGTACAAATGTGCACATAATTTCTGCAAAGTTCAAAAGTGCAAATAGGGTTTAAAATTTCATGGGAAGAAAAAAGTGCATGTGTCATTATTAAATTTGGCATTGACCTCCAAATCAAAAATGGAAATAATAAGATAAGTGTTATATACCAATATTTGACTAAATTCAAAAAGGTCTCATGGATGAAGATAATTGCTGCAAGGGTTTTGAGGTAAAAATGGGCGATTGGAAGCATATTTTGATTCAGATGGCCATGGATCCCACACTACCTCCATTACAGCTAGAGAAGTATGATGATATCATGACAAAGCTAAGGGCATTATTTGACATGCATAAAGAGTATGGAAACCATCACAAACTTCTAGTTAGGAAAATGATTAGTTTGGAAAAGAGGACAAAATAGTTTCACATGAAGACAAAAGTTTGTTTTGCACTCAAAAAGAATATTCTTTCTCAAGCTCAACTGCATCAAGCTTCCAGCTAAGTAGATCAAAGTTTGTCTGCAATATCATCATTGCATGGACAACCAAGTTACCTGAATGATCACTTTGCAAAGCATGAGAGTCTCTAGGCATGTTCAAAGGCATCTTCTAGATGGATCATCTTCTAGGTGAGAAATTTGTATAAGTAAGGATGGCTTGTCCTCCTTGTAGGGGTTGTTGGTTGGTTTTCTCTTTTTCAGGTTTAGGTTCTTCAACTTTTAGAAATTTATTGTGTGTTTTTGTCTTTGTTGCTAAGGTGATTGCACCTATACAATCATTAGCAAACTCTGAGAGCATTTTGTATATGTCTCCCCTGTTTTAGAGCAAATCCATTATGCATTTCCCCATGTTAACATTCTAAACATTGATGTATGTAGATTTATTTTCAATATTAATGGAAACTACATGTGATTTTTGCTCTTTCTTGTCAATGACTTGCATTGGCACATTCTTCATGTATTTTTAATTGGTTATCTAGTTTTATGTCTATTAATGGTAGTCATTTTGGCCCTAAATCTAGGTTATAAATTCCTTTCTATATTGTGATTTGGGAATGTCATGTTGATAATATTTAAAGGACACCTTGTATTTATGAATTTGACAGGAGAAAGTGCTTGAATCTTCACTTGCAATATATGCTTTGGGGTTTCAAGAGTCATTTTAATATTTTCATTGGATTGGCACTAATAAATTGCAAAACATTCTTGATAGTTTTCTTTACCTTGTTTACTGGTCTTTTACATCTTGTAAGGAATAATAACATGGTAGTTGAAGGAATTCCTACTATTAAAAGCCACCACAACTCAAATTTATATACCAAATTTGTCCTACTTGTCCTACCCCTATAATTAATACATGTTATTGAGTATTTTAAGTGTTATTTGCCTACAAATGCATGAGTGTTGTAAAGCTAAAATGTGTTTATAATTTATCCTTGAAGTTGAGCATTGTGATATTCCGTTTGGACCTTAGTTGTCAAAAATTTCCTTTAGAAATGAAGATTACAATCACCCTTTATCTATCTTTAGTAGCTTGTGTCTTATTTGAAAGCATTTGCTCAGTTTATGTGACAACTCTTCCTAAGTGGATTGTGCAAGTTTGGTTACGCTTTGTTAAAATTTGTGTGTGTGCCAATAATCCCCTAGAGATTAAACTATAGTATCCCTCCTCATGATGAAGATACCCCATAGGTTCTCTCACCTTGGTTTAGGTAGAGCTAGAAGTATCAGGGAACTAACCATACCCTCTATCAGTGTCTTCTAATCATTGTATATGTTTAGTCCATCCAGATGCTAAACCCTTCCCCAACTATAATGACATAACTATGGTTTACCATCTTTTTAAGTGTGTAAGGTTAAATCCTAGAGGTGTACAATGGGGAACCAACACCTCAATTAACATCATTGTCATGGAATGATCCTTGGAACCTATGTTGTTAGGGATTGAAAGATTTTATCAATTAACCTCTTCTGAGTAGTTTCACGTAGTGTTTACTCATATTATCTTATGTGTTTGAAATTTGAGGTTATTTGAGTCTGATTTGATACTTTGGACCATCAACTACATAACACTCGATTAGCACCATTTTCAATGAGAAGATCCTTGGCACTTGTGTTACTAAGGACTCTTATAGAGAGTTGTTAGTCATTTAGGTTGTAAAGTTCTCTATCTAAAGTTTTGTATGGGTTTGCTATTTTGGGCTGCCAACTACACAACACCTCGATTGGAGCCATTGTCAAGGACTCTCATCACTAATTACAAGATAGTGTAATTTTAGAATGTATCACTATGAATTTATGATTTGTTTTATCCTAGAATATTTCTTATAATGGTGAATCCAACATTTTATCTAGTTTTTTGATAGACCAGTGCCCATTTTAAATTAATTCATTTTTGAGTGTTCTCTTATTTGTAAAATTGGAAGGACTAAGATCCTCCTTCAAAGGTGACTCATCAAAGCAGCTTGTCTCTAAGTTAAGTGTTCATCATAGAAGAAGGAGACAAGTTTAGAGGCCAATTGAAGGACAATTTTATACAGGAAAGGAATGTCTCAACCATCATAATTCTATTACACCTAAATTTTTCTTTATTAAAATCCCTTTGGTTGAAGACTATCATATCTCTCCTAATAACTTAGAGTCTTATAATAATGTTTATTACCTAACACCTTCTCAACAAGCTGAATCTCCTCCTAGGTTTGATCCCCCAAGTCCACCTTACTCAACCCCTTGCAACCCTTTACCATTGGATCTTGAACCCACCACAAAACTAATCATGAGTCATAGAGATCAAGATGAGAATGAACATCCTGCATTCAGGATTCCTAGATTCAGACCTATTAATTTTGATGATATGGAGGGTTACCCTAATGAAGTTCCAAATGAGGTAAAGAATCAACTCCCTAAGTTTTAGGGGAATAATATAGTGACTGAAGAACAACATTTGAGGGATTTCAACATTATAATTGAAGACTATGAGGTTGAACATGAGGATGTCTACATTAAACTTTTTGTGCACATGCTAGAAGAAGATGCATGGGAATGGTTCAATTATCTTCCCTATGGATGCATAGATTCATGGAAATAAATTAAGTATGTTTTCAAAATATAGTATGGTGATAGAATTGATCCTAGGTTTCTCCTACCAGAATTTGAAAACATAAAGAAGAACCCTAACGAGTGTGTACATGACTTAAATAAAAATTTTAATAAGACTATGATGAGGTTGTCTGAAAATATTAATCCAAGTGATAGTGCTTATTTTATCAAATATTAAGATGTATTTGACAAGAAGGTTGTGTACTAATTGAGAGATAAGGCTCCCATAAATCTAAGGTTAGCATTCAACATGGCCATCCAAATTGAAAATAATAAAAAGGTTGTGGGGAAGCCTTTGAACAAAAGGGATGATGTAAAGTTAACCAATCTTGAGAAGTCTCAATCCAATAATAATACAAACCTTGAGGAAATTTTGAAAACCTTGGAAACTATTGTCAAAGAGATGTCATACAAGTTGGCCAAAACTAAGAAGGGGTTGTCTCATAGATCTTCTAGTTAGGAGAGAACTCAAAATCAAAATCAAGCATAAGGGAGAGCCTCTTTCCACAATCAAGACATTGATAGAGGGAAGAGGCCTGCCCAACATGAAAGAAATGATAGAAATTGGAATAGAGGACCTAGGAAGGAGGTTCCTAATTTGTTGAACACCAAAGTTAATGTTATAGGTTGTGATATTGATAGTGACAAGTGTGATGCATGCTTCCTCCCCCATACTCCTTGTGACACTACTAAAGTAATTGATGAATATGGAAAGTAACCTAAGTCTACATCTAAAAATGATGAGATTATGATGTTTGATTATCAAATCCTATAAATAAAAGCATTTGCCTCCATAGAATTTCTGACTGCTACTACAGTTGATCAATTTTGGAGTGCATTAAAAGAGGCATGTGTTTCAAGTCTTGAATTTGTTTGTGATGTAAATATGACACAAGTATATGAGTTTCCCAATCATGAATTTGAGTTTTTAAGATCCATGATGATTAAAAAGTATGATGGGGGAATTCATGTAGTTAAGGGTAGGAAGTTGTTAACTAATGTTGCAGTTGCCCAAGAGAGAATATAATCTAAGAAGTAAGAAACAAGGTGCTTGTCCTCAAGAGACTACCCTTCCAGATCCAAGGGTAGGGGATGAAAGTAAGAAGTTAAGAAAACTAAAGAGGTCTCTAATTCTTCCACACTAGCATCTGCTTCCCAGAATATCAAATAGAAAGGTGATCCATCTAAGAATAGAGAACTTTTGTTATCCAATATTCCTAAAGATATGAATGATGTAAAACAAAACCCACCCTTGAAAAACATTGTTAGGAATGCTAGTTCATCCCATCCTATTCCACCTTTGACTTTAAATGATTGTATTCCTATTGAAGGTGTTGTCACCATTCCTACAAATACTCTCTTTCTTCAGCATAGTGTGTGTGATATGGACCAAGTATTGAGTTAATTAAAAATCATAGTCCCACTTATTGATCTGCTAAGAATACCAGATGACAGAGGGAAGGCATTTGAATATTTGGAGTTAAATGAGATTACAACTACCAATGGGATTAATTCACCCCCAACACTCTTGGATGAGAATGAAGAGTCACATGAGGTTATTGAACCAACCTTAGAGGTTTATTTGGGAAATGTATTGATATAAATTCAGCTAGACATTGACCCCTTCTATACTACCTTGTTGATTAATAATTTGAATATTCACAACTGTGCATTTGATTCTAGAGCCTCTTGTAATGTGATTCTCTTGGGTGTCCTTAATGAGCTTAGAGTAAAAGTAATATCTTCTTTTAGCAAATGCAATGCCATGGACTCAAGAGAGGTACTAGTTATTATACAAGTTAAAGTATTAGTAGTGTATTTGAAGGTTCATCTAGGTAAGTTATTTAATATGGATGTGGTAGTTGTGGATTGTCCTCACAAGTGGGGGATGTCGTTGTCAATAAAAGGGGCTGCCAACATGTGTGGTAATGTGTAGATGGACCTTTCTTCCACCACCATCAATTTGGAGGGTAAGATGGTGAAACTTCATAGGGAGCCTAAGATGTTAATGTACTTGAAGATCCAAGATGTTATCTAAATGAGGTTTTGTCCACTGATGTATAGCTAGGTAGTTTTGTTGGAAACATAGATTGTGTTGAATAATTTGTTGTTATTGATATTGAACTTGATAAAGAAACTGATGATGTTTGGAGAATGTCTTTTGATGGGGCTTGCTCCAATCTTGGAAAGGGATCTAGGGTTGTCTTGTATGCCCCAAACAAGAAATATTTTAAGTTTTCATTCAAGCTATCTTTTAAGTACACTAACAACATTGCAGAATATGAGGCACTTTTGCTTGGTTTGAGGATTGCCTAAAAACATGAAATTACAAGTTTAATTGTAAAGGGTGATTCTAAGTTAGTGGTTAAATAGGTCTGAAATGCTTATGCCACCAAAAATAAAAGGTTAAAACAATATAAAAATGTTGTATGGGATTTTTTAGAATTATTTAATGTTTTCAATATTTGTTATCATGATAGAAGTTTAAATGAGGATGTTGATATACTTGTAGCTTTGGGTGCTCAGTTTGAATGTGAGAATATGAATTCTCACTATCAGTATCAGGTAGAGGTACTTGTTAGACATTTATTCCCAAACAACATACACGATTGGAAAGTTTTTGATAATGATGATCAAATTAGATAGTTTTTCAATTGTGAAGTGGAATTTCAAGATCAGATCATAGACTTGGAATCCATGGTCCAAATCTATGATGGGAAAGAAACCTTGTTTGAGAAAGACATCATTTAGCTGAAGATAAATACCATCCCAAGAGGATTAATGAGTTTAGAAGCATATTTTGATGGATCCAAATGAATTAAAACTAGAGATATTTTTATCTCAAAAGATGTGACTGAATGTAATTTGGGCTATAAATAAAATCCAAAAAAGGTTTAGCTTGGTACTTACTTGAGTACCGAAGAAAAGCAAGCTTACATGTAATTTCTAAATAAATATCAAGATTGCTTAGCTTAGTCTTATTCTGAACTAAAAGTGTATAGAGATGATCTATTTCAACATATTATCCCATTACACCCTGACAAAAACACTTTCAAGTAGAAGAAAATACATGTCAACCACATCTTATCCACGATAAGAGTTAGAGAAGTTAAGGGATGGTAGGATTATTTATCCCATTAGGTATTCATCATGGGCAGCAAACTTAGTCCCTATAATAAATAAGAATGGTGACATTCACTTGTGTGTGGATTTTAGAAACTTGAATAAAGCTTCTCTGAAGGATAATTACCCCTACCTAATATGGATAACATATTGTAGAGTGTTACAGTATCATATATGTTTTCCACATTAGATGATTTCTTAAGGTATAACCAAGCTATGGTAAAAGAATATGAAACACCCAAGAATGCATTTACAACTCCTTTCAGCACATATGTTTACATGAGGATGCCTTTTGGGTTAATGAATGTTGTTGAAACATTTCAGAGAGCTATGGATGTTTTTTTTACAAGGGTAATTAACAAGTTCATTATTGTATATTAGGATGATATTACAATATACTCTAAAAACATAAAATAACATCTAGAAAAAGTGTTCCTTAGATGTAGGGAATTTGGTATTTCCCTTAATCCAAAGAAATGTCACTTTGGAGTATAAAAAGCCAGGTTGTTGGGACACATAGTGTCTAACAATGTGTCATGATTGACCAAAAAGAGTGGAACCATTGACAAAGTGCCTACCCCATAATCTAAGAAGGGAATTCACTACACCTTTGGACAAATCAACTTTGTGCAAAGGTTTGTGTTTAAATTTACAAAGACTGCTCTGCCTATTAGGTCCATCTTAAAAAAATACCAAACCATAAAGTGGGAAGAGAAGGCCATATGAGCTTCCAATGACATCAAGGGAGCCTTGATGTCTTCCCCTATCTTGGCCAGTCTTGATTACACTAGGGAGTTTTAAATATTCTCTTTTGCATCTTAAAGTACTGTAGTTGAGTTCTATTGCAAAATAATGATGATGGTCATGACCATCCCATAGATTTCTATAGTAAATCTATGAAGGAATCAAAATTGAATTATACTATCATGAAAAACAAGCCTTCACCCTCTTGAAAGATAATTCACACCCTACATTATGATTTCAAACATTGTTGCATACGTCCCACATACAATGGTTAAGGACATCTTGACTCATATTGAAGTATCAAGCAAGAGGTGTAGGTGGGTCAATAAGTTGCAAGAATATGACATAGAAATCTAGACCACAAAGTTGGTGAGAGGGATGGGATTAGCCAAGCTCATGGCTGAGACCATTTTACAAGTTATGGAGGTAAATGCTACTATTTTTGATGTTGATGATTCTTTGAGTCAAATTAGCATATCTTCATGTTATAGGGACATTGTTTATTAATTAAAAATTTTGAATTATACCCTGAATTGTATAAAAATCAAAGGAGAACTCTTAAAATTGTATCCTAAAAGTGTATCTTGACTAAAAATGAATTGGCATGGAAGAATCTACATGGGGTTCTCTTAATATGCCTAGTAGAAGAAGAAACTGTTGATTTGATTGAAGACTTATATAATGGAGTATGTGGTGGTCACTTTGCACTTAAATTCATAGCTCATAAAATTCGTAGAGATGGTTGCACAAGATGTTATACCCAACTAAACAAGGATGTTACACATAAAGTAAGAAAATTTGAGACATGCCAATGTTTTTTTGGAAGGTTGAAAGCTTCTAGTTCTCTCCCCTTATAACCTATATCGATTGAAGGCCCATTTAGACAATGGGAAATGGATTTTTTTGGGGAGAACATTGATACACCAATCACTAGGCAAAGGTGGATATTGGTTGTAACTAATTACTTCACAAAGTGGGTTGAGGTGGTCCCTATGAAGAAGGCCACACATCAGGTGATCATGGATTTTCTATTAAATCACATTATTTGTTGATTTCGTGTGTCTATAAAGATAATTGCTAACAATGCCATGAGTTTCAAAGTTAAACCTTTGGTGATATTGTGTAAAGAATATGGTATCACATTAATTTACGCTTCTAATTATAACCCTCAATGGAATGGGTAAGTGGAATCCAATAATAATAACTTGCTCAAAATCATTAGAAGGACTTTGGAAGCTAACAAGAAGAAGTGGGGTTAATAGATGAAATTTGGCTTGTGGGTTGATAGGATCATGCCTAAAAGAGCTACAAGTAAAAACACTTTTGATCTTGTTTATGGATCTCAAGCTATTTTACTTATGAATCTACAGTTGCCAACCTATCAATTCATGCAATAGATAGAACAAGATGATGAAGTTAACCACTATGAAAGTAGAATAAACTAGATTATTGAGCTTGATGAAATAAGACAACAAGCTCATGAAAGACACGTAAATTTCAAGGAAAGGCTCAAAAGGATATTTGATAAAAAGGTCACTTCAATAAATTTTCAATTAGGTGATCTAGTTTTACTTTGGGAAAACATACACAAGGAAAAAGGCAAGCATGGCAAATTTGATGCCTTATGGATGGGCCCTTATTCTATTAACTATAAAATTGGGGAACATACTTTCTTATTAAGAGACTTAGATGGTGAGATAATGGAACTGACATTTAATGTTAGACATTTGAAACACTTCCTCAATCGAGTCTATGATTGTGTATAGTAATTTGTAATGTATAGTTTTATTGTTTTGTTGCCCTTTTACTTTGGGCTTTATTTATACGTTTCCTTTTATTATTTTTCATTGTGTATTTATTATTAGATATTCTTGATCTATTTTTGTTGGTCTTCCCTCATTTCTATTGGGTCTTTAAAGATGTTTGTTAAGAAATTATCATAATTTTGACTCCAACTCCCAAAGGGATTGGCACATAATCTCATTTTCTGGGGTTCTTTACACACCCACAAGGGGTGTCCATTCCCAAGAAAGAGTCACTATTAGCGCCCAAATATGAACTAAAAATCCATGACCTTTTTACTGAAAATCAAGCATTTGAAAGTCTAATTTTTATCCTCTAAAAGAACTCTTCAAGAAATGCCCACCCAAAATGAAAATCTTGTTCTTACATTTGTGTTGTGTAAACCTTGTAAAACTTGGTTTCAAATAATATTTAACATTTTCATGTTTTACATGTGTTTTGGTTGTAGGTGCTATGGTGAAATTGAGCTGGGAAGAATAGAAATGTGATTAAGTATTAAAATTACAAAATATAACATTTTTGTTTGTAAAAGGAAAAGGAGCAGAGATCTAGGAATGAAAGACACATTTTGTAATTTTATCTTACAATTTGTAAATTACATTTGGAAGCCCAAAATTCATTATCAAGGGCAAAGTGAGAATATTCAAGGAAAATGCAACACTAAATGAATACGCTTGGGGATTTTAAGTGGGGGATACAATATCAAAATTAAAATTTTAATTTAACTTGAATTTTGCAAGTAAAATTTCAAGGCCCACTGTATGTTCCAACAAGGAAACCCATGTAGATGTTTTAAATTCCATGAAGGTGATTTTAGAAGGAAATGCACTGAAGTATTTTAAAGCTAAATGAAAGAGTGGAGGTCCATGGTCAAAGGCAGCGGTATAAGGTTTCAAGGAAAAACAAGTTTTAAATTGCAATTTGTAGTATGTATTCCAAGACCCACAGCTCATGATATACATGCCAACAAAGGCCCATATGGAGATCCTAGCAGAGATTTCAAGCAAAGAAGTGAAGTTAAAATATAAACTTTGATTTTAAAATTATAAAATGCTTTTAAAATCCCATGTGGAAGTTTTAAATGGAGATGCAACTTCAATATGCAAGTTACAAATTGTATTCCAACATCCACCCCCTACATCACGTGCAATCAAAGGTAAGTGGCAGAAAGTAACAAACAAAAATCAAGTGGATATATTCAACAAGACTACAAAATTACAAAACAACTTTATATTTACCATAATTATGGTTTCAAAGTCCACCAATAGCCTATAATGAAGTTTTCAAAGGTGTCAACTAAAGTTCTAAGTCTATGGAGATCAATAGCAGGAATGCAACATTGATTTACAAGTTTGATATTAAAAATTGCAAAGTGTAATTAAAATCCCATGGTTAACTCACAATTATGTTCAAAAGAGGTGTCAACATGGAGTTCCATGGATATTCCATGCAAGACTGCAACAATCATTTATAGCTCAAAACCCTAATTTCTAAAGCATGTTATATGTACTAAAGGAAAATACTCAAATCCATGATGGAGATTCCAAGTAAAAAAGCAACATCAAAATGTAATTTTGTTCTATAAATTTCAAACTGCAGTTAGATTTCCCAAACTCACTGAATGTAGATAAACACATGAAGGTTTAATAATCCCACTAGAGGCATAAAGGTCCACATTTTTTCAACAAGTGGTAACTTCATGAATATATCTTGATCCACATGAAGGTTAAGTGTTGACTCAAAATGAAGCATTTTTTGATACTATTATGGTTGCCTTTAAATAGTTCAATAAAATTTTGGCAGGATTAAGATCTGTTGAAAGCCTTGTATAAAGCATCCAAGTGTGGGTTGAATATAAATGTTGTAGAAGAGAAGACATTGATGGTTTAGAAACATAGGAGTTAAATGGAAAAGCTAAATGTAATAGGAAAGAAAGTGAAGACTGAAACTTCCATCTATGGCAGTGAATATAGGAAGATTACCAAGGAGGTTGCCAACGTAGAAAAAGGAGAGTTGACAAGATATCTCACTGTAATGAAATAAGTTCATGTATCCATTATATAGTAATAATAGATGTGCCTAAATTGGGAGAAATACTTGTGCTTGTGGTTATGACTAGTTTAGAAAACATGGATCAAGACGGCTCTGTAGAACCTAAGGCAAAAATACAAATAGGAAAAATTAATCAAGGAAACATTGCACTAAAGCAAGTTATTGAATCCATAGAAAATGGAGACCCATATGTGCCATATAGAGATAAAAAACTCACCATGCTAATTCAGTATTACTTTGAGCATGATATTACCAAATGTTTAATGGTTCTCAATGTAAATCCAAATCCTCGAGACATATACAAGACCGTTGGGATACTTATGGGGCTAAGGAAAAATGCATTATAAGATTACTTGATTTCCCTCCATTAAATAAGGGATTAGATGTTGTAATGCTCACAAATCAAACCTTGGCCATGAATGAGTATATTTTGAAGCTTTGTGAAAAGAAAAATTTGAAAGTGCAATGGACATTCTCAAGGAGAATACAATATTACATTTGAAATTTTGACTTGAAATTTACAAATTGCAAACAAAGGTCCAAAGTTCATGGAGATCCATGAGGAGATTGTAATGTTTATTTTCAACTTTAAACTTAAAAATTACAAATTGTAATTAAAACTTCATCTCTTGCTAATGTTTAAATACCCATATTAATATCTTAGGTCAATGTGCCCATGGAAGTCAAAGGATCACTTTTCAAATCAAGAAAGAGAAAAGTGGTGGGTAGGGGAGAAATTACATCATCAAAATGCAAGTTTTATTTTGTAATTTTCAAAGTGTAGTTAGATGCCCAAACCCTACCATGTGCAAATTTCAAGTGGGTTCTAAAATCTTGCCAAATAAAAAATGGTGTAAAGTTGTAGTTGAAGCCCAAAATCCTACCAATGATAAAAAGGTGTAAAATTACATCTAGGTTTTAAGAACCCCTAAAGGATAAAAAAATACATATGTGCACATAAGTTTTGCAAAGTTTAAAAGAGCAAATAGGGTTTAAAATCCCATGGGGAAAAAAAAGTGCATGTGTCATTGTTAAGTTTGGCATTGACCTCCAAAGTAAAAAGGTAAATAATAATCTAAGCATTATATAGCAATATTTAACTAAATTTAAAAGGCTTCATGTATGAAGATAATCACTACAAAGGCTTTGAGTCAAAATGGGCCATTGGAAGCATAATTTGATTCAAACAACTATGGATCCCACACTGGCTCCATTACAGCTGGAGGAGTCTAATGATATAATGATAAACTTAAGGGAATTCTTTGACCTACAAAATGAGGAGGGCATCCATCACAAATTTTCAGTTGGGTAAATGATTAGTTTGGAAAATAGGTCAAAATGGTTTCACATGAAGACAAAAGTTTGTTTTGCACTCAAAGAGAATACTCTCCTGCATTAAGCTTCCATCTAGGTAGATAAAAGTTTGTTTGAAATATCATCATTTCATGGATAACCAAGTTACTAAAATGATCACTTTTCAAAACATGAGAGTCTCTAGGCATGTTCTAGATGGATCATCTTTTAGGAATATTTTGGGTTAGAAATTTGTATAAGTAAAGAGGGATTACCCTCCTTGTAGAGGTTGTTGGTTTGTTGGATTTTTTTGGGTTTAAGATCTTCAACTTTTAGAAATATCTTATGTGTTTTTTTCTCTATTGCTAAGATTATTACAATTGTACAACCATTAGAAAACTCTAAGAGCATTTGGTATATGTCTCCCCTATTTTAGAGCAAATCCATTATGCATTTCCCCATGTTAACATTTTGAACATTGATGTGTGTGTGTGTGTGTGTGTGTGTGTGTGTGTGTGTGTGTGTGTGTGTGTGTGTGTGTGTGTGTGTGTGTGTGTGTGTGTGTGTGTGTGTGTGTGTGTGTGTGTGTGTGTGTGTGTGTGTGTGTGTGTGTGTGTGTGCGCATGTGCACGTGCACGCGTGCGTGTGTGCGTGTGTGTGTGTGTGTGTACACACACACACACATCAATGTTAAAAATATTAACATGGGGAAATGCATAATGGATTTTCTCTAAAATAGGGGAGACATATACCAAATGCTCTTAGAGTTTGCTAATGGTTGTAAAATTGCAATAATCTTAGCAACAGAGAAAAAAACACATGTGTGTGTGTGTGTGTGTGTGTGTGTGTGTGTGTGTGTGTGTGTGTGTGTGTGTGTGTGTGTGTGTGTGTGTGTGTGTGTGTATTAAATATTAATTTAAACTACATGTTATTTACACTCTTTCTTATCAATGAAGTCAATGGCACATTATTCCTACATTGTTGATTGGGTATCTGGTTTTATGTCTATTAATGGTAGTCATTATGGGCATGAATCTAGGTTATAAATTCCTTTCTACATTTTGATTTGGGAATGTCATGTTGATACTATTTTAAGGACACCCTAGATTTATGAATTTTATAGGATAAAGTGATTTTATATTCACTTGTAGTGTATGATTTGGGGTTTCAAGGGTTATTTTAATGTTTACATTGGATTGGCATCAACGAATGCAAACCGTTCTTGATAGTTTTCTTGACCTTTTTAACTAGTATTTTACATCTTGTAAGGAATGATATCATGTCAGTTGAAGGAATTCCTACTATTAAAATCCACCACAAGTCACTTTTATATACCTAATTCTTCCTACCTTTCCTATCCCTACAAGTAATACATGTTATTGAGTATCCTAAGTATTGTTTTCCTATATATGCATACGTGTTGTAAATCTAAAATGTGTCTGTAATTGATCCTTGAAGTTGAGCATTGTGATCTTCCATTTGGCCCTTATTTGTCAAAAAAATTCTTTAGAAATTAATATTACAATTACCCTCTATATGTCTTTAGTATCTTGTGTCTGATTTAGAAGAATTTGCTCAGTCTATGTGACAACTCTTCCTAAGTGGATTGTGCATTTTTGGTTATTCTTTGGTCAGATTTGTGTGTGTACCAATAATCTCATATAGATTGAACTATAATATCCTTCCTCATGACAAAACTACCCTGTATGTCCTCTCACCTTGGTTTAGGTAGATCCATAAGTAGTAGGGAACTAACCATACCCTCTATTAGTGTTTTTTTTATCATTGTTTGTGTTCAGTCTATCCATATGCTAAACCCTTCCCTAGATATAATGACATAATTATGGCTTATCATCTTTGTTTTCCATATTCTCAAGTGTGAAATGATGAATCCCAAAGGTATACAACTAGGAACCAATAGGGTAGTACCAATAGTCTCCCCATTTACCAATGGTTTTCCTCATATTTCTGATAGCTTAGGCATCTGAGTGACATGAATCACTTGGTACACTTGAGGGTAAACCTTTACACAAATCCTATTAATTTCAACTCTAAACCTATAAATAAACATGAATAAATAGTCTTCACATATTTAATTCTCAACCTTTTTAGTTGTGGTATCCATTAACTCTCCATTTACCCTATGGTCAGTGTCAAGGATGACATATAATAAATAAGACATCATATAAAAATCCTCACCTGTGGCCTTTACTTGGGTTTATACATTTGGGTTTTTATCCTAGCATAGATAACTTTTCCTAAGGTAACTATCTTATCTAATGTTGACAAAGTGTCTAATAGATGGACCTATTCTACTTGCACATAGTTGATTCTAGGGAAGCCATATGGTTTGTTTAAGAGAGATATGGCTATCTTAATATGTGGTATGAACTTGATAATCCTATTGGATGAGAGGGATACCTTGGGATTTAATATTTTTACCTTTAGTATCCATTTTTTGAGTTTACCATCTATTGTGTTATGCTCAAGCCATGAATTGGTAAGGAATTGATTATAAACTATCTCAAGCGAGGGTAGCCTAAGGTATTTTTTGAATGCCCTTATATAGATTTAAACAATTACATTCTTACCTTTCCTAATATGTATGTAGTATCTAGCACAAATTACATTAAAAACAAATCTTGGAACATATCTATATAGGGTACCTTAGGTTTTGTCACTTCTTGATGAAGTCCTATATTTTTTGGAGGTAACATGTCATCTATGTATTGTTTTTCATCATCAGATGGTAGGTTATATGAAAAGTAGGTGTCCACAGAGTCTACTTCATTCTAAAGTGCCAAGTAGAACAAGAATTTAAATTTGAGTGCACTCTTATCTAATATTGTATCCATACATTCCTCATGTCTCACACAAGAGTATATATAGGGGTCTTGGACACATACTAGTTTCAAAGAGGAAGCCATTTTAGTGATTCTAAGATATATATTCCATTGACTACCTATATTAAATTTTTCTACAAGTTTACTAGATGATAAGGGATTTTGGTCATGAGGGAGATCAAAATCACAATTTTTTCTTAAAGATTGATGTTGAAGTGACTTGCCCTTCATTTAGATTTTGTATATATCCTTTAAATTTTACATCATGAGTGCCTAATTCATGTGATTTCAATATAGATAATGGATTTTGATTTCATTAACCCTTTAAATTTGAATGCACTAGTCAACTTTAGTTGGTTTACTTGATTTCTAAATGGCAATTATTTAGTAAATTTATGTGTCCAATCATCATGTTCTAGACAGCTGTCAAATCCTTATTTACTTACTTCTTTTCCTTGTTGTTGAACTTATTTCTATAGACTTTGAAACTATGTCTTCTAGATTGTGACACTTGTCCAATCATTACTCACTTGGGCCTTTATATATGTATGTACGCTTTATATATCCCAGGGCTACAGGTTAACATAATTATGCCACATGGATAAACCTCGGGTTTGTGGGGACTCAAAGGCATGGGAGCTTGGGTCTTTTGGATTTTGTATGCCTACATAAATGTTTTGTGTAAAGGTAATGTCAACATGTGGAATTAGATCATAAGTTTAGAGGCATGGACACATGGAACCATTACTCCATTGACTGATTATATATTGCTTGAAAGTCCAAGTCAATAGAACTATGACACTTTTCATCTTCTCATAGCTCAAAATCTCAAAGGTATTAGACCTCAGGGTCTTGTGACCATTGGAACTATGTAATGTTTCTGTAGTTATGGATAAATGAAAATTTTACAAGTGTCGAATGATCATAACTTAGAAGATATAAACCATTAGACTGTGAGAACTTGAAACTAGTAGATTGTGGGAATCCCTCCATGATTCTAGATTGATGAAAAGGTGCCACTTGTCAAACCCTCATAACTCAAAACATTTGGACCATCAAACTATTAACTTTATTTTCAAATCTTATAAATTTCTATGTTCTTAAGAAACATCACATGGCCTCTTCTCATAGCTCATAGACTTTGAACACTTAGAAATTTTGTGAAATTTGAAGGCTCTGTGTAATGTCTGAATGCCATTTATCAAACTATTGGATCTTGAGGACCTTAAAAACTTGGAATATTTTTCAAAGTGTTATAAGTTTTGGATAATGTGGTGATGTCACCTATCTTGATATTTTGTAATAAGGGTGGGGCCCGATTGTGAAAAATTAGCAAGTCTTTGTTGATAGTCCTAAAAATGTATTAAAAATAGGAAACACTAGGATAGAAACATTAGTACCATTAAAAAGTAAATCAAAGTGCCAACTTTTCAAATAGAAATATGAAAACCCAAGTTTTAAAATTAATTAGAACATTTTTTTAAGATTTGATTTTCATAGTTATAATTGATGTAAGTTTAGACTTATAAAGATAACCTTACACTTACATGAATAAATTCATATAATGGATTATTAAGGCTTATAAGATCCCAAATGAAGATTTTAAACAATAATGGGTCCCATTTCAAATTTTAAAATAAGATGTGTGTGTTAGGGTGCAACATTTTCATTTTGATAGAGATTAATATACATTTCTAAAATGGGTTTCCTATGTGTCTTTTATCTTTGTTTTGTGTATAGTGAATATTGTGTTTTCTTAAATTTGTTAATCATATAGTTATACTGATTGTTATTACCTAATGAGTCTACATTATTAGCACAAATATATTTACTTTGCTTGTTAATGAATAGATTCCATCTGAATTACCTTTTTTGGGTTACTTTTGTCACTTATGACACATGTTATCAATGTATTAGCATGTTCTAAAGGTATTTCCAAAAACATCTACTAACAATGGTGAAGTGAATGTGGAACCTTTTGTTGAAACATGTTGAGATGGATACTAGGGCAAAGAGATTTGGAGAGATGGATACTTTTAAAAAAACCAAAATTTTGTAGAATAAGAAGCAAAAAGAATCATAAAGACTATGAAATAAGTTATTCAAGAGCATACACATGGAAAATTTTATGATTTTTTTTTGTTCAAGTTTCCTATATTATTATCTGTGTGGCTATTCAAATTAGATTATACTATTTTCAACCAAGAATAATGGAATTTAATTTTTGGATGAAATGAAATATAAATAGCCTATGAACCA
Organism: Torreya grandis; assembly: GCA_037957365.1. Taxonomy (NCBI): domain Eukaryota; kingdom Viridiplantae; phylum Streptophyta; class Pinopsida; order Cupressales; family Taxaceae; genus Torreya; species Torreya grandis. Next base: position 356,338 of record JARHVA010006855.1, read on the forward strand.
TAGATACTAACTGGACCCATAGGGTAGACTATTGGGCCAAGACTACTATTGAAGGTTACATCACATAATTTATTGTATAAGGATATTTGGATTTTGAAGCCACATATGACCTATTTGTTAGAGGAATATGAAAAAAGTTACTTCATTGATTACCTACTTTGATCAAGATGTTGGTTGCAAAAAATTCCATGGTGCATACCCTTACCAACATGGAGTAGTTGCTTCAATTGTTATGGAGGTGCATGTGATGTAAGAGTGAATGATGAATAGCTAAGTAAATTAACTTGATCATGAACCCAAAATATGGAGGATCTATATAATTAAAGCGAGAATAAAATTATAGGACTAGAAAGATCACTTATATAATAAAGAATCTGGAATCAATAGGATAACTAGAATGCAATTATGAATAATAATAATAATAATAATAATAATAATAATAATAATAATAATAATAATAATAATAGGAGTAAATCAGAGGATATATAAAAAAGGGGCACACAAAGAGAGGCTACACAAGTTGAATAAATTAGAGAGTTCTAAAGATAATATATATCGAGGAATGGAAGGGCCTAAGAGATAAGAATAAAAATATTTTAATAGAGAGGATATGGAGTAGAGCAAAGAGAAAGAGGAAAGTACATTAACAGCACAATAAATAAAGGATAATGGTAGATCATAATTACCATGAAGGATATTGTTCAGACTAGGGAAAGAATATTTTATGGAGGAGTTTATGAAAAATCACAAGATTATCATATGTTCAAGGTTAGAGACATAAGAATTTAAATACATAGATCATTTAGGTTGTGAGTACGCATCTCTTAAGCTTATTTTATCTTTGAAAAAGAGAAAATGAAGTGTAGATGAAAGGACATAAAAATTGGTTTGAATCATTTATAGATAAATTTAGTAAGCTTAGCACAAAGACTTAAAAATTGATAGATAAGAATAAATTATAAGAGGTTGGGTAGACTTTTAAAACTAGTTTTAAGACACCTATAAAGACCAGTGTGTAGAAGTTGGTAGTAGTATTTATAAGTATGCCAAGTATGGTGTTGAATGTATGAAGGTTTATTTCTTTGACATAATATAATGGGTCTATAAACCCTGAATATTATTTGTTAACCCATGATATTAATTGGTAAATTAAGGGAGTAACCACTGAGGTTGTGAAAAAGTGTGAGCTCATTGCAGCTTTAATAGGTTGAGCTCTAGAATTAATTTATAAAAAGGGATGTTAATTCCTTGAAAGTTAAGGACCAATTAATCTTAGAATTCAAGATGAAGAAGTGTTCAATCAGACCATTCAATATCTTTAGGAGATTAATAGAGAAGAAGAGAGTCATTATGGGAATACGATCATATATTTTTAGATGTAAATAATAAAGTTTATTTCATTATAGAAGATAAAGATAAAGTCACATAGTTTATTGAAGGACTACAAATGAGGATTAGGTTTACCATTGTGTAGTCGTAGTTCTTGATGAAGGTTGATTCTCGTGTAGTTATATTAAGAGTCAAATAAATTGAGGATTATGGAGATACTCCATTAGTTGGTTTTGAATTTAAGGTGAAAATAGATGCTTTTCTCAGGATAATGGATGATCTTCATGAAAGAAAATAACCTAAATTGGGCTTATGGTGTATAGAGTGTGTTTGAGAAGGGCATCATAGGAATTAATTATCCTTCCTGTACTAGGGAAAGATATTCTCTACAAACAAGGTTAATAGATTTGATCAAAATGGAAGAAAATAGGGAAAGAATATAATCAAGACAATAAATTAAGAAACTATGTTAGAAAGTGTGGCATGATCGTAACTTAAAATCTATGGAATTATATCTATGATAAGGGGTTTTATAATATGACATTAGATTTAAATCATTTTTGATAAATTTGCACATTATATGGAAGGGACTCTATATCATTTATGGCATTTCATAGAAGGGAAAAATTAACTTAAAAGACCTTTAAGGAATCATTCTACCAAGACATGTAAATGGTTGTAGGCCTAAGTCTTACCATCAATAATCTCTATCATTCATTTCAAAAAGAGAGAGAGGGTGTTGAGTAACACCATGTAGTTTAGGATGTGTGTGTGTGTGTGTGTGTGTGTGTGTGTGTGTGTGTGTGTGTGTGTGTGTGTGTGTGTGTGTGTGTGTGTGTGTGTGTGTGTGTGTGTGTGTGTGTGTGTGTGTGTGTGTGTGTGTGTGTGTGTGTGTATTTTTAGGTTTGTGTGTGTTTGTATAGTATGATCCTAGTGTCACAACAGATTGGAGTAAAACTTGATAAATCAAAGTCACACAGTGTGAACTAGGAACATATTTAGCATGAATGGAAGATAGCTAGAAATGGGTACATAGGGTTAATCAATTACATCTGGGAATGAGGCACTGACAATCTAAGTATGGAGAAAGGATGGTCAGTGGTCATTCAAAATAATTAATGAATATGAACTTGAGAGATTACATCTTTCCCAAAGTAGATCAAATGTCAAAATGTAATCACCTAAAAGTGACACTTGAGTGATAAGAGTGCTACTTGATACCACCTATCCCTAGTTTAGCTTTAGACCTATCCTAGATCCTATTTTCACACCTATACATCCTTAGTATGATCCAAAAGCATCCCTAGTCATCCCTAAAGTAGTCTCAGACCCTCACTCTTGCATACTGGCCCTTCATGCCTCAGGTTTTGCCACCTGGACATTATCACCATAAAAAGAAAAATATTTCCACATGACGCTAGTGTCCCAATATTGGTGCTTCTCTCTTTTCCCTCATTTTTTCACAAATGGATATCTTTTCAAATATTAAACCTACTAGGGTCAGCCTAGACCTCTTTTATCACCCATAAAAGCATCATAATAGTATAAATACATGACTTTTAGCCTTCTAACAATTAGATGGAAATTAAATGCAAATTACATGTGCAAACTTAGAATAAGTTATGCATAATTAAGGTTATCAATATATATTCTACCCTAATTTTATATACTACCATCTATAACATTCTTAAGCTTAGATTACTTATGTTTCTAGTCTTAAGAACATTCAAGGCACTAAATTCAACTATCATACTAACTTAACTTACATTTATACAAGCACTTAGGTGGGGATAACTATATCAAGCTTGATCCTTATTCAGATATTGGTATGTAGGCAACTATCATCACATTGGGGTGTTGAGGTTGTCTAGCCTACCCCACTAATGAACAAACTTTTTAACTTATGTCAACTAAATGCCCTAGTAACATGGAGAATTAGGTTTTGAAAATAAAATTATTCAAAACAAGTGATCTATAGGGTTTTAGAACTTTTACACATAGGAACAAACTTTACATATCTAGACACAAGTGCACCTAAAAGATCAAGATAGTCCTACACAAATGATACTACCACCAAAATAGGGACACTAGTGCCACATGATGTTACTATCCAATTAGGTTTTTACTATCTAGGAGGAGTTTGATACCTAGATCCTATTTTTGATACTCAAACCAACTACTACTTTAATTTTTAGCCTCCATATCATTTGTCTCAATCATTTTATAGCTATGTTATTATTTTTATTATTTATTACTATTTTATAGAGGCCAAATTTAGTCAATTTTGTAACAAATTAGTGGTTGTATTTATTGCATATTTTTACCCTGATTTACTATACTCAACCCTTTAACAACATAGGATTTACATTCACTAAGTCCTATAAGGTTAAACCATTTGGTGAACCTGAATTACCTTAAGCACATGATTTCAAAACCCTAGTGTACCATTAGGGTTTCCCTTCTTATTTTTATCATCTACTCAGTTTTTGGTTTTCAAGATACCATCATCATTATCATGATAGATGTCATTTTCTATTTTTTATTTAAAGTCTTATAGTTGGTTTAGCATGCTTGTTACCTACCATTTATATAAAAATGCACATGTATGTCACTTATCTCTTGGATCATGTCCAAACTAAGGTTATTTTAAACATTGGTCCTCCATCTTGTGAGTCCCATTCTTATGAAGATCATTTCTACATGGATCACTTTGAGTTAACTCTGGTTACTACTTGATGATAGAGGGCTCACAAGACTCCTTTTGTTCTAAATCCACCTATAACATTTAATTATATTCACTCCCATCCCACTTCTACTACTCACCCTTGGAAAATATTAGATCCCATGGTTTGATCTATTACTAGATGGAATAGGGTGCCTTCTTAGCCTATACAGGAACAACCTAATACCTAAGTCCCTTCTCTTCCCCAACACACTACAATATGACTTAAATATCAACATAGAGCATTTGATATTATGGATTAGTTGAGAAACATAGTATATAATATATCCATTTTGAAATTACTTAAACAGGTAACTATGTTCAAATATATTCTTTTTCAAACACTTAATCATACCTATTTGCCTCGTGACATAGAACCAAATTACTTTGCATATATCATGAACATTATAAAGGACATTGAGGATGTTATATCCTTTTCCAATGAGGATTTACCATCATAGTTAGTTATTACTTAGAATTTATCACTTTTTATTCAAGCACAAATCAATACAACTGCTATTAAATGAGTCCTAATTGATAGTGGTTCGGGACTTAACATATGCAACCTCACATTTATACATACTATGGGGGTTAAATAACATCAATTAAGAATAAATATAAGAATATCATAGGTTTTGATGACATTACTAGATAGATATTGGGTTATATTACATAGGATATTAAGATAGGGCCAAAAACCTACTTACACTATTTTAGGTGATGCCTAATAATATACACTAAAAATTACTACTTGGGAGACCTTGGATACATGTTGTGGAGGTTGTACCCTCTATATTTCATAGATGAATCATTTTTTTACATGATGGATACTAATAAATTTATCCAACAGATAATCAACCATTCAAATATTGTAGATTCACTAATCTTACTACCTCGATTACTTCTTAAGATGGGACACTTCATCTTCTTATAGAGTCCCCACCTCACAAGATTTTAATTGAGAAGATGCATACATATGAGGGTGGGAAATCCATCAAGACTATTCCTACACCTCTTCCATATCTTATTCCAACATAGTTACATTCACCCCTGATGGAGGAGGACCCTCCCATAGTAAAAATATCCCCACCCAATGTAAATGATGAGATTCTCATAGCACAATTACCATTACTTGTTAACCTAGAAGAATTATACATCCATAACTTTGATATAGATTCTCAATCCACCATAGAGGATAATCCAACACCTATTTACATTAATGAATATTTATGAAGATTAAACTTCACACTAGTGAGCCTAAGAGAGTATATATATGCTTTTAAATCACTCATACCTTTTTATACATTGGAAACTCCATTAGTTCATAATTCTACATCTACATGCTCACCTACATAGTTATAGTCAATGGAAGATCCCTCTATTCAATTAGTACATATGGTTACACATATGGATATGGACCTAATTATATAAATTCAGGAAGGAAGTTCATAGGATAGACTATACCAAATTCTATAAATATTACTTGATAGAGGATTGATGGTATTACCCATAATTTGTCATAGCTATGTCAATAGATTGTCATAGTAAGAAGGTCAACCCTTTTATAATTTTCATAGAATTTTAGGACATGATACATGCTTAGCATTATAGCATAAGTTGAATAATTTCAAGGCTCAATGCACTATTCAGATTATACAACTTCCACCTCTATAGATATAGGTACCACAATAGAATCTTCATCAACATAGATATTCATAAAATGATCCATTGACTATCCAATTTTTTTTGCAGATATATACATACCCCATGTGGTTGTGGATGAGGATTTTGATCTTAAAACTTGCACTTTATAATTTTTATGGCACATAGGCTATTAGGAAAATAAACTAAAACATGTCATACATTATCAAGATTCCATAGGACAGATCACACTATCAGTTGCATGTGACACCAAAGTGTCCAACACATTATTCTTTATCATAAGCATGGGCACTCATCTACAAGTTAAAATTGGTAGTATATGGTTTAGGCGATGGATGCCATAGTGGATCAATCAAATAGATGTTTGAAATTCATTCGCAAGGGACACATGGTCTATATTTTATATGCTTGAATAGATGATAACCATAGGTTTCATATAGATACTTCATGGTCTAATGTGGTTTACCCTGGGACCACATGGGAGGTATCTTACACATTAGAGAAGCAAGATATTTGGATGCACAAAATCCATTCTAATGCCAAAGATAGGGCTCCATTGTTACATAAATAGTTTTATGATGATCAGAAAGATGATGACTTATTTGAGTTCGGACAGATCTAATATCCAACATTGGATGACCACCTACCTAATCCATTATTTGATTATCCACATCCCATGAATGTGCTCTTGGGTCTATAAAGACATTGCACTTTGGTTGTACATTATATGATTTATTTCTAGTATTTATTTAGGCATACTTTCCTTAATAATTTATTTATCCTTGTACATAGTTTCATTTGCATGTTGTTTGTACATAGATTATCCAAAAAATACAAAAACAATGCAATATTTCAAAAAACATAAAAAATACCATTCAAATATTTACTCAAAAAATTCAAAACTATAGATTGTATGCATTGCCATGTTAATGCTTCTTATATTTTATAGACACTACATATGCTAGCTATCTTAGTATAGTCAATTTTATCATACACATATGCTTCTTTTATTCCTGTCAAGTGCTTGTAGATTACTATAGGACTCAGGTCCACTACGTCAATCTAGATTTACTATTATCTACCCAGAAGGGTCTTATAAACTGATCCATGGTTCTTTATTTGACACATTCACCCATTTGGTGGCATACTATACATAGTTTTGATTACCAATTTCCATCTTTAGATACTCTAAATAATAGTTGTAGCATTGTTATATCTTGGTATTGATCACACTACACCTACTCAATGTTTTTCCAACTACTACTAATTTAGACTCAACATTTTTACATATTAACTCTTACACAAATTTGTATTACATGTTTAATACATACTTTCATTTCTATTTTTCCTAGTTTATAATTGATTATATCTTTATGCTTATTCTATTTAAGGTAATTTTAATATGACATTGTTCTTTGGCTCTATGCCACCTCTTTTCATAGTATTCATGATTTGGACATGTGCCCATGTCCTTGTGTGTGCTTTCTTGATTATGTATACAAAAATTTAAACATGTTATTATATGTGGCTCTAATCCAACTTGTTTACTATTTGCATATGTGGGCATTTGAACATGTCATTTCATGTCTTTATTTCTCAAATTTAGTGACATATGCCCATGTCCCTTATATTGTGGCCCCTTGGCCTACTTTGCATGTCTCATGTGTGTTGTATGTATTTTTTTTTGTATGCATCATGGCCATGACACTTTCCTCTTGTTGTAAAATAACCATGTACTGAGAGGGGGGGTGAATCAATAGATCAAATAAAACTAGTCCTTTAATCTTTTTAAAGAAAATTCAAAAGCATATGCAAATTAAAAGATAAATGCAGAGATCAAATACACACACAAATACATATGACACCATATTTATACATGGAAAACCCATAGGGAAAAACCATGGTGGGAATAGTTGCTAGAATCTACTATTCTAATCTAGCTTCATAATCAATGCCTTACTTGGCAAAACCTCACTGGTTACAAGCCTCACTAGCTATAAACCTCACTAGAAAAACCTCACTAGTTACATTTAAGGACACCAATCCTAAGGACCAATCCCCTAATTGAGCACCAAATCAACTAATTTGATGGCACCAACTAATCAGATCTATGGAGCTACATCTCTAAATTATAACATTGATTCATAAATGAATCAAACTCTATTCTCTATTACAAGTATAATCTATAACATGCTCATACTATGCACATTCTCTTTATGCCTTCATCCTCTCTATCCCTTTCTGTCTGTGTCTAGATATATCTTTATTCGACACACTTCATCTCACTCTATCACTTTGTCTCTATGTCTATATATATCTATGTTTGACACTCTTCAACAGTAGCTCATCTTCTCTACACTTCTACCTCTATGTTTATATATTTTTATTTGACAAAATTCCAATCATAGAAATTGTATCCTAGAATTTGTATATATAAGCATTTGATCTAGGGTTTGCTTCTTTTCTATGTTCACACTCAGACTGTAACACCTCATACCAATTCTGGACTATAGTTCATTATGATTTGGATTGTAAGTTTCCCACATCTTGATTCCATGTATCATGCCATAATTACAAGTATCTTTACTATCTATAGCATATGTTAGATTCATGTTTTGACGCATAGGCTCTTTAATGTAGATTTGATCAGTTGGATTTATCAATATCATTTTTTTATGTCATAAATTCCATCTTTCCTACATGTTTCTCCTCTTCACCATTGGAATTTAAACAATTTAAATAATAGCCTTTAATCTCTTTCTTCACACCATCTCCAAGCTCTCTTGCTCTATCGAATCTCTGTACACTATTGAATTTTAATGTTTCACTCTTTAAAATGCATGTATCGATCTCCAGTTCCTATCTCCCATGTGTCATTAGATATTTGAACTTGCAAGAAATTTACCTTGACTTGGTCATTAAACTTTGACACTTTGACCTCATCTCACTGCTTCCTCTATCTTTGGATCACTTTCACTCTGTTGATCTTTTCAAACTTACTCAGTCTTTAACTCATCATTATATTGATAAACCTCAAGAAATTTATATCATTTGAGTCCATTTGCTCTATTAGATATCCTTTGCACAATAACCTACTCACCATCAAATATTATAATAAGCTTGATCATTAACTGTAACAAGATTACACTCATTGGGTCTATGCCTAACAATCTTCAAGAATGTGACACTTGTCACTAGCACGTTTACTAGGAAGAGCCTTTGATAATTTGACCTTGCTTCACTTCATTGGATAGTCTATGTATGATGAAGTGATATCCATTTACCAATTGTAGACATAATATAAAGTCTAAGACTTAGAAAATATTAAGTCCTTTGATCACTGATTGAGCTAGTAATTGCTAGGTTAAGAGGTCAATTCAATAATGATGACAAAGGCTTAATTTAAAATTTAAGCTGTTGGGTCCTGGCTATAGCCAATCACCATCAAAATATAAAGTTCCTATTAACATCATGACTTAAATCCTTAGAGTTTTATTGAGAAACCCTATCTATTCTGAGAGCAAATATAATTTAATTTTGAGTTCATTCCTTCTCAATTAAACCTACAGTCCATATATTCAAGATGCTCATGAAAAAATCATAATAGATCTACTATATGTTTATTTTGAAAATATCCATAGATGATATTTTTAAAATCATGACATATTTTCATGACCTTGTGCATATTTTGTCTAAGTATGGAGACCATTTCAATATCCCTGGAAGGCTAACTTTGCACATGCATAACTCCTATCATACTTAGTCAAAGGACCTATAAATTAGTGCATATGATCCTCTTACATAGGGGACTCCATTCATACATCCAATTGTTCCTGAGGCATTCATATGTGCAAGATATGACATCATAAAAATTCCTTTGAGTTTTTTCTTGCAAACTACAAATTTGACTAAGTGTTGGAAAATACTATCAAAATGCCTTGGAGCCCTAATTTACTCAAGCATGTCTTTTGTCACGTTACATTGCGTGACTTGATATTTAGTGCATATAAACTAGGCATAAAAATGAAGAGACCCATGTGATCATTTTGTCCCAACACCTCCATGTGTGTAAACACTGACCTCATCAATATGTTTAATTGGTTGTGTTTAGCCCTTTTGCAAATTTGGCTAAGTATAGAAACTTAGTGGATTTTGTCCAAGTAGCCAAATTTTCATTCCCATATCTTCAACTGTGATTCATCACATGTCTTCAAATTTGGTGCATAACTAATAGGAACTAATGTAATCACAACCATGTAACCAGCTTCCCTATACTCATTCACAGATGGAAATGGTGATGTCATCAAAATGTCTTCTCATCTTTTTTGTCATAGACCCAAAATGTCTAAATGATCAATATGAAGAGTTGAATAAATTCCAATCATGCACACAAGCATTCCAATCATTATTTACCTTTGATAGGATCCTTTTCATATCCTATAATCACTATATACAATCCTAAACATCAATGACATGGTCATAATGTCCCTTTTGACATCAATGACAATCATATTTCCAACAATCTCCCCCTTTGTCATTGATGGCAAACTAAATTCTCTAATCTTCTAAGACTTTAATCTTTCTCTAGAATTATTTGCATTATCTTCTAATGAGTATGAACTAAAGTTGTTCATACCATACTTTCTCCCCCTTAGGCAATGGCAGATTTGCCTAATACTCAACTTGGACACTTTTTCTACTTCTGCTTTGACATTTGTGATGTTTGCTCCAAACTTTTGTAGAAAGCATTTTTCTTTTCTTCTCCCATAGAGAGCATTTGCACCTTTTGCTGCCCCTTTGACATCAATGGAAAATGGACTCTTTCTTACTATTTGTCCAATTTTTTTCCCCTTTTATCATATAAAGGTAAGAAAATGCAACCATCAACTTATTAGAAATTTGCACAACATACATACATGAGTTTCTTTTTCTCTTCTTCTTCCAGGATTTAATAAAGATTTTATGGTCCTCACCTTGGACTTAGACTCTATCACTAGTATCTAGTGATGTGATGTAGGAGCTTCCATACATGACTACTAGCCTTTTCTCTCAGTCTCTTATTATCTTCTGATCTTAAGACCTAACCAATTTTAAAACTCCTCTACTCTAACCCTTCTTGATCATGATAGATTGATTAATCTAGCTCCCCCTTACGCTATGCATATCTTCTCAAGATATTCATGATATTTGAGTTAGCTCCCCCTAACTCCATGTTCCATCTTTGCACCAAGAGACCTCCTATAGCACACCATAATTTCATTTGTCACATGTATATCATCATTTTAAACATTTTCACTAAGTTTGGTGATACAACTCATTATACAACAAAAGATACACCATATCAAGGTTTTCTTGCATTAGAACCCTTATGTCAACTAAACCTATGGACATATATATGAGATGTACTCCAATCTCATTATGTCACATTTAATCACTCATTTTGTCCCTAAAAACATTGCATACACATCAATTAACTTGATTTGATCAAGTCATTACCACAACCTACTTAAGTTCTTATTTGTAGTAGAAATTACTTGCTTCTCCACTAAAAGGGGTCTCTTAAGAAGCATAGATAGAGACACCTTAATTCACAATGTCCCAAAAAAATGTGAAAATGGGATTTTCCCATAACTTATCATATTCCTTCTCCTCCTTGGTCATCTTGTGTTTTTGGTTCTTATTCTTCATCTTATTCTTAAGCTTAAGAGAATTAGCATGCTCATCCACAATGATATTCTCCTTTGGATTAAAAATACATGGAGACAACATGGATTCATGACATACCTTTTCATCTGATAAATCTTCCTTGCAGCTCAAAATCTCATCACTAGGCATAGAAGACTAATGTTCTATGCTTGAAACTTGTTATATAATAGAAGAATGTTCACTTGAATCTATACACACCTCAAAACTATCCTCAACCATCACCTTGGACTTCTCCTTGAGATTTGTCTTCTCATTCTCAACATGTGCAAACATTGAGAGCTCTTGACATTTTCCAACCTCTGTAGCATTATTCATCATGGCTTGATCTTTCACTTTCCATACATGTTTGGGTTGCTTATATGTCATGTTGAGCTTACTTTTCTCTTTTTCATAGGCTTGTGAACCTTTGTTCACATTGGGAGGCATGCTTTTCTTCACACTTTGTACTTTTGGTCTTTCAAAGCTTGTTCTACATTGTTTAGATATGTGACCAAAATTATTATAATTATAGAACATTACATTTGTATCTACCAAGGGTAAAAATGAATTTTTGCTTACAAAGTTTGTTATCCTTGTAGGTATAACACTACATTTACTAGCCTTATGACCAAACTAATTACATCTATAACAATAACCATAAAAAGATGAGGAATACATGGTCATAGCATTGGGTTGCCTTACTAGTCTTCTCACCTTTGTGTAACTATCTGTATCATTTACCTTTATCTTTTGCATCTTCCTTAAATTTGTAGAGATGAAATCATTATTCTTCTTCCTTTCTTGAGGCTTCTTTTCTCCTTTAGCCTTCTTCACATCAATGTTGTTTGTATCTATCTTTGTATCCCAAATATATTTCTCTTTCTTTACTCTTTATCCTCCTACTTTGAAGTTGTCATATAACTTAGTAGATGTACTAGTTATGGGACTTTTCCCTTTTTCATAACCAAGATCATATTTTCCTTTTGATGGCTCTTGAGAGTTGATCAATTCATCAAGAATGTATGATCCTCCTTTCAACTTTAGACCTTTTTTTATTTGTATTTTAGCCATTTCAAACTCTTTTCTCAAATCCACTCTATTTTTCTAGCCTCATACATTCAATAGACTTAAGTTGCAGTTCAATTTTGACTACATCTTCTATTCTTTTGACCTCTTTAACTTGAGTCTTTAGACTCACCCCCATCTGATCAAATATTTTAAGACTTTGGATAGTTTTTCAATTTCCTTTTGTTCAAAATTCATATATATTGAGTTATCTTTTCTCATCATGTCAATCTCATCTAGAGCATAGATGATTTCACCTTCTAGGTCCACTTCTCCTTCCTCTTCTTCATCAAAGTCTGTTTCTTATTTTTTTTAATTTACAAAATCTGATACTGGTACCATGATTAGAACTTCATTTTATTCATCCATAAAGGCATAGGCATGGTCATCATTTGAGATATCACTCTCATCCATTGAGACACTATCTTCTCTTGTGTATAAAACCTTTCTTTTCTTGAAGAAGTTCTTCTTGAAATAGTGAGGTTTCACTTTTTCACTATCTTCTTCTTTCTGAGAATCATCCTTTTTGTTATAAGGGAATTTAGTAGCTAATGTCTTAGCTTACCATAGTTGAAGAATTTAAAGGGTAACTTACCTTTGTGTTTTTTGTACCCTCTTCTTAATCTTCTGACAAAGTTAGCTTCTTCTTCATCAATCTCCTCAGATCTAGATTTAGATGCTTCTGCTTTAACTTTCTTGGATAATTTAAATGCAGCTTCTCTCTTAGGATTATTTGCTTCTCCCATTCTCATCTCATAACCATTGAAGGTTCCATGTAACTCATCTATAGTGAGCTTATCTAGATCTCTTGCTTCCTATACTATAGAGATTTTAGCATCATACATTGATGGCAAAGATTGTAGGACCTTTTTGACAATGATTGACACTTTCATTTCTTCTCCAAGGCCTTTGATTGCATTGACTATTTCATCTATTCTAATAATGTAGTCTATAACTTTATCCTCTTCATCCATTTTGAGACTTTCAAACTAGCCTCTATATGTTTATAGTTTGGCTTACTTTACCTTGTCATCACATTCATGAATGCTCTTCAATTTATTCTAAATGTCTTGTGCATTTTGACAATGCATCACTTTGACAAACTCTAATTTGGACAATCCATATTGAATAGCATTATTTGCCTTGGCATTGCCTTCATATGCCTTATTTAAATCTTTATCAGTAGGATTTATAGTAGGGGTTGTATATCCATTTATAGCTAACATTCATACATTGAACCCTAATGAAGATAAATATGATTTCATTCTTATGCTCTAGAATGTATAGTTAGATCCATCAAAGAGAGGTGATTTATTTGATGAAGATCCTTCTTGACTATCCATTGTGTCCACTATTATAAAATGTACTAATTTGATTAAGATTCTTTCAAGGAACCCTAGGTTCTTATACCAATTGTTGGAACACAACTATCCATTAAGAGGGGGTGAATCAGTAGATCAACTAAAACCAATCCTTTAATCCTTTTAAAGCAAATTCAAAATCATATGTAGATTAAAATAAAAATGAAAAGATCACATAGACACACAAATACCCATGACACTAGATTTATTCATGGAAAACCCAAATGGAAAAACAAAAGTGAGAATAGATTCTAAAATCTATTAGTCTAATCTAGCCTCATAATCAATGCCTCACTTAGTAAAACCTCACTAGTTATGAGACTCACTAGCTACAAGCCTCACTAGAAAAACCTCACTAGTTACATTTAAGGATACAAATCCTAAGGAGACACCAATCCCTTAACTAAGCACCAACTCAACTAATTTGATGGCACCAACCAATCATATCTATGGAGCTATAACTCCAAATTATAACATTGATTCATAAATAAATCAAACTCTATTCTCTGTTATAAGTCTAATTTTGAACATGCTCATATTATGCACATTCTCTTTGTGCCTTCTTCCTCTCTACCCCTTTCTCTCTATGTTTGGATATATATTTATTCAACACACTTCATCTCACTCTGTCACTTGATCTTTGTGTGTGTCTGTGTGTGTGTGTGTGTGTGTGTGTGTGTGTGTGTGTGTGTGTGTGTGTGTGTGTGTGTGTGTGTGTGTGTGTGTGTGTGTGTGTGTGTGTGTGTGTGTGTCCGACACTCTTTAACAGTAGCTCATCTTCTCTACACTTCTACCTCTGTGTCTATATATTTTTATTTAACACAATTATAATCATAGAAACTATATATATAATCATTTGGTCCAGGGTTTGCTTTTTCTCTATGTTCATACTCAAAATACAACACCTCATGCTAATTCTAGACTCTTGTTCATTATGACTTGGACTGTAATTTTCCTACATCACAATTATATGTAACATGTCATAATTATAGGTTTATTTACTATCTATATCATTTTTTATACTCAATTTTTGATGCATAGACTCTTTAATGTAGATTTGATCAGTTGGATCGATCAATCTCATTATTTGTGTCATGAATTGCATCTTTCCTTCATGTTTTCCCCTTGACCATTAGAATTTAAACACCTTAAATTCTAACCTTTGACCTACTTCATCGTGCCATCTCCAAGCTTTCTTACTCTGTCAAATATCTATATGTTGTTTAACTTTAATGTACTACTCTTTAAAATGTGTTCATCGATCTTCAGATCCTATCTCCTATGTCATTAGATATTTGAACTTGTATGAACTTTACCTTGAATTGGTCATTAAACTTAGACACTTTAACCTCATCTCACTACTTCTTGCATCTTTGGATCACTTTCACTCCATCGATCTTCTCATACTTTCTTAGTCTTTAACTCATCACTATGTCAATAAACCTTGATCACTTTATAACATTTGAGTCCATTCACTCCATTAGATATCCTTTGCATGATCACCTGCTCACCGTCAGATCTTCTAACAAGCTTGATCATTAATTCTAACAAACTTACACTCATTAGGTCTCTATATGACAAGCTCCATGAATGTGACACTTGTCACTAGCATATTTACTCAGAGGAGCTTTTGACAATTTAACTTTGCTTTGATTCATTGGATTGTCCATGTATAATGAAGTGATAGTTTTTTATCAATCTCAAACATAATATAAAGTTTGAGACTTTGGAAATATTAAGTCCTTTGATCACTGCTCAATCTGATAATTTCTAAGCTGAGGGGTTAGTTTCATAACAATGACAAAGGCTTAAGTTATAACTTAAGCTACCAGGTCCTAGCTATAGCCAGTCACCATCAAAATAGAATGTGCCTATTTATGCCATGTCTTAAACCCTTAGGGTTTTAGTGAGAAACCTTATCCATTTTGAGAGTAAAGATAATTTAATTTTGAGCTCATTCCTTCTCAATTGAACATGTAGTCCATATATTCAAGTTGCTCATGAAAAACCCATAACATATCTACTATCTATTTCTTTTGTAAATGTCCATGGATGATCTTTGTAAAAGCATGACAACTTTGCATGACCTTGTGTATATTTTTTATAAGTATGGATACCATTTTAATATCCTTGGAAGGCTAACTTTTCACCTATATAACTCTTATTGCACTTAGTCAGATGACCTGTAAATTAGCATATACGAGACTCTTACATAGGGTATTTCATCCATATATTTAATTGATTCTAAAGCCTTCATACATGCAAGATATGACATCATAAAAATTCCTTTGAGATTTTTCTTGTAAACTACAAAATTTAACTAAGTGTTTGAAAACACTATCAAAATGCCTTAGAGCCCTACTTTACTCAAGCATATATGTTTTCATGCTACATCACGTGACTTGAGATTTAGTGCTTATAAACTAGGCACAAAAATGAATAGACCCATGTGATCATTTTATCCTAACACCTACATGTGTGTAAATGCTGACCTCATCAATATGCTTACTTGGCTCTATTTAACCCTTTTTGTAAATTTAGCTAAGTATAGAAATTGAGTGGATTTTTTCCAAGTAGCCAAATTTACATGCCCATATCTTCAACTGTGCTTCATCACATGTATTCAAATATGACACATAACTACTAGGGAATAATGTGATGACAACCATGCAACTAGATTCCCCATACTCATTCACACATGGTAATGGTGATTTTAGTAAAATGACTTCTCATCTTTTTTGTCATAGACCTAAAATGTCTAGATGATCAATGTGAATAACTGAATTAATTCTGATCATGCACACAAGCATTCCAATCATTCTTGACCTCTGATAGGATCCTTTACATATCCTCTAATCACCATACACAATCTTGAACATCAATGACATGATCATAATGTCCCTTCTAACATTAATTATAATCATATTTCTAATACCTCTTACTTGTTACACACTCTAGTTTTTCATGTCATGAGGGACCTGATGCATCTCCCTTTCCTACTTGGGTGATTTGATGTACATTGTACCCCATCACCCAAGGTAGGTACTCAGTTATTACTTAGATTTGTTATTACATACATTGTTATTTCTATCTTGACAACCTTGTAAAAGCTAGACATAACATAAATCACACATTACAAACTTATGCTCAGATTATCTTACATTATGATGTTGTGTATGCACATTATATTGGATTATTATGGAGATATCATATATGCATTGGTTAACACACATGTTATAGAAATTTTTATTTTTGGGACAATTTTTGCATAGGTTCAATAATTCCCCTCAAAAGAGGGGGAATTCACATGGGTTTGTCATAAATACTAGGCTTCCATAATGCACTTACAATAATTTTTTTAGCACATAGGCTCATATTACAAAAATCAGACTCAGGTAAACATAGTGGGATAACATTGACACAGAAATTAGTATAGTTGTATAAAAACTGAAATAGATGGACATTAGCATCTAAATGAGGATAGTAGCACCACACAACACCAATCTCTAATATATGGCACTATTTTCTAGTAGCCTTAGCTTTAGAAAAATTTATATTGGCTAGAAAATTACATCAAGAATAGTTCAAGTTTTCATAGGTTCATTTATAGATTTACCTATTTTCCTTAATTTATCTTAGATTCATACCACTTTGCTAAGATTAGAGGAATCATGAAAGGTGTGACAATTCTCATTTATAGTTCAAATATTTAGATAAAGATTATTAAAACTTAGTATAGAATCCATATGCTCAAATATCATATTTGATGGCATGTGTGTGGCGCATTGTTTCCTTTTGCTCACTTACACACCAGTTGATCAGATGGAATGACAAGTTTCATGTCATTTTATGCATTTTTTACATTAGATATCATATTCTAGGTTACACACCAATTTCATGCCTTTCTCCATCTGTAATGGTTTGCATTCTTGAGTGGCCCAGAGCTACCTAATATACCTGAGTTCTTGCAAAGATGACATATCGAATTAGACATTTCTATTTACATCTCATAGTTTCAATTTCATATGCATCTAATAAAAATGGATAGGAAATGATAGAGTCATTGTTTACTTGATTTCTTTATCTACCCACATGAGAGGGTTGGACACAAGATCAGTCCAATCCATGCTATTCAAAGGTCATGATTCACCAAACAAGGATGGGCAATTATGGAATCAAAACTAGATTGAGTTATTGAGACACCCACACATGAGGATTGAGTAAGCCATCAACTCAGTCTAATTTATTCACTAGTTGATCACTATATACATACACACATAAGTTTTCATAAGGTTTATGCATTGTTTTTCCCCAATGAGGTGTGTTTTTTCCTTTTCTCTCTCTTATCCCTTTACTTAGTTTTTACTCAGTTTCAATTCTTTACATAGTTTTGTATTTTATTTTGATATCTCTTAAGTAAGGACTAATGTATTCATGTTTCACTTGCATGACATGTATTGGACTATGCTTCATATACTTAGACCCAAACTCACAGGCTTCACCTCTTAGGTAAGTCTAGGTATGCTTCTTCTTCCTTTATCCTAGTCATTTTGCTTTGTTAAATTTATAAAATAAAGGGGGGAGGGGGTGGAATGTAATCACATAAAAGTTAAACTTGAGTGCTAAGAGTTCTACTTGAGACCACTTATACCTAGCTTATCCATAGACCTATCTTAGGTCCTATTTTCACACTTATCCATCCTTAGTATAGGCCATAGGTATCCCTAGTCATCCATAAATTAGTCCCAAACCCTTATTTTTGTATCCTATCCCTTCATTCCTTAGGTTCCTGCCACCTTGACACTAACACCATAATAGGGATAGTAGTGCCACATGGCAGTAGTATCCCAATATGGGCACTACTATCCTTTCCCTCCCTTTTTCACAAACAGAAATCTTTTCAAATATTAAACCTCCTAGGGTCAGCCTAGACCTATTTTAGCACTTTCACAAACATTAAAACAATATAAATACATGATTTTTACCCTTATAAATACTAGATGGAAATAAAATGAAAATTAAATATGCAAACTTAGAAAAATTTATGCACAATTAAGGTTATCAATCCCTATTCTTCCCTACTTCTATATACTACCATGTATAGCATTCTTAAGCTCAGATTACTCAGATTTTCAGTCTCAAGCACATTCAAATCACTCAAGTCAACTATCATACTTCCTTCAATTATACTTTCACTAGCACTTAGGTGGTGAGAACTACATCACACTTGATCCCACTTTAGAATATTGGTATATAGAAAAATCTCATCACAATGGGGTGTTTAGGATATCCAACCTACAACACTAATGAACACACTTTCATCTTGTGTCAATCATATTCTATAAAAACATGGAATATTAGGGTTTGTTCATAAAATCAATCAAAATAGGACATCTAATAGGACTTACAACTCATGAACATAGGAACAAACCTTACATATTAGACATAGGTGCACCCAAAAGTTTAGGATAGTCTTGCACAGAGGACATTATTTCCAAAATAGGGACACTAGTGCCATATGGTGTTATTATCCAATTAAAGTGCTACTATCCAAGAGGGTTTTTGACACTTGTATCCTATTTATAACACTTAGACTAGTGTATGCCTCAATTTTTTGCCTCCAAATCATCTATCTCGGTCATTTTCTAAGTTCTTATTTGCATTATTTATTATTATTTTTAGAAAGGTCAAATTTAGTCAATTATAAAACAAATTAGTGGATGTATTTATTTCATATTTCTTCCCTAATTTACTATAATAATCCATTAAATAACATAAGATTTATATTCACTAAGTAATAAAAGGTTTAAACACATAACAAAAAGATGCACTATAAGAGAAAGTGGCCAGGTGAAATTATAGCCTATCACATCAAACATCTACCACCAAATAAACCAAGGGTTTGAGATAATGGATTTCAAGTGTCTAATCATTAACAAGTGTGTAATATTAAATTTTTAGGGAAAATTATGTCAACAAGCTTAACATAATCAAAATAGTTTTTCAGATGGATTTATATGGTAAAAGTTATATAAAAAGTAGTGTAAAGAATAGAGAAACATTACACACAATTATAAAAAAGAGAACTCTTTGATCTATGTCTTCATTATCCAATTATGCACATACATCAGCACTGGTTTAAATTGAGAATTTTAAAAATCTAATCGATAACAATAAATATGGATCATGCACAATTTGTAATTTCACTCATAAATGCATAGAAAGAATAAATAGGGATTGGCCTTGTACTCAAGAAAACTAGATACCATAATATATATCTTTTTAATTTCATTGATTCTAGAGAATCCACTCATTTTATCCCTAATCATCCAGAAGTAACACAAGAAAGAACCATCATGATTCAACATCCTCTATGAGGTTCTGATGTAGAGTGACCTATCAAGATAGCTAATTTTGGGTGAATGGGTGAGGTAATGCTTACACTTATTAATATAAATGATGAGGGTGTTATTCATATTTCTCAAAATGTTACAATGTTTATCAAACCTACAACCATGGAAAGAATAATAGGACTTCTAGCTCAGGGTAAATCACTTTTGTCTTATAAATTTAAGGCCCCACCCATCCATTCAAACACAAATGAGAAGTATATAAGTGAAGGTAGCGGAATCCCCATCAATTCTATGGAAGATAATTTGGTGCAAACTCTCTCTAAGTGCATCACCAAATGCTTTTGGTAGACCACCAAAATTGATAATAAAGAAACCAAAGATGTTGTGGATATTATGTATCACAGGATACATATGCATCAGGATTCAATTACCTTAAATTTTAGGCCTTAAATTGATTAAAAACATCAATAAGGTTCTTATAAGTGTAGCACATGCATTTTAATGCCAATTT
The DNA here is from genome assembly GCA_037957365.1 of Torreya grandis. NCBI lineage: Eukaryota > Viridiplantae > Streptophyta > Pinopsida > Cupressales > Taxaceae > Torreya > Torreya grandis. The sequence continues at coordinate 377,026 of JARHVA010006855.1, forward strand.
TTGGTCTTTCTCATTTTTTTACATAGTGGAAGTCACAAGAGGTCCCAATGAATCTAGATGAATTTTTTTAGCTCATGATAACATTCTCCAACATTTTATGGACTAAGATAGGGAAGTATTATAAAAATTTGGGGAGATTTAACACCTAGTGGTTGGAGATACAATCCATGATCATATCACATCCTAGAGAACCCATAAATTTTATGCAATATCTAAGACATCATACATTAGTTACAAAATTACATAATGGGATTTAGACCAAAGTTTATAAATTTCCAAAGGAAACATCAACTCTATTGCCCTTTTTAGCACTATATTGGATGCCTAGGTAGAAGTTATGTGATATAAATTGAATGCTTTATTTTTTTGAGCTTATGAATTTAAACTACTCTAAATATCAATTTCACCCAAATCATACAAAACATCAAAAGGGAGATAATATGGAAGCAAATCAGAATTATAAGAACAATCTTACATTAAATTTATTCCTCTTAGCTTCTCTCCAAGATCTTCAAACAAATTTATCAATGATTATTTATTTTTGATTGTTGGATTGCTATGAATAGACTCAAAATTTTGGCATTATTTTGACTTCAAGACTTGATCAATCATAGCATGGATTAACTAATTATATTGGCATAGACGTTTTATGTCTTCATCTATTGTTTTGGCCATGGAGGAGTTACTTGTTTAAATAGATAGAAGGAGGGAAGATCAATGGTCATTATTAAAATTTGGGAGACGAGGATCAATGGTGGAGGATTATCTAAGGAATTAAAAATTCCTTGGAAGCTTATAGAATAGAGTCTTATAAAGAGGACAGCTAAGATGGAGAGAAAAATAGAATTGAATAATTCATGAATCCATTAGGACGGGTTAATGATGATTAATGAGTGATTTGATAAGTGATTAGGGGGTTCTAGATAATCTATGGGGTAGGCTTGTAGGAAATCCTAGGAGTAGGTAGGTAGGTAGGTAGGTCATGAGAATTTTAAATTCCCAAATAATGGACAAGTGGGATTAGCTAGTAAATAATGAGGGTTTACATGCATTAATGAATAATCAGGAAGGGGTACGGTTAGTGGATGAATAATGAATAAGGGAGATGTTAGATAAATTACTATAAGTGATGATATAAAATAAGGTTAGATAAAATAAGTGAAATTAGTGTTGACTAACAGTAATATTAGTGATGATAAATGAAGCAAGCAAATTTAAGTGTTTACATTTTGCCCCTCTTTGAAAGGGAATTTTGAGTGAATGAAGTGGAAGGAGTAATGGTATTTCAAATAAAAACCATTTCATGGATGAATGTTAGTAAATGATGTTAGTGGATATGATACCCCCTCGACGGGACAAGAGAAAAATAATGAGATGGATGACCACTCATAAATAAGAAACCATAATATTTAAATTATGAATTGATAAATCAATAATAATGAATGAATGATGAAATAAAATATGAATGTTCTGATTTGTCAACTCAATCAACAAGTGTGATTGATTGACAAAATATTAGGGAAATGATTGCAGAGATGGTGATTGATCAATAGACTGATTAATTAACTATTGATATTATAGTTTAAATATTTTATTGATTTAGGACTTGAGGATGATGAGAGACAAGATAGATGTGATGATGAGTGATGGGGAAAGAGGAGAGAGTGATCAAGTTTATCTTACGCAAACCATGTGATTGAGTGCCACCTATATAGTCTAAAAAGGCCTCAAGCCAATGTAGTTCAGACTAGAAGATAGATGACAAGATATACTAGAGGATAATGATGATGATGACTATAGGATGATGACAAAATAGACTAGAGGAGGATGATGATGACTATTAGATATTTTAATGATTAAATAGAGGATGTTAATCAAATGTTAGACTAGGATAAATAATGAGATGTTAGATCATGAAGATAAAAGTCTTAATAGAAATGATTGGATGTTAGACGAATAGATTGGGATGATCAGATTGAAGATAAAGGATTATGATAAATGATTAGATATGGGTTGTTAGATGTTATGATAGGTGATATAGGATAGGAGAAATGATGAGTATGTTATATGATTAAGTTATAATTTCTATACTAAGTCTCATCATAGTCTAATCAATCCAATAAATTTAAAATTAGGTAGTACACCTCATGATATAATTATGACCAAGTGGACATTGTGCCAAAGTTCATTAGGATAAAAGGTGAAAATGGTAAACTCTAAATCATTGAAGGCACCCTAAATCATTATTATAGATTTTGGTGTCATCATAGCATCCTTGTTTGTTGACCAATATAAAAAAATTAGACAAACAAAAAATATATATGACAATCAGATATATACATGATAAAAGGACATGCAAACAAGTCAAACAATAGATAAGTAATAAACACAAGTATTTACATGCAATGTCATTATGTATTGTCTAATTTTCCTAATGAGATTTTATGGGGTGATTGATCAAGTGATGAGTTAGACTAAGTTGGTCATGATGATGTGAATTTGGCTTAAGGATAAGAAGTTGGACAAGGTATGGACTTAGAGTAGACCAAGGACTTGGATTAGTATGAGTAGGGATTTGGATACGGATATGTATTTGGATGGAACTAGGGACTTGGATTAGGATGAGTAGGGATTTGGATAAGGTTATGGAACTGGATGAGACTAGGGACTATGATTATGATAAGGCTATGAGTGACATAATACAAGATGATTAGGATGTTGAGACAAGGCAAGGTGAAAAAATTGATAAGATAAATAATACTTTAGTTAGGATGATTAGGATATTTAGGACATAGGAAAATATGACAAATGATAAGATAACTTACATGTTTTGGGATTTTATGGGTTTTATAATTTTTAGGGTTTTTGGAATATTTCAATTTTTATGGGTTTTGGGATATACATATATATATATATATATATATATATATATATATGTATATATATATATATATATATATATATATGTATATATATATATATATATGTATATATATATATATATATATATGTATATATATATATATATATATATATGTATATGTATATATGTATATGTATATATATATATATATATGTATATATATATATATATATATGTATATATATATGTATATATATATATATATATATATATGTATGTATATATATATATATATATGTATGTATATATATATATGTATGTATATATGTGTGTGTGTGTGTGTGTGTGTGTGTATACACACACACACACATATATATATACATACATATATATATATATATATATATACATACATATATATATATATATATATATATATATATATATACATATATATATATATAATTTACAAAGGAGGTTACTAGCAAAGGGAATAATAAGCCTAGAAACTAGGATAATGATGGATGGAATATTAGATGGGATAACAAAATGATTAAGATGATGATAAAAAGGGGAAGAAGATCAAGGAATATGGGATTAGGGATTACTAATGACCAAATCATGGAGGAACCAAATGTGTAGTTACCTGAGTGTCTATTGGAGGATATGCCAGGATGATTATAGAACACTTCTCAAGACCTATTCCATGTCATTATGAAGGTAAAGATGGGAAGGAAGTATGGACATAATAAGATGCATTATATGATGTTATATGATTGATAGAGGGATAATAAGGAAGACACAGAGGGATATCATGTGGATGAAATAAAATTTCCCCTAAGTGTTAAGGTATAATGCAGACAATAAATTATTTTACCATGATGCCAAAAACCATTTTTCATCATGGTACTTGCCCCAGGTGCTAAAAGACTGGTTTTCACCATTGGATCAATGATTTTAATTTTCAACTTGATTTTATTTTTTCTATTTTTTAGATGGGATCTCGATTTATTATGTATGGGTACGAGATGAAAGAATGTTGACACTTTTTGTATCTTTAGCCAACACATATTTTGGATATGTGTGATGTTAGTACCATGTTATCACTATTGGATTTATTGATGTCCATGTGACCTTCATTGACTCCTAATCCATACCCCTCCAAATATCTAAACCTGGAATCTTCATCACCTCTACAAAAGATAATGATGCTTAGGAAGGTGATGTGAGGTATGGATTGGATTAGATTTTGATGCTTATGGGGGTGTATTGGACTTTGATGGATGATAATATAATGATAGGGAGGTGCAACAGTTGATTGGGGACTAGGACTAGTATTTGCACACACCATTGGACATGTTGGGCATTTTGTATTTGATTGGTGTCATATGACAAAAGAATTCAAGAGATCCAAGATGATTTAACTTTGTGGTTCATCTATCATCTGATTATTATAAGGATTATTGGCAATATTGATAGTTATTTTGATTTTCAAACTTGACTATTCCATGACTGCCCCCTAGTGCCTGACTTTGGGCTTCACCTGAGGAGAATTGTCTTTGACTTTGATGATCCCCTAGTACCTAAATTTTGGATTCACTAGGGGAAAAAACTTTTTAATTAGGTCAATGATTTGAATTTTATTGATTGTGACTTATTGGATCAAATTTGATTTGATCATTATGATTGACTTTTTGAATATGATCTTAGACCTTTGTATTTGTGACACATATTATATTACTTGGGGAAGAGTATAACGATGTATGTTCTTATTCATCCTTATGGAGGGAGGTAATTAAATTATCATTAATAGGAAGAGAGGGGTCTATGATTGATGAAGGTGGAGGAAATGTTAGGACAAGTGTTGAGGTTAACATACCCCCATTTCTAAAAAATGGGGACCCTTATGTCAAATTTCTTAAATTAGAAAATTCACTTGATCAGAATATATATAGCATGTTTGCACATTGTTCATAAATCTCATTTGGATTAATGAACATGTCAAATGATCATGGTTTCACCCATTTTAAACTTACTAACATTTGATCTTTGTATTTTAGGTTGTAGGTTCAATGTAGTTAATTCAAAATAAGCAATACTCAGGGTTTTGTGTTTAAATGTTTTACTAGCCTTTGATCTGTAATTGGTTAATGGAAGTCATAATTTAATTGATAAAACCCTAGTCTAAGGTTTTAGCCTAGGTTATTTTTAAATTCAAATTTGGGAGGAACATTTGGCAAGAATAATTGATTATGCTATGGACTTAATTAATTTTTATCCTGAGGCTTAGTCGTGTTTCTCAACACAACTAAGCCTTAGTCTAAAAATTCTATGTTGGGTCCATTTTCATACCAAACCCCTTTGTTCTATTTTATCTTAGCATGGTCCAACTAATGTAGGGTCCCTTTTGTATATCCTAGATAAGTCATAAAGCTTTATCCTAAAGTTTTAAACCTAGAATAAAACCTTATGACTAGTATTTTGTTATTTATGGGGTCACGTTAATGTCTTGGACCTAAATTAATACTTTATCCTAAATCCTTATTCACATTTATTAATATAAATGAAAACCGTAGCTTAATTTTTGTATATTATTCTTGAGTTGACTTAAGTATTGTGTTCATCTACAGGATTAATGACCCATGTTTGCTCAGGCAAAGTTAGTATAATAGAGTGAGATCAAAATGGAAGCTAAAGATAGGGAACCAATCTTGCTCAATCCCATGGATCATGATCTATATCATGTGTTTAATCGATTGAACTCAATCCAACGACACAAGATCAAACTTGGAAACTAAGCATAGGGCCCCTTTTATTATGACATAGACCTAGCCTAACATTTTACCATAAATTTTTTATTATATTTATCAATACAAGAAAACCATAGGCTAAGAATTTGTGATATGTCTTCCATTATTCGTAGGGTCCTTTTTTATTATGTTTCTAGCTTGGGCTAAAAAACTTTATGCCAAGTCTTTTGTAAATTATGAGGTCCCCTTTTATTATGTTTTAAAGCTTAGACTAAACTTTATCCTAAAGTTTATTCATTTTCATTAACATAAATTAAAACATTAGTAAAAAAACTTTAGTCTAAGTTCTATTTATTCTTGGGCCTAACTTTAGTGCTTGTTTTTAGGATCAACAATCTATGTTTGCTCGGATGAAATTGATCTAATAGAGCATAACAAGGATTGAAAATTCAAAGTGCCAAAATGATGACAAGTGTCATGAGATTGTTAATAGGATATTAAGTAGATATTTATAGTGTATCCCTTAGATCGTGATCTAATGGAGTGGATTTGATTGAACATAATGATCCAATGGTGCATCATGGACATTAAACTTTCAAGAAAGCTATAGGCAGATGTGAGATCTCCACATCATGAAAGTACATTAACCTAGATCTGATAGAATATGGAGTGTAGAAGCCCATAGAGCTTCCAAGTGGCAAATGCATGAAATAGAGTAAACTCAAAAGTGACAAGTGGCAAACTCAACAAGGAATCTTGAGGAAGTAATTTAAAATTGATGGTCACACGACCATAAAATATGTTCTCGTAAATGTCAAATGAGGGTGTGCACATGTTAAAATTAAGATCAACAAAGATTCTTAAGGAAGTAGTTTAAAATTGATGGTCAGATAACCATAAAATATGTTCCTGTGTACATCAAATGATGGGCACACAAACATCAAAATTAAGCTTAGTAAAGATTCTTGAGGAGGTACCTAAAAATTAATGGTCACATAAACATCAAAGACATTCCCATGGACATCAAATGGTAGGTATGCAAATGTTAAAATTAAGCTCAACAAAGATTCCCAAGGAGGTACCTCAAAATTAACAGTCAAACAGATGTCAAAGACATTCCTGTGGATGCCAAATGATGGGTACACTGACATCAATTTTAAGATAGTCATTCAGTGTGGACATTTCAATAGGCCTGGGAAAAATGATGTTTAATCTTGTAAATCAAGATCAATGAACCACATTGATTCTTGCATATCAATCTAATGGTGTGATATCAATGTGAAATTTTGCAAAGAAAATAATCAATTTTTTGAAAATTAATGAGTAAAGTGCCATGAAGATGCCACGGTGGTGTCACATAAGCATAAAATGAAAAATATAAAGATCTTGTGCATTTAGAAAGGCAAAGGTATAAATTCAAGGATCCAAATCAAATCTAAGGCACAAACTCACTTAAGTTCAAACAGTCACCATTAAAGCTCTAAGAAGAGTTCCAAATAAGCCCTAGCTCACGTAAAAGCCCTAATTTGACCCTATATTTAGTAAAATCAAACCCAAAAGAGTGAATTATCATATGAGCTAGATCAATTTAATTTAGAGCCAAAGAAAAGTCCACTAATGAGTAATTTGACCTAATTTAGACCATGGTAACTTGAAAAGGTACTTCCAAGGAAGATGTGGATCTATATATAACGTCAAATGCCAAGGGGATAGTTTTAAAAGATATAAAATTTTATGACACTACCCTAAACATGGGAGACAATAATTGGTCTAAGATATTTTGGACTGTCAAGAAGCAAGCAACAATCACAATAGGAGAGGAGAAGAACATGTCAGTGAGAAGGAGATATTATAAAATAGTGGTTATTCAGATGATAATCCTATGCTTTGTAGTGGCTAAGTCTAAGGTATTGCATTGTATTGACATTCTCTCTCTTATTTTTAAAGATTGTAAATTTGATAAAGGCATGATAATAAATGAGCATACTTGTAATGGTATAGCTTATTTCTCAAGCATAGCTTTTGAGAATTATTATAAACTACCTAAGCCCTAAATACGCATGACCACCATAAACATTTGGGCTAATTAAAATGACCTAAATACCACCCTTACCCCATGGTTGTATTTTAGGAATCAAGTATTCTCGAAATTCAATGGCTACATCCCAATTAGCTAATTTAGACCTGGGATCAAGATGATTATGACCTTGATGAATAGGCTATGTGGGAATCCAAGAACCACCTATGTGGATAAAATTTGTGTTCCCTTGGTCTATTTTATAGTTGAAATGGAGCTCACCCCTCCCCTTAGAGAATTTATTAGCACCTATTTTGTAGACAGATTTATATAGTCAAGAAAAGGACTAGGGGCCAATTTTACATGATGGCATACTATTTAGATGCCTTGATTGCTACGACCAAGATCCCCAAAATTAGATAATGGTCACTTGAAGGGGCACAAAAGGTCTTCCAATATTATTCAAAATTGTACATAATCAAATATAGGGACCACATCCATTTCATCTATGACTTGTCTATCCAACCTTAACTGATGCCATAACTAGGAATCTAATGAAAAAAATTAGTCCTTTGGTCAAGAAATAAATTGAATCTATTGGTGATATATGGTTCTATCCAAATTTCACCATCATTAGATTTAAAGGAATTCAGGACCAACCCCTTAGGCTACCCATCTATGTCCCCAACAAGCTTACAGAACATGAGGTAGCTTACTAATTATTCCATGGTATAGATGGTCTATACAGAACCAAGAATAAAAGAATCCTCTACAACATCCTAATTAATATTAGAAGGACCATATTCAAGCAATGAGAAAATGTAGAGGTAGTATCTAGACACAACCTCATTAAGTCTATAACTAGATGAACTGAGACAATGGGATCCCAAGGACAAGTTCAAGGGGCATCTAAAGGCCAAAGGGATAAACAAGACTTATGAACACCAACCTAGAGTCTATGACCCAATGTACATAAAGGCCTCTTCATTCACTGATTTATTGATAATATTGAAGAAATTCAAAATCACTGCAGAAGTTGGGATGAAAAGGAAACAAAAAGGAAGTGATGACAGGTGGCAGCTAGGATCTAAAAAATACTATTTTCTTGATGGAGAGTCATCCAAACCTCCACAACCATAAATAGAGATCTAAAATCCTAAGGAACTAAGGTTAGAAGAAAGGAGACCTAATGAATTTTCTTCTTCTTCAACCTAGGAATAAAAACTAGAGTCACCAGCCAAGGAGATTCTGATGATATCCTTGGACCCAGTTGAAATGGTTGAAGATACACTATAAATAGTATATACTGCTTATCAATAAGATGATGAAGAAGTCCAAATAGAGGAAACACTGATTAGGGAAGTAGAATAAAATAATGGAAAGGAAGTTGCATTGTATTTAGTCTATGATACCACACCTACCCTAAAGAGAAAAGTTGAGCTAACATTGGTTCCAGCAAGGAATAAGAGACCCAAGTTGACCTTCACTCATCTTTTAAGTTAGGTTAACATTTTTAGTGATGAGAACCCAATATAGGTCCCAACCATTCTTGAATGGTTCATATATGTCAAGTTGTAGAAAATTCCAACTCTAAACCATCCTTGGGCAATAACCAAGTCTATAAACATAATTGTGCATGATGAGCTCAAGTCATGGATTGTGGCTTTGTGAAAGGAAGAGGATCAAAGGATGGATACTCTAAGAGAATTGAGTGGAACTCAGATTGAAACCCATGATCCTCAAGTGACACAATCTTCATTTAGTGTCAAGTTTGACCCAACAACATCTGAATTACTAAAAGTTACTAAAAAGAAGGCCATGATAGCTGGAGAAGAGTTCACTTTCAAGAAAGTGGAACCATTATTTGGACTAACTCTTGTTGAAGGACAAAGTCTAGGTGAAAACCCCCCATATTTGAGGAGAATGTGCTTGAATTGGCCCAAGCTCAATCAGCACAATTACAAGTTTCCATCAACGGCATGCAACAATAAAGAGAGAAGCTACTTAGGCAAAAGGAAAATTTGAAAGGATAAGCTGTATTATTAGTTTTGGATGCTATGATCAATATGTTTGAAGAATATTTCTATGATATGTTTGACTCCTTAAATTCAAAAAGGTCTAGATACAATGTATTGGGTCAACGGTATGCAACAACCAAGGACTTAGTCACCCATTGGTAGATTACAAGGGACAAAATGAAAGAATTGATCAAAATCTAGGTGGAAATCAAATCCCTGGTTTCAAAACCATCAGCCTAGCTCATTTGAACACATTCATAGGACTTCTTGTGGACAATATTAGGATCTTAAACACATGGTCTAAAAATTTAGAAAGAATATATAAGGATGACAAGGAGCTACTAGATAGGAGGAACATTTCCTTTGGACAATAATCCTCAAACCAAATACACTCAGCTCCATGGGCCTGATCAGAGATGAAGAGTTCAAGTACAGAACCAACCTGGTCATGTAGGAAGTGATGAGAAAAAGCCAAGGAAAATTTGGAATAGATAACAACAGGGTCATAGATATGATCCTAACAGTAGGAGAAAATATTTCTAAAGCTAAGAGCATTAAAGAGGCCTTGAGAAGAAATTATAGGGACCTTGGAGACCTAGTTGATCAAGAAGATGAGTTCTTCATGGAACCTGTTGTTAACTTGAAGTTGATTGATGAACAACACTAAAGAGCAATGAAGATACTACAACAACAACAACATGGGACTTCATCATCACAAAGGAAACAAAGTCAAGCAAGTTGACTCAATATATTTTATTCTACAGAAGCATTATAATATTTGAAAAAAATATATTCTTTTATAAAGGCATGTGTAACTTGTAAAGCACATTGCCTATAGGTCAATCTATAGGGAAAAGTCTAGTGTATTATATAGCTTTGTAAAAGGACAACTATATTTGACACTTGTAATTTTTTAATTGGATATGACTAATCAGTATACTGCCTTGGCATTCTATAAAAGGAGTATTTCAATTTTTAAAAGAGGAGGGATTTTTTCAGCCAAAAACTTATGTAAACTATTGAGCAATTAATGCAAGCAAGGAATTCTGCAAAGATTATCCATATTCATTTATGTCATTTGTTATTATAGTTTCTCTCTCACTTTCTTGTCCCTATTTATATATTTGAATGGTTCTTATGAATTTTAGTGTGAGTATTTTAATTGTAGAGTTATTAACTTATGCCAAAGGTAGGTTGACTAAAAGTTTTTAGGTTCATTTCATTTCCTTTACACTTCTTGCATTTGGGCTAATGTTGTTTACTTATAGGGGTAAATATTTAAAGTGAACTTAGTTATTATTTTTATTTTTCTCATTTCTTAGATGTTTACCTAATGTGTGATAAGATTTTAGCTCATGCTACTTCATCTTACACATTGGTTAAGTGCATGCTTGGATGATATTTTAACTTGGTCATGATGTTTGGGATAAAGATCAACAACTCTTTTCTACCCTACCATTCCTTTTGATCCTTTTTAACTAGATCACTCTAGATTAATTTCCATTATAAATATTCATTTTATATTAGTCTTTAGATTAGAATTTGATCATAATTCACTAATATTAGCTTAGATTGTTCCACTCTTTGCAAATATATCTAGTTGGTGATGGTGGCTCCCAACCACCAAACTTTATAAATATTGTGAAACGGTCCACTTGCTTTGCCTCTATTACATTAATTAAAAATAGGATTATAACAACCTAAAATTCATGCACTAAATTATTTGAATTATAAAATGAGAAGTTTTCTTTAAACACTCTGAGAACCTGTGATACACATTAAGGCATCAACAGGTGAAGCTTTGTTGGCACTAGAAGGAGGGCAAATAAATCTTTGTGAATTTGTAGTATCGTTGCTGGTTTTGTGAATTTTGTTTTAAGATCAATGTAGTCTCTACATATTTGTGTTTCTTTTAGCATAATTGTGAAAAGGTTGGTGACCTTCATGTTTTTAGACCCATCTTTGTGCTTACTTTAGACAAAGATCGATGTTATTTGAAGGTATATGCTTAATTATGGTAAAGATGGCTTAAGATTTGTCAATTCAATAGGTTTGAGGTTATTAATAGTTGTTTTGATCAAATATTGATAGATCCTTTGCTAATTTGAGTTTATTTGAGCTTAAACATGTAAAGATCAATCATACTTACATATTTGGATACATCGTTGAGATAACTTATTTAAAGATTGTTGTCCTTTATTGTCCTTTATATAAATATTTACAAAATATGCTTAGTGTGCAAGTCTAATCATTATTCCCTACAAAGATAAGACTGACACATCATATTTCAAACAAGATTCAAAGCCCACAAGCTATCATTACCAATAATTATGACAAGGTCATGTTCAGAGACTAAAGAACCTCTACTTTCATTGGAAGTTCATATGAGAACTAGGTGGGACAAAGGGAAGCGTAAAATTTCAAAGTCTTTTCCAACTTCACCTATCCAGAGTGATCCTACGTTTGATCCCTATCAAGGTATAGTTTGGATAGGTGGTTTTTCAATCAATGTGATAGGCATGGTACATGAATTTCCTCGTAATCATAAAAAGTATTTGCCAACATTTAGTCCTAGTGGCATTATAACAATTGAGGAACACATTAAGAGTTTCAAATATATATATTAATATTGTTGAATGTGACTCATGAAGATGTAGCATGTATACTATTCCTTTCACTTTTAAAGATGCTTCATATAAATGGTTTCTAAACCTCCTTGAAAATTACATTCATAATTGGGGTGATTTTAACAATGTCTTCATTGACCAATTTGGTAAAATCATTAGTCCTTATGTCATATACCAGCAATTCACCATAGTGAAAAGGGATGCAAATTATCCCATAAGAGCTTTCATTACTAGATTATAGAAAATGTTTAGTAGGAACATAGCTCTTTATAGTCTTGATGAGGCTTTAGCCTTGAAAATCTATAAGGATGCCTTGGATCATGACTTATATGTTTATAAAAGATATGTTGGATCCATGAACACATTAGATTTAGCTTATACTAAAGTTATGATTATTAATGACCAGATGCAACCCCAAAGATTATTGGCATACTCCATTCCTAATTCCAATCCACATTAACCCATTTTTAATGTTGTTCCCAATGATAACCAAAATGTGCTTTCCCTAAACTAACTACCTCTGAGACATGCTCATCCTACTCAAAACTTGGGATTCCTAAATAATGTTGCCAATGGATCTCATTCATAAGATTAGAAATATTTTATGCCTACAACTAATGCTAATACTCAATTTCATAATTTTTAGGCCCCAAAGAATGAGAGTGACTCTATCCTCAATATGGTTCAAAAGATTGACATTGACTTCCTTTAGTTGCAAAAGTAAGTAATGATCTAAAAACCAAATTTAACCCTATAGATAAATCACACATTTTTTCAAACAAATACTAAAACTCTCAATTTCATAATTAAAATAGATTTAGTTGCATAATTATCATTTTATTGATTAAATAAAATCGGAAATGGATTTTTAAAAATATGTAAATTTCCAAAAAATATTTAAAAGAAATTGACTTTTTAATCTGAATGAATATATGAACAATTCTGAATACAAGTGATTTGGTAAACTCATATAACTCTATTGTTCATTAAAAATATTCCATAAATATTTTATCTCTATAAAATAATCTTTTAATTATTTTATAAAAAATAATTAAAACTGATCCAAAAATCCAAGCTTATAAAAACTTTTGCAGTCTACTTAGTTTGGACAAAAACTAGATATTAATTTCCAATTTCCTTTAAGTAAATATGAAATTACTTTATAAACATTCCATAGTTTAATTAAGGAAATTGAAAGAATTTTAGATCATAGAGAAAACATTTTTTAAAAATGACATAGAATATTTATTTACGGGGTTCACCAAATGGCATCATCCACTTGTCCACTCTATGAGTGTTCTGATCTTCTAAAAATTCATCAAGAATAATTACAAAATGTCTCTAAGTATAATATAATTTTTTTGTACCAGATAATCTATTTATTCAATAAATAAAAATAAACCTCTTTAATTTACACAAGGTTTTTTATACCTCTGTAATCCAGATATATCTCTTTTGCAAAATCCCTTTACACAAAAAAAACACCTATAGATTTTATATCTCACTGCCTCCATGACATTGGCTATGCATCAGTTAATGAATCTATGCTAGGGAATATTTTCTATTTTTTCCTTGCCTTCATGGATTCGGTGGGCACTAACCATTTCCCTAAATTAGGATTTTGGTTCAAAAGTATGGCATTGGATTTTTAATATTTCCTCTACCTTCACACATTGGCTAAGAATAATTATTGTTTTTCTTGTAATGGTGAGTTTCCCCTATTTTTGGGTTAACATCCCATTAAAATGGGCCATTTTTTATTGGCATCTTAAATTCAAGGATCCATACTATACCAAATCAAATGATTAATGCCAAGAATGGCATGATGTTTACTGTCAGATGTTTTTTATGATAAACACAAGCTAAAATAGACTCATCATGTGATACCCATGTGACAGTTTAGTGCCAAGCGATTTTCATTACCATGATAACATAAGATGTCCAAAACAAATGCCACATTATCTTTGGATAATATTCAATGCCATAAAATAAAACTTGCAACCCTTGTTAAATAAATATTGCATAAAGGCATCAAGATAATATTGGGGTTAACACCATGTGTAATAAAGACTTGGGATAATCTTGATCATGCATTCAAGATTGGCATTTTGAAGTCAACACCATATAAAAGATATGTGTCTATGAGCATCTTTCTTAATAAAGATTAATATGCATGGTCTTAAAGAATTAAAACATTCTCATGGAAAAAAAAGACCATCATAAAAATTCCACACTCCATCCAACTTTTTATGCCCCCATGCCCATGCAAAGTAGATGCTCCATGTTGGAATTAAAAAGGGAATAATGTGTTTAACATGCATGGAAAAGTATCAAATTAAAACATAGGCCATAGTTAAATCCACACCATATGTGGATAAGATTTAAAACATTTATCTCCCAAATAAATAAATAAAACCCAAATAACTTTCCACATTCTCTTTGCAAAGGGGTATCCACGTGATAAAGTGGAGTAAAACGGTGGGCAAGTTAAAATTTTAGGGGACTTAGGTTTATAAATAACATATCCCATATTGAATTCACCCCCCATCCAAAATAAAATGGAATTCCACGTGGAGCATGGGAATAATGGGTGAATAAAGTTTATTTTTAGGATAAAGGTTTATATTATTTTTAAATAATCATCCATGGGAATAATTAAAAATTGACGATTTAGAAAAAATTACTCAATAGTTTAATAAAATAGGATATTTATTTAATTAAATATATTTTATGGTAAAATAAAAAAATTATTAAATAAGATATTAATTAATTATCTCAAATCATATGAAAAGTAAAAATCTTCCAAATCAAATCTTTCCAATAAGATCTTTTTGGCCCCCCAAAGGTCCAGTCACTCTTTGAATCTACAACTATACAAACTGTTCACTCTATAAAACATCACTATAAAATATCATGGTAACGATTTAAAAGTCAAACGGTATCCCTGAAATACCAGTGAAAGAAATATCTACCCAATATCAAATTGTAGATACAAGTAAATTACCTACTCAAACGTCATATCTCCAAAATGATAAATTTGTCAATCACTACAAAATAATCACCAAATGTAACTATAAACTAGTTTGTTAGTGTAATAAATATACACCTAATTCTAACCATATTTGATAGTTACAATAAATGCCCAAAATAAATAAGGGACTTATAAAATTTGCAAATATCATGCATGGATATAAAAAGTTTGTAAATTTATTATAATTAAAAACAATGCCCAAAATGATCTTATAAGCCTCTAATTTTCACAATGTAAATGACAACATATATACTACAATACAAATTTTCCCAAAATAAACATACCAATCATACCCCATATAATCTACATATACTATTGTCAAGGTTTAAAACTGAAGTTTTTCCAAAAATCCAAATGTCAAAAAAATAATATAAGTATGATAAACCTGTCCCTTGGCTTTTCTCTACAGGTAACTCCAAATTCCAAAACTTAAATCATTTTAAAATATCTCCATGTTTTAAAATGAATTAATTATTTTTTTAATGCATCAAGAACTAAAAAACTTATTAGGAGATTAAAAATAGAGCTTAATAAAACCATAAACATGAGAAAATAATCTAAATATAATAAACCTGTCACTCATATTTTCTCACAGCTAGTATCTCCAAAATTATGTTCAAAACCAAACTATATTCCTTTTTAATTTCCATGGAATACCAAAAATTGCTTTGAACATTTGCATGTTGATAAAATATCACAGCTATGCAAACATGAAACTAAGGAATTACTTTCCAAACCGCTCAACCAGATTATCCTTAGATTTTACCTAAGTTTTTACATGGGTTATATTTGAAACTGTTGCTTTAAAAATGCTTTCCTTTTTCACAACTCTCCAATGTTGTTTGGGATGAAGCTGGAAAAATGTATTAACCTCATGTCCTTCCCTGTTATAATGAGTACAAAAATATTTGTCCACTCATTTGGAAAACATATTCTTACTGCCATTCTCAGAACACTGTCCAGGAGAGTGGTCTTTCAAAATCTTTCCCAATAAAGATTTACATTTCCAACTTTTGGCTACACAGTGATTAGACATTCCATAAAAACTACATGGATAAACATACCTCAAATTTTGTATATTGTAGTCAAAAGGAACATTGGAATATTTACGTTGTCTAGTAGAATTAAAATCAACATTATTACAAGTGTGACAGAAAGAATGTGTTTTACCTTCCATTTGAGATGGTTTACACTTCTCTGTAGCACCTCTTTCTTCTACTTTCTTAGAGCATTCACCTATTTCATTATGAATACCAAATTTGTATTCCAAACCTATATGATGAGGCTTGTCCTTTACCTAAATAGGGTTAGTAATGCCTTGGCCATCTTTTTTAAGGCCTTTTCCATTAAATTCCATTTTAACAAGTAATTTTAAACCTATACCTCTAGTATGTTGTTCAAACTTATAAAAATCATTTTTATCAGATTCAAGATAGAAATTTAAAGTAGCGAGTGACTCAAATTCACTTATAGTGCTTAATGAATCTATTTTTACACTTGTCGGAGAGGAAGGTCCTATATGCATAGTGAATTTATTTTTCTCCTTCATGCCATCATCATTTTACAAACTCAACAAGAGCTCATCCTTGGCTTGAAATTTTTTTCAACCTTTCAATCTCCTCTTCCAAGAAGTAAAACTTTGCTCTCAAGAAAGATTTATCTTCTTGAATCTGCATATTTAATGCTTCAAGCTCATAAATTTTCTCTTATTTAGATAACTTACCCATTGTTTCATGTTCCTGTAAACACCCTGTACTTCCAACACTACAAATGGAATAAACAATCTACAAAGAATCCAACCAACATTAAAACTAAAATCAAATTTGCACATAATCAGAAGCTAATCCCTACATTCTAACTACTCTGATACCAAAAATGATCTGAAAACTTGATTTACCCCTATAGATAAATCACATAGTTTTTCAAACAGATACTAGAACTCTCAATTATGTAATTAAAATAGAATTGGTTTTAGAATTATTATTATTTTGATTAAATAAAATAGGAAATGGATTTTTGAAAATATGTCAATTTTTAAAAATTATTTAAAATAAATTGACTTTTTAATCAAAATGAAAATCTGAACAATTTTGAATATGAGTGATTTGGTAAACTCATATAAATTTGTTGTTTATTTAAAACATTCCATAAATATTTTATCTCTATAAAATAATCTTTATTATTTTACAAAAATAATTAAAATTGATCCAAAAATTCAAGCTTACAAAAACTTTTACCATCCGCGTAGAATGGATGAAAACTAGATATTAATTTTTAATTTCCCTTAAAATTGAATACTAATTTCCAATTTCCCTTAAGTAAATCCAAAAATTACTTTATAAACATTCCATAATTTAATTAAGGAAATTGAAAGAATTTTATATCATAGAGAAGAAATTTAAAAAAATGACACAGAAGATATGTTTAAGAGGTTCACCAAATGGCTACATCCTTGGGTCCACTCTATGAGTGTTTCGATCTATTAAAAACTCTTCAAAAATAATTACAAAACTTATATGAGTATAATAGAATTCTTATGTACCATATAATCTATCTATGCAATAAATAAAATTAAACCACTTTAATTTACCCAAGGTTCTTATTGCCTCTGTAATCTAGATATATCTCTTATGTAAAATCTCTCTATGAAAAAACATTGTTGCCTTTCTAAAAAACACCTACAATATTTATATCTCAATGCCTCCATGGAATTAACTATGCATCAATTAATAGATCTACACTGGGTAATATTTTCTATTTTTCCCCTGCCCTCGTACATTGGTTGGGCACTAACCATTTTCCCGAACTGGGAATTTGGTTCAAGAACATGGTGTTGGATTTCTGGTATTTCCTCTGCCTTCACACATTGGTTGAGAATAATTATTGTTTTTTCTATAATGGTGAGTTTCCCCTATTTTTTGGTTGACATCCCATTAAAACAGACCATTTTCTATTGGCATCTTAAATTCAAAGATCAACACCATAACAGATCAAATGATCAATGCCAAGAATAATGTGATGTTTAGTGTCATATTTTTTTGTGATAAACACAAGCCAAAATAGGCTCACCATGTGCTGCCCATATGACTGTTTAGCACCAAGTGACTTCCATTACCATTCTAAAATAACACGTCCAAATAAAATTTAACATTGTCTTTGAATAATATTCAATGCCATAAAATAAAACTTGTAACCTTTGTTAAATCAAGATTGCATAAAGGTCTCAAGATAATCTTGGGGTTAATACCATATGTAATAAACACTTGGGATAATCTTAATCATGCATTCAATATTAGAATTTTTAAGTCAATGCCATATAAAAGATATGTGTCCATGAAGATCTTTCTTAATAAAGATTAATATGCATGGTCTTAAAGAATTAAAACATTCTCATGAAAAACAAAGACCATCATAAAAATTCCATGCTCTATCCAACTTTCTACGCCCCCATGCCCATGTAAAGTAGATGTTCCATGTTGGAATTAAAAAAGGAATAATGTGTTTAATGTGCATGGAAAAGTAAATAATTAAAACACAGGCCATAGTTAAATCCACGCCATATGTGGATAAGGTTTAAAACATTTATCTCCCAAATAAATAAATAAAACCCAAATAACTTTCCACCAACCGTATTCTCTTTGCAAATGGGTGTCCATGTGGTAAAGTGGAGTAAAACAGTGGGCAAGATAAAATTTTAGTGGACTTAAGTTTATAAATAATATATCTCATATTAAATTCACCCCCATCCAAAATAAAATGGAATTCCATGTGGGGCATGGGAATAATGGGTGATTAAGGTTTATTTTTGGGATATAGGTTTATATATATATTTTTTATAATCATCTATGGGGATAATTAAAAATTAGGGATTTATGTAAAATTACTTAATAAAATAGGATATTTATTTAATTAAATATATTTCATGGTACAAATTAAAATACCATTAAATAAGGTATTAATTAATTATCTTAAATCATATAAAGAATGAAAATTTTCTAGACCATGTAAGCAATATTAGAGAGAGATATATTAGAAATTTCTCCTTTTAGAAGTTTAATAGACCAATTAATAGATTTCAGAATATAATTACCACAACAATAGGAACAATGAGCCATCTGCTAACAAGAATGTGCCTAATGTAAATCTTACTGATGTTGCTTTACCTTATTATTGTAGAGTTCATTACAGATCTAAGCATGGGGAAATTGATGGTGTTGAGTTTTGTAATTCTCTTAAATCCTTCCAAGAAGAATTAGATACTTTTGAAGTTGTCCCTAATAAATATTCTAATGCAAGTACATTTGGTTCCTCAAGGTCATCTGGATATGTTGACTCAAATCTTATGGTGGACACAGTTGAGTTCCCTTTCCAAGAGGACAATGAGGCTTAATATATTCTTGAAGAGATTAATGCTTTTCAAAAAAATTTGAAGAAGACTTACCTTCTGAGAAATAGGGAGTAGAAGCAACCACTGACCACTTCAACTACTCCAAAGAACTTTGAGACTCCTCCTAATACTACCTCAGACAAAATTCTAGAGCCTCCTAAGGGAACTAATTTTAAATCCAATGTTGATGCATCTAATTCTCCCAATAGGACTAGATATAACATAGTAGAAGACATGAAAAACATCAAAGCTAATATTACCTTGCATGAGTTAACATAGATTATTGAACAGAGAGATCTGTTGTTGAAATCTTTGTCTAAAAAGTGTGGTAAGTCTTAAAAGTCTACACATGCTAATGTTTCAATACACAAAATTAAGGCAGATGTTCCTCCTTTCCTACTTACAGTCATGATCTTTGGTAAGAATCTACATAATTGTTTGTTATATTCTAGTGCATCTACAAATATTATGCCTAAAGGTATTTGTGAACAACTAGGTTTAACTCCCATTAAATATGATAAATTTGTAACTCAATTAGATAAATCAAGAGTTAAAGTGATTGGTGAATTATTGAATGTTAACATGTAGATTTCCTCAAAGCCAAGGATCCAATATTTCATTGATATCTAAGTAGTGTACATCCCTGATGCTATTGATCAGAGACTGGAATATGAGCTTGAACATTTATATGTTAACATATTGTTCACATATGTGATTGCTTTGGAAGGGAGTCCCCAACCAAATCAGGATAGAAGGGAAACCTAAAATGAATCATATGATCACAGAGTATAATATAATCAATGAGAGGGTCAACATGGTTAATTTAGATCTTGGTGGTTACACTCTTGACACCATAAAGGTAGGTAACTCTAAAACCTCTCATGCTTTGCCTAGATTATGAAAACTTTATTTTGATGGTGCTAGATGAAAATTAGGTTCTGGAGCAGGAGTGGTGTTAACTAATCCCATTGGGAAAAGATATAATGCCTCTTAAAAACTTCAGTTCTCATGCACCAATAATCTGGCTAAGTATGAAGCACTTATTCTTAGATTATAATTTACAATCAAGCATGAGGCCAAGGAACTATTAGTTTTTGGTGATTCTAAACTAGTGGTCAATCAGGTCAAGAGTAAATATCAATGCAAGTTGTCTTATCTCAAGAAGTATAAATTTTGAGAGTGGGACTTAATTAAATGTTTTGATGATTTTAACATTGTGTCAATCCCTAGGGAAGAAAACAAGGTTGTTGATGAACTTGCTTCAGTTGCATCCAACCTTATTCCTAATCAAAATTTCAAGTTAACAAACCTTACAATTGAGTTAATCCCATGTCCCTTAGTGCCAAATAATGTCAGCCACTTTTAGGTATTTAGTGATGATCAGTAGATCATAGACTTCATGACTAGTTCATGAGTATTTTAGGGTCACATTATTGATGAAGCCAATCTCCTTGATGATGAGAACATTGAAAGCAAATTTGATGACAAGGTCATTCAATTAAATGACAATAAGATCCCCAAAGACATGATATTCTTAGAGACACTCTTTGATTATGATAAACTATCTAAGGCTACCAAGACACCCAAAGTAAGTGGGAAGGATTATAATGCAATTGATCTTAGATTTCAAGGTCAACCTTAGATGGTTAATATTGGTATAGCCTATACAAACATTGAGTCCAAAAGAGCCAAAGAAATGTTGACCAAATATAAATATATTATAGCATGGTCCTATGATGACCTAAAGATCTTTGATCCAACAGTCATAACTCATACCATACCTTTAAAATAAAACTGTAAACCTTTCAAACCAAAGAAGAGGCCTATCAACCCAGTCTTAGAACCACTAATATATGAAGAGGTCAAGAATCTCTCAGATGCCAAGATTATGTTTCCCATTAGGCATTCCACTTAGGTTGCTAATCTAGTCCCAGTCTGGAAGAAAAATAGTGAAATCAGACTATGCATTGATTTTAGAAACCTAAATAGAGTATCTAAGAAATATAATTACCCCTACCGTATCTTGACCAATTAATAGAAATAATTTTTGTTTCTACCATGGTGTCCTTTCTTGATGGTTTTTTAGGGTATAACTAGGTGTTGGTGAATCAAGAAGATAGGATGAAAACTTCTTTTATTACCAAGTAGGGCATGTTTTCCTACAAAAGAATGCCATTTGGATTGATAAATGTAGGTGCAACCTTCCAAATGGCTATGGATAATGCTTTCCAAGGTCTTTTAGGCAAGTGTGTTAATATATACATGGATGATTTGACTATATTTTCTAAGAATAGGGAGGATCATATTATGCACCTACAATAGGTATTTGAAAGATGTAGAAGTTATGGGATTTCTCTCAACCCAAAGAAAAGTATTTTGTCTATTACTGAGGGAAGACTATTAGGACATATTATCACTAAGGAGGGAATCTCTATAGACCTTGATAGAGTAAATACAATATCTAATATATATCCCCCTAATAGTGGTAAGGAATTAAAGTCATTCTTTGGTAAGATAATTTTTTTAAGAAAGTTTATTTCTATTTTTGCATAAATAGTGAAACCTTTGAATGACATGTTGAAGAAAGAGGATAAGATCACTTGGAATGAAAATACAAAGAAGGATTTCAAATACATCAAGGAGGAAATTGGACAAGCCCCTATACTGATAAGTCCAAACTTCACCAAATGTTTTTATCTTTAATCCTTTACTTTGGGTCATACAATAACTATAGTGTTAACTTAGAAGATGGATGGATGTGACCATATAATAGCTTTTATGAGTACTAACCTTAAAAAATTTGACTTAAACTACTCTCTAATTAACAAACAAGCATGTGCTTTAGTCAAGGTAGTAAAAGATTTCAGACATTATATCCTTAGGAATAAGGTACATGCCATTCTACCAGACCCTACCACCAAGCTCATGCTAAGTCAAAATGAACTAGGATAAAGGAGAGGTAAGTGGATGTATGTGCTTTAGGAATATGACATTGAAATGAAGAATGCTAAACTGGTAAGGTGACAAGGTTTAGTTCAATTGATTTTCAATACTAACCCCAAGCTAAGTGTCATGCAGGTTGAACAAAAAAAAAATCATTCTAATGATTAGTATGATCCTATTGTCCATTTATTGATCAATGGTACTTGTCCTATAGGGTTGATTAGGGAGAAAATAAGAGATATAAGACTCAAGACAACCCATTTCTTGATTAAATATGGAGTACTATATAAAAAAAACTTTGAAGCCATTTATCTTAGATGTGTGTCCAAGGAAGAAGCAAATGAGATCATGAATACTTTTCATGAGAAGTTGGGAAGTGGAAATCCATTTGGAAGAACCAAAGCCCATAAAATCCTTAGAGCTAGTTACTACTAACCAACCATCTTCAAGGATGCTCACAAGAATTTGATAAAATGCCATTCATGTCAAGTCTTCAACACTAAGGAGTCCAATGCAAGCATGCCACTACAACTACTTATGGTAGATAAACCTTTTTCTCAGTGGGGGTTAAATTTCATTGGTGTAATCAACCCCAATTCATTAAAGGGTCACAAGTATGGTCTGATTACCATTGACTACTGCACAAGATGGACTGAATTAGTGGCAACCAAGTAATGTAGGATTAAAGAAGTGATCCAATTCTTGGAAGAAAACATATGCACCAAATTTGGAATTCCAGTCTCCCTAGTCTATGATAATGGATATACTTTTATATCCATTCAGATGACTGAATAGGCATATGATAATAACATCATTCTCAATCTCTCATCCAACCATTATCCTCAAGTTAATGGAGTATCTAAATCAATAAATAAAAACTTGATGAAGGCAATAAAAAAAGTCTATAATAGATAAGCCTAGAACATGGCACAAGCTACTCAAGTATGCCCTATAGGTAGATAGAACAAGAGTCAAGCAAGCTCTCAAAGCATCACCCTTATTAATAGTATATGGCCAATAACCCATCTTCTCCATCACCTTCAAGCTTCCAATGTACACATTCATGCAAGATTATATGGAAGAGGATTAGGAATTTGCAAATTCAAGGCTGTTAGAGATTATTCATATAAAAGATGTCAGAGAATAGGATTTTGCCAATTTTAGTAGACACCAAGCCATAGTTAAGAGGTGGTTTGATAAATGATAAAAAATAAAGGTGTCCAGGCAAAGAGACTTACTTCTTCTTTTGGACAAGGCTTCTGAGCCTAAAGGTAAACATGAGAAGTTCACACCTTTGTGGATAGGTCTCTAGTAGATAGTTGAGATACTTGGAGACAACATCTTCAAGATGAAAGACTTATATGGAGAAGATTTCACCTTCACCACCAATGGGAAATACCTCAATCACTACTTCTTTGTTGTCCCACTTGGGGTATTCATGGAATGAATGTAAGACTAATTAGAGCTAGTATATGGTCTAGATTAGTTTATTTCTGTTCTTTCCTTCTTGTCCCTTGTTTATGCATATGTTTGTATATATTTATTTGTCTATTTCTTTGAGTTCTATTTTTTTAATTTTTGTTTGGTGTGTTTGCTTTCTCTACTTTATTCCTTGCTCTCAATAAGTCATTTTGGACAAGCCCTCAACTCAAGATTCATATGATTTCTCAAAGAAATCTCACAGTTAGAAATGTAGGTATTCCCTCTCAGCATTGGTTGATCATGGATTATTGAAAAATGAGCTTAATGTTATAGTCTAGATAAACTAATAAAGAATAATGAATAGGTTAGTTATTCTTTGAGATTATAAACTTCGTTATGATCTAAGTTTGGTTCTAAGAAGGATTGCATGTGTAGGGTGAAATACTAGATTATTGAGATATAGTCATACTTGTAACCAAAAAACATTAATTACCTAGGACAAAGTTTATAGCCAAAGGTGACTATCTGAAGATCAAACACTTCACCAAATCCCAAAACTTGTCTAACCTAGTTCCCAACCTTTTCTATAAAGTTAGAATGAATTAAAAAAATACCAAAATAAGAGCTTTGTTTCAAAATTCAAAGAGCTTTCTAAGCAGAGGTGATTCTAGTAATCTCCATTAGGGCTATAGATGCCTAGATGGCAGTAGAGCAAGGCCTAGAGTGGAACCAAAGGCATCTTTTTTGGGGTTATGGCTGCCTGGCTAGTAGCAGAGCAATGCCCAAGCCTTCCTTGAGCTAAGGCA
Source organism: Torreya grandis (assembly GCA_037957365.1). Taxonomy (NCBI): domain Eukaryota; kingdom Viridiplantae; phylum Streptophyta; class Pinopsida; order Cupressales; family Taxaceae; genus Torreya; species Torreya grandis. The sequence goes on from JARHVA010006855.1 coordinate 401,890, forward strand.
TGGTTCTTAATGAATATAAAAACATGATAAAAGTTAGTGTTGATGATTAAAGTCATGAACCTGTAAGTTGTTCTACAAATCTTATGGTAATCAGTAAGTGGAATCAAAGAACACACACAATATGGATATGTCTTGATGTTTGGTCTTAATTATGCATTTGCAATATTTTTTCTAACCATGAAGTGATCTTAATGATAGTGCTTGACCAAATGAAATAAGTATCTTAATTATTAGTCTAAACTAGAGTCTTTGAATACTAACATATTGTTATGTTTTCCCTAGAAGTTGCCATTTGTTGAGGTCAACATACCCCCATTTCTGAATAATAGGGACCCTTGTGTACAATTGTGCAAATTTATATCTTCAAATTGAAAATTCACTTGATATATATATATATATATATATATATATATATATATATATATATATATATATATATATATATATATATCATGTTTTCACATTGTTCATAACTCTCATTTGGATTAATGGGCATGTTGTCAAATGATCATGGTTTCACACCTTCTAAACTTGCTAACATTTGATCTCTATGTTTCAGGTTGCAGGATCAATGAAGTTCATTTGAAATAAACAATACTCAATTTTTTGTGTTTAAATGTTTTTCTAGTCTTTGATCTATAATTGGCTAAGGGAATTCATAATTAAATTGATAAAACCCTAGTCTAAGGTTTTAACCTAGGTTCCTTTTAAATTCAAATTTGGCATGAACATTTTGGCAGGAATAATTAATTATGCTATAGAATTAATTTAATTGTTATCCTGAGGCTTGGTCATGTTTCTAAACACAACCAATCCTTAGTATCAAAATTCTATTTTGGGTCCCTTTATGTCCCAAACCCCTTTGTTCTCTTTTATCTTAGCATGGTCAAATTAATGCAAGGTCCCTTTTGTATGTCCTAGACAAGTCATAAAACTTTATCCTAAGGTTTTAAACCCTAGGCTAAAACCTTATGACTTATATTTTATTATTATTGGGGTCACTTTAATATGTATTGGACCTAGATTAAGACTTTAGCCTAAAGTTTTATTCACATTTATTAATATGAATGAAAACCTTAGCTTAAGTATTATATATTATTCTCAAGTTGACTTAAGTATTATGCTCATCTATAGGATCAATGACTTGCATTTGCCCAAGAAAATTTAATCTAATAGATCGAGATAAAAATGAAATCTAAAGATAGGTAACTAATCTCTCTCAATCCCATGGATCATGATGTATGGATTGAATTTGATCGGATGAACTCGGTCTAGTAATGCGAGATCAAACTTGGAAACTAAGCATAGGGCCCCTTTTATTATGACATAGACTTAGCCTAAAGTTTTAATTATATTTATCAATACAATTAAAACCTTAGGCTAAGACTTTGTGATATGTCTTCCATTCTTTGTAGAGTTCTTTTTTTATTATGTTTCTAGTTTGGGCTAAAAAACTTTATGCCAAGTCTTTTATAAATTGTGGGGTCCCCTTTTATTATGTTTTAAAACTTAGACTAAACTTTATCCTAAACTTTATTCATGTTTATTAACACAAATTAAAACCTTAGTCTAAGTTATATATATTCTTAGGCCTAATTTTTGTGCTTGTTTGCAGGATCAATGATCTATGTTGGCTCGGATGAGATTGATCTAATGGAGCATCACGAGCATTAAAAATTAAAAGCTCTAAAATGATGACAAGTGTCACAAGTTTGTCAATATAATATTAATTAACCAATGATGGTGTATCCCTCGAATCATGATCCAATAGAGTGTATTTGCTCGAACAAAAGTGATATGATGGTATAAAGTGGACATAGACCTTTCAACAAAGTTATGAGCATATGCAAGATTGCCATATGGCAAAGTGAATTAACCCATTAGAACTGATAGAATATGGAGTGTAGAAGACTCATAGAGTTACCAAGTGGCACACACATGAACTAGAGTGAACCTGGAAGTGACAAATGGTAAACTTAGTAAAGAGTCCTGAGGAAGTAGTTTAAAATTGATAGTCATGTAGCCATCAAATATTTCTCATAGACATCAAATGATGGGTGCAAAGACATAAAAATTAAGCTTAGTAAATATTCTTGAGGAAGTAGTTTAAAATTGGCAGTCATGTAACCATCAAAGACATTCCCATAAACATCAAATGATGGGCACGTAGATGTCAAAATTAAGCTCAACAAAGATTCTTGAGGAGGTACCTAACAATTTATGGTTGTTTAGACATCAAAGAAATTTCCACAGACATCAAATGATAGGCATGCAGATATCAAAATTAAGCTCATTAAATATTCTTGAAGAGGTACCTAAAAATTGACAGTCGTGCAAATGTCAAAGACATTTTTGTGGATGTCAAATAGTGGGTGTACAAATGTCAATTTTAAGATAACCATTCAGTGTGGACATTTCAATAGGCCTGGGATCAATGACATTCAATCTTACGAATCAAGATTAATGAACTACATTGATTCATGCATATCAATCTAATAGTGTGAGATCAATGTGAAAAATCAAAAGATAATAGTTAATTTTTAGAAAATTAATGAGCAAAGTGCCATGAAAGTGAGACAAAGATGCCACAATGGTGCACATAAGAAGAAAATGACAAATCTAAAGATATTTTGGGTTTATAAAGGAAAAGGTATAAATGTAAGGATCCAAATCAAATCTAAGGCACAAACTCATTTAAGTTTGAACAAGTTGCCACCATTAAAGCTCTGAGAAGGCTTAAAAAAAATCCCTAACTCACATAAAAGCCCTAATTTTACCCTATACTGAGTATAATTGAACCCAAAAGATTGAATTATCATCTAACCTAGAGAAATTTAATCTAAAGTCAAAGAACATTCCATTAGTGAGCAATTTGACCTAATTCAGACCATCATGGCTCGAAAAGGAACTTCTAGGGAAGATGTGGAGCTATATATAACTTTAGATGTCAAGGGGATAGTCTTCAAAGATACATAGTTTGATGCCACCACCTTAAACATGGGAGACAATAACTGGTCCAAGCTATTTGGAATCATCAAGGAGAAATCGACCATCATAAGGGAAGAGGAGAAGAACATATCTATGAGAAGGAGATATTATGGCATAGTGGCTATTAAAATGACAAGCCTACACTTTGTAGTGGCCAAGCCCAAGGTATTGCATTGTATTGATGATATATCTCCTATTTTTAAAGATTGTAAAATTGATAAAGGCATGTTAATCAATGAGCACACTCACAAAAGTATAGTTTATGTTTCAGTGATAACTTTTGAGAATTATTATAAACTACCTAAGCCCCAAATAGACATGACCACCATAAACAATTGGGCTAAATAAAATGACCTAAAGAAGATCCTTACCCTATGGTTATATTCTAGGAATAAAGTATTCTTGGACTTCAATAGCAACATCTCAATTAGCCATTCAGACCTGGGATTAGGATGATTATGACCTTAATGAACAGGATATGAGGGAATCCTACCACCACCTATGTGGATAAAATATGGGTTCCCTTGGTCTATTTTATGGCTTAAAGAGAGCTCACCCCTCCCTTTGGTGAATTTATTAGCACCTATTTGTGTAGATAGATAGTCAAGAAAAGGACTGGGGGCCAATTTTACATGATGTCATACTTGTTATATTCCTTGCTTGCCACCAACAAGATACCCAACCTTAGAGAATGGTTACCTAAAGGGACACAGATGGTCTCCAAATATTATTCAAAATTGCACATATTCAAATATAGGGACCACATCTATTTCATCTGTGACTATATCTATCCAAACTTAATCAAGGCCATACCTGGGAATTGAATGTCAAGAGTTAGTCCTTTGGTTAATAAATTAATTGAATCCATTGGTGACATATGGTTCTATCTAGATTTCACCATCATCAAAGTTGAAAGAATCCAGGGCCAACCTCTCATGTTACCCATCCATATCCCTAATAAGCTTATAGAATAGGAGGTATCTTACCAATTATTCCATGGTATAGATGGTCTATGTAGAACCAAGAAGAAATGACTCCTCCATAACCTCCTAATTACTATTGGAAGGACCATATTCAGGCAATGGGAAAATGTAAAGGCAATATCTAGACACAGGACCTCTTTCAATCTACAACTGGATAAATTGAGACAATGAGATCCCCAAGATAAGTTCAAGGGGAATCTAAATGCCAAAGGGATAAACATGACTTATGACCACCATCCCAAAGTCTATGACCTAATGTACACAAATTCTTCTTCCTTCACCAAGGCCTCTTCCTTCATCATTTATTTGGTGGAGAGTCATCCAAACCTCCACAATCATAAACATAGATCCAAAATCTTAAGGCACAAAGGCCAAAATAAAAGAGACCTGGTGAAGTTGCTTCTTCTTAGCCTAGGCACAAAAACTAAGGTCGCCATTCAAGGATATTTAGGTGATAGCCTTGGACCTGGGTGAAATGGTTGAGGATGTACTATAAATATTATCTAGTGCTTCTTCCTCATTAGCTAGATGAGGAAGAATTCCAAATAGAGGAAACTCAAGCTGGGGAAGTAGAATAAAATAATGGAAAGGAAGTTGCATTAGATTTATCCTTTGTTACCACACCTACCCTAAAGAGAAAATTTGATCTAGCATTAGTTCCACCAGGGAAGAAGAAACCCAAGTTAACCTTCACTCATCCTTTACATAAGGTCAACCTTTTCAATGATGAGAAACCAATCCAGGGCCCAACCATTATTGAATGGTTTATATATGTCAAGTTGCATAAAATTCCAACTCTCCACCATCTTAGGGAAATAATCAAGTCTATAAACATAACTATGCATGATGAACTCAAGCCATGGATTATGGTTTTTCAAAAGGAAGAGGAGCAAAGGATGGTTGCTCTAGGAGAAATGAGTGGAACTTAGATTAAAACCCATGCTCCTCAAGTGAAATAATATTAAATGGGTGTCAAGTTTAACCCAATAATAGCTGGGTTACTAAGAGTTATTAAAAAGAAGACCATCATAGGTGGAGAATAGTTCACTTTCTAGAAAGTAGAACTATTCATTAGACTAACTCATGTTGAAGGATAAAGGTTGGTTGAAACCCCTATCTTTGAAGAGAATGTGTTTAAATTGGTCAAATCTCAATTATCACAACTACAATATACCATCAAGGGCATGCAACAATAAAGAACGAATCTATAGATGAAAAAGGAAATTTTGGAAAGACAAGTTGTATTATCAGTTCCAAATGCTATGATCAAGATGTTTGAGGCATCTTTCTATAATAAGTTTGACTCCTTAAATTCAACAAGGTCTAGACAAAATGTATTGGGTCAATAGGATGAAACAATCAAGGACTTAGTCACATATTAGTAGAGTATAAAGGACAAAGTGAAGGAATTGATAAACATCTTGGTGGAAGATCATATCCTCGATTTCAAAACTATCAAACTAGATCATTTGAACATAGTCACTAGACTATTTGTGGACAATATTAGGAGTTTGAATACATGGTTTAAAATTTTGGAAAGACTCCTTAAGGATGACAAGGAGTTGCTTGACAAGATGGAACATTTCCTTGGGACCATGATCCTCAATCCAACTACACTTAGCTTCATGGGCCTCATCAGAGATGAAGAGTTCAAGTATAGAACCACCCTGGTCATGTGGGAAGTGAAGAATAAAATCCAAGGAAAATCTAGAATAGACAATAGTAGGGTCATGGATATGATCCTAATAGTAGAGGAAAATATTGCTAAAGCTAGAGCATTAAAAATGCTTTGGGAAGAAATGATAGGGACCTTGGAGACATGGTTGATTATGAGTATGAGCTCTTCATGGACCCTATTGTTAATTTGAAGCTAATTGATGAATAACACCAAAGAGAAATGAAGATACTACAACAATAATAAGGGACTTCATTAGCACAAAGGCCCCAAAGTCAAGGAAGTTGACTCAAGATATTCTATTTTAAAAAATCATTGTAATATTTAAAAATAAAATATTCTTTTGTAAAGGAATGTGCAACTTGTAAAGCACATGGATTATAGGTTAGTCCATAGGGAAAATTCTAGTGTATTCTATAACTTTGTAAAAGGACAACTATCCTTGACACCTGTACTTTTATAATTGATATGACTAACTGGTATACTATCTTGGCATTCTATAAAAGGAGTATTAACATTTGTAAAAGAGGAGGGAGTTTTTGAGCCAAAAATTTGTGTAAACTTTTGAGCAATTAATACAAGCGAGGAATTCTACAAATATTATACATATTCATTTATGTCATTTTTTATTATGGTTTCTCTCTCACTTGATTGTTCGTATTTTTAGATTTGAATTGTTCTTATGAATTATTGGTGTGTATCTTTTAATTACAAATTTGTTAACTTGTGTCAATGCTAGGTTGACTAAAAGTTCTTAATTTCATTTCATTTCCTTTACTCTTCTTACATTTGGGTTAATGTTGTTTGCTTGCAGGGGTAAATATTCAAAGTGAACTTAGTTCTTATTTTCATTTTTCTCATTCTTTAGACATTTGCCTAATGTGTGATAAGATATGAGCTCATGTTAATTCATGTTACACATTGGTTAAGTGCATGCTTGGATGATATTTGAACTTTGTCATGATGTTTTGGATAAAGATCAACAATAACTCTTTTCTATCTTACCCTTCTTTTTGATCCTTTTTAACCAGATCACTCTAGCTTAATTTCCATTTTAAATATTCATTTTAGATTAGTCTTTATATTAGAATTTGATCATAATTCAATAATATTAGTTATAATTTCTCCACTCTTTATAAAGATAGTTAGTTGGCCATTGTAGCTCCCAACCACCAAATTTTATAAATATTGTGAAACAGTCCACTTGCTTTGCCTTTATTCCATCGATAGTAAATAGGATTATCACAACCTATAATTCATGCACTAAATTCTTTAAATTCTCAAATGAGAAATATTATTTAAACACTTTGTTCACCTACGATACACATTAATTCATTAACACAAGGTCAGTGAGTGTTGATGGAGTATAATGGTGTTCATAGGGGTTCATAAGAGACCCAATTTCAAGATTAGAGAAAATATCCTCAAGGTTAGAAAAAGGTTTACTAAGACTAGCTATAAAACACACATCTGATGTAGGATCAGATTCACTCTAATAATCTTAAATGGGTAAATGTTATAAAAACTCTATTATGACTTCATCATCTAAATTGGGACCAAAATATATGGCTTGTGATTGGTTGACATCCAAATTGGAAATATATTAAAAAATGCAGGCATAGTTATCATCTATTATAACATCTATGAGGGATGATTTTTATGATGAGGAAGTTGATTCAGACACTGGTGTTGAACATGATCCTAATGTAGATAAAACTACTATTTATTCCAAAACTATTTTTGATGTACAGGATGCCATGCTTCTAATAAAATATTCATTATCTTCAAGTGACCTCTCAATATGGGTTTTTTATGTGATGATGGGGAGAAAAGGTATTCAACAAATATAGGTCCATGGAACAAGGACTTATGAGAAATGGTAGGACTAGGTTTAGGGTCATATTTAATGGAGGATTTGTCAAAGATGGGGGGACCATGGAGAATGGATGTGGTGTCTTGACCTTGGTTTATAAAAAGAAGGGCTTGTTCATTTTTGGGAATGGAATCTTGACATTCTTCTTTTTATTCACCTAGGGATGCAGAATCATATAATTCATTTTCAATTTTAATATCACCATGGTCAATGAGGTCTTGGAAATAGTTTTAGAAATTATGACATTAATTAATGGTATGCCCATTGGTTTGGTGATATATACAATAGTGATTGGTGTTATACCAAGAGGGCTTAGGCTTGGTGGGATTAAGATTTTGTATGGGTGGATAAACCATCATGTCATTGGTAACAAGGTGGTGGAAGAGGGATTATAATGATATAGGAAGAGGAATATAGGGTCTCTCTTCACTTAATGCTTTATATGTGGAAGTATTGGACTTTGGATCAAATGGTTGTTGATGTGACTAGGTCGATGGACTAGCCGTAAATAAAGTGTCCAGGATAGGATTCCCTTTTCTAATGTAAGAAGGGTTAGAGGATTGGATATGACTAGTGGGTGAAGGATTTGAATGGGACTGGGTGGTGTGAATACTAAGAGTTATCTGATGTGGATGGGTATAAACTAGAGATAATGTTGGGTGGATGGGATTGAAGTTTTTAGGACACGGAGTGATCAACTCAAGGAGGTGAGAAATAAGTACATCCCTATTGGCCATGAGGTATTGCTTAATCAGGGTATTAACAAAATTTATTTTAGAGGCCATGAATAAAGAAAAAATAAATTATGGATGATGTGGTTTTCTAGCCCCAATCAACAAGTGTAAGAGATTGAATGTAAATATGGAAGGATGAAGATGGGATGTGTGGAAAGAATTTAGACAAAGGCTTACTTTACTTTGATCTCAAGTTTGATTCGATGATATGAGAATTTGGATGTGATAAGACAATATTTAAGTTGACTAATTTAGGATGTGAGCTAGAATTTTGATGATTTTGATTGGACTCAACTAGGCAAGATATGATAAGCTCTAAGATTTGAAGATGATGAGCTAGACTGGACCAAGAGACTGATTTCAACTAGGAATTGATTGGATTAATACTAGCTCAAGACTAAGATGATCAACTCAAGTAGGATGAGATGATTTGATTAATAGATAGGATTGAGATTATGTGTATGACTCAAACTTGAGTAAACATAAGCAAGCTAATGATGAGAACCCTGATATGACAAGACTATTTTACTAATGTGGATGACAACCAAAGTATGACTATAGACTTGATGAGAGTACTATTATGGACAAGGGGATGAGTTTCATTGGACTATAATTAGGACTAGGTTGATAATATGGTGGATAAGGTGACTAGGTAAAATAAGATCAATACAAATGATTGATTATGGAAAATGTGGACTTAGTTAAAGTTAGACTATGATAAGGATAATAGGTATGACCAATGATTGGTGGATGACACTAGACTAGGATATGACTAAAATAAGGGGGTGGTGAGAGTTAGGATGAGATGTGTGATGATATAAGCCTAAAATGATGTACACAAATGTATAAAGAGAATATGTACAAGAGTATAGTGATAAGGATGTACAAAATGATATGATAATGAAACAAGGATATAAAAGATGGTGATACGCAAAGGAGGCTTGTATACGTGTGGATAGATTTGGGTAAAAGTCTGACTTGGCTCAAAAATAACATAGGTATATCACAACACTTACCAAATCAAGCAAACCATAAATCTAAGATTAGTAAACTAATGGGTGTGTAACCTAATGATTTCACTATCTAATAGCTTTAAAAATGAGGCTTTAGGCTGGTGACCCATTATAGAATCTACCAAACCCTCTCAACCACATATGTACATAATGGTTACTTGGGATCTGATATTGACTCTGACAACAAGTCACTTATTATGGTTGTAAAGTCCTAATCTAGGCTATACATGTTCTCTAGGGGAGTCCCTAATATACACTAGGTATAGTGGGGCCCAAGTTCATGTAGGTTGTTGTCTAATGCTTGTTTTAGAGAATTAAATCCTCTCCTTCATGAGATCATATATGAGGTCTCTTGTTTGGCCTAATGACAACTCTCCCTCTTATTTGAACTCTACTAAAACACATAGTGTGAATTTGTGTGTGGTGGTGAAATTCATGGTCATAATCCCACTAAGACTATGGTAAGTGCATGGGGATGAATTACATGTCATATTTCCCCTAAAACTAAAAATATGAGGATTTATTATTGGTTTTTATCCTCTGAGACTCATCGCTAGGATGTAGAGAGGAGAGCTTACACCATTGTAGCCCTCAGGTGACACACAAGCATACAAAAATATTTATTAACCAATTTAATTAAGTTTGATATATATAAATATATATACAAGATATTTTTTCAAAATGCTAAATTTTTTATAGGTGTCTTGCAAATCAAGTGATTATTAGTTTTAATTTGCAATCTTGAGGGGAAACCTATAAAAGTATCATCAACACTTGTATACAAATTTTCAATAAATGAAATGAGATTGATAATCGATGATAAAATCAATTAAAATTAGGTTAGTTCCATGTTTTTTTTTTGATCCATACCACTTTTTAATGTCAAAACCACTCATTTTATATCAAACCCATATTTTAAAGACAAAAACACCACATTTTTAAGAGAAAATATGTTTTTTTAAGAGAAAAACATCTAGAACAATAGTACTAAAACTATCATAAGTTCCTTAATTATTAACAAAAGCTAAAACCATAAAATGTTTTGGAAATATGAGAGTGAAAAAATCTTAACCTAGGAAAATTTTCATGAAATTTCTTACACATGAAGATAAACTTATCAAAACATAACACATTTTTATTAAAAATATATAAATTTGTTAAAACAATTCCCAAAACATCAATATTAAAAAAATCATAACTTAATCAATACTTAACAAAATTGAAAATCATAAAATTTTATGGAAATATAAGAGTGAGGTGCTCATAACCCATAAATAGTTTTATGAATTTATGAGTAAAGAGCAGTTTCTCAAAACACAACACATTTTTGTAAACAACATAAATTTGAAAAAATAAAATGAGCCCAAATTCACCTTCAATCTGATCTGCAAGATTAATACACACACTTCAAAAACACTAGGTCAGCTCAAAATTAGGCTTCCATCATGATCACCAATGAATGATTTTTTTTAGCTTATGAAGTTATACTACTAGATATAACAATTTCACCCAAATCATACAAAACATCAAACTGGAGAGAATATGGAAGCAAATCAACGTTATAAGAACACTCCTACCTTAACTTTGCTCCTCTTATCTTCTCTCCAAGATCATTAAATATATTTATCAATGATTATTTATGTTTTCTTGTTGGATTAATATGAATAGACCCATGATTTTGGCATGATTTTGGCTTCAATACTTGATTAATGATAGCATGGAGGTTTTATGGCTTCATCTATTGGTTTGGCCATTGAGGAGTGGCTTGTTTAAATAGATAGGAGGGAATATCAATGGTTTTTATTCAAATTTGGGTGAAGAGGATCAATGGTGGAGGATTATTCAAGGAATTAAAAATTCCTTGGAAGCCTCTACAATAGATGCTTCTATAAAGGAAGGGGTAAGATGGAGAGGATTTTATTTTTGGATAGTTCTAAAATCTATTATCAAGGGTTAATGATTATTAGTAAGTGATTTGATAAGTGATTAGGGGTGTCTAAAGAATATATGGGTAGACTTATTGGAAGGCCTAGAAGTAGGTAGGTAGGTGGCTCATGGGAATATTAAATTCCCAAATAATAGACAAGTGGGATTAGTTAGTAAATAATGGGGGTTTATATGAATTAATGAAGAAGCATGAAGGGGTAATCTTATTGGATGAATAATGAAGAAGGGGATGTTAGATAAATTACTAAAAAGGGTGATATAAAATAAGATTAGACAAAATAAGTGAAATTAGTGTTGACAAATAGTAATATTAACAATGATAAATGAAGCAATCAAATTTAGGTGTATAAAAAAATCCCTAGCTATAAGATCATTTCACCCATTAGATCCATACCTCCTAGTGCACAACACCCTATACCTACACAAGCACATGCTAATCCACACCCACAATGTTGATTGCAGACATTGCCATAAACAAAATCAACTACATCGTAGGTTGACAAGGGAAAATAGATGGTGCCAACATGTTGAGCTTCATCACTACCACCAAAGAAAAGGACCAAAAATACCATGTCATGTCTAGATAATAAACATGTTCCAATCATAACTAATAAGTGTAACCTTTCATATCCATGTGTTGAGGATTAGGAAGTTCTACATTCTATGCTCACATGCATCAGTAATAATGTTTATGAACAAGAAGAAAAATAGTTCTTCTTTTGGAAGGCAATGTGCACCTTCCAGGTGTAGAACTAGGTGAGGGAAGATTTGTGGATTGATATAACTCAACCTCCTCTATCCATAATATTTTATATTATTGGACAAAAATTATGGCACCAATGGTTGCAAGCAGAACTTTTCTATATGGATCCAACTATAGGATCTGCCATTGCGCACAAAGTAGATGTTCTAGTATAAAAAATTTCACCTTTATCCCTAGTGTTCAAACCAAGGACTAATTATGTGCCTAGACTCTCTCCAAAAATAAAATATATAATGGTTTCTTTTATAGATCAATTAGAGGAGGTAATAACATAACAATTAAAGTAGATGGTCCAAACTATGAAGAGATCCAAGAAGAACCACACTCCTCTTCCATCTTCTATAAAGAAGGCTACCCCATAAAGAGGCACTATTATTGATTCTTCATACTCTAAAGATTAATATTCAATACTAATGCATTAGTAACCAATTTTTATGGAGGACTCTGAACAAATAACCTTTCCATAGACAAAATGAGTAATCATGCAAGTAGATGTCATTATGTAGGAATAAGCTACTAAGTAACAAGAGGAGTAGGAAAAGGCACAAAATGCTAGTATGATGAAGTCTCAAAAGGAAGAGAATAAATAAAATTAATAAGAGGCAAATCACAAGGCTGATAAGTAAGAAGATCGATGAAAGAAACAAGCTGAAGAGGAGGAGTGCATGCAAAAAGCTGAGGAAGCAAAGGCTCAAAATAAAATATCTAAATAAGTGGATGTTAAAAAGAAAGAAGAAGAAGAAGAAGAAGAAGAAGCAAAAAATAAGCATAAATAAAAAGATAATCAAGCAATTTAGGTATCACAAAAAATTAAAGATGAAGAAATAACACTTGTAAAGTCTCAAGAAGAACAAAAGGCTAAAGAAGTGTTATGCACAAAAGAAGAGTAAGCTAAGAGGTAGGCCACAAAGCAAAAATAAAAAGTTAAGGTTGAAGTAGAAGCTAATTCCAAGGTTGAAGTGGAAACCAAATATAAGGTTGAATCAAAAGTAAAATCCAAGGAATAATCAGAGTGCATAGCATAGATGAAAGTGAAAATAGGGAAAGCAACAAAAAAAATCAAGGTGGTGGAATCATCTGAGACACAATAGCTAGTTCCTATAATTCAAGGCGAAAAAGTTGCTCAAGGAGGTGCTAATTAGGAAACATATCAACTCAAGAATTAAATAGCTATCTAATGGCTATGGCATGTCCTACATCATGTACCCACCACACAACCTTTTTTCTTCCCTTGACACAGATCGAGAAGGACCTTATAATGGTTGTGATGTCCTCTATGGATATGTATATGATAGTGCATCAAACATTTCTAGATGTTTTCCATTTCTAATCACTAAACATATTTAAGGCATAGTTACCTTTTAAGAATCAATAGTGCATAAGGCTTTGGCCTTGGATCAAGAAGTCTTATAGCTTTAAGATGATAATGTAGATTTATACCTTCAATTAAGTTCAAAAATATATTCCATCTCATTGATGACACTTGCCTTGCATTGGTAAACCAATACTTGGGTGACCAATTCTTGTCATAATAAAATTATTTCTCATCCCTACTATCACAACTAATAAAGGACTGACTTTATGTGCACAATTTGCAATCATTTCATGCTCAAGTATAGAACATAAAAATGGATATTGAGGTAATATATAATATCTTGGAGGAATATGGCCAAGTTTTAGATATGACTATGATCCAAGCCAAGTAGATCATACAATCCATGCTTAATTTAAATCGATAACTCACAAATTTATTGTCTGAGGGAAAACCAAAGTTTGATAAAGCATAAAAATCCAAAGTTGTGATGGAAGTTCATTCAACTAAATCTACATCAATGGAAAATACACTCAAATAGTTACTAGAATCATAGGATAATGTCATGTAGAAGCTGCAGACATGGAAAAATGAGATTATGCATAGTAAACTTACTAGCATTCAAATGCAAAGGCATGTGGATCTATTGGAGGAGATATATCAAGAGATCTAGGTTAAAGTGGAAAATCCTAGGGCACTCATCACTATCATAAAATATGAAGATATTAAAAATATGATGGTGTCTCAAGTCTCGCTACACACTTTACTAACCATGGTGTGGGAAGTGCTTACTGACTAGAAAATGTTTAAGCAAGATTTATCCTAGTTTGATCACTTCATTTCATAACTTGTTGATGAGTATAAATTCATTCCTCAACAAATTCAAGAGATGAAAATAATGAATATCTAAAGGGCAATCCAAAAAATAAACTATAAGTGTGATCAGAGGGGAATCTAGAGAGTAATCTATAATAGCGTCAAAAGAGGAATCTATAGATGACTCAAAAGAGGAGGCTAAGAAAGAACCCAAAATATAATCTAGTGTTATGATCAAAGTTAAATTCAAAATTGAATCTTTAGGTAAAGATGAATATTGATCTAGAGATGAATCCAAAAAGGGATTCAAGGATGAAAAAAGTGGTGCACCTTTCTCCTCGTGGTCAGGTAGGATAGGTGATTGGATAAATTCACAACTCCAAGATGTTTATGATTTAAATGGTTAGTATGTGTGCATGTTTAGTGCATGTTATCAAGATAAAAATCACCCATATAATCATATTCCATAATTTTTTATTTATTTCTATTTGTCCATTCAAACTGATCATAAGAAAATAGGAAAGCATGAGTGGAAAACAATTCATCAAGGGGATGAATATTGCCAACATATCTATTTTGAATATTCATGGTAAAATTAATGAATTTAAAATAATAATTGAAACAAGAATAATTATAAAAATGAATAAGTAATATAGTATGTATAGAGGAACTAATAATTAAGCATACAATGCAAACAAAAAATTAGGTATAATGGGTAAGCTAGGAAAGGGTCATGAATGATTTATAGGCTCTTAGATATACTTGATTATTCATTGATTGGTGTTGGTCCAATGTTCTAGAGCACTAAATATAGAGGTAGAATCATTATTTTATCACACTAACCCAATTTTGAGGGTAAGTTGAGAGTAAATTCCCTAAGTGATACACTCCTCTTAGGTGCACCATAAATTAGAATAATAAAAAAGGCTTCCTAGTAGTGTAAACAAGGGATCAAGGGAATTTATAATATATTGTGAGGTACAGAGAAAATAAACTTCATATTTAGATCTGTACTATGGCTATGAGTATTGGAGTAAAACCCATCACACCATAATGCCTGTAAATAGAACATCATGTAGCCCTTCACAACAATAGCTAAGTAGTTTTGAAACTATTGGAACACAAATTTTAAAATAAGAAAAAAAATGGAAAATGAATGGAAAATAAAGTGAAATATTTGCATTGGAATAAAAAAAATTGATTATTAAAAATTAAATTTTTAACTGAAACTCTAGAGCACACAAAAATCAACAAACAATAAGTAGTAAAATATTTCATAATAAAGAACTCTCTCTCTCTCTCTCTCTCTCTCTCTCTCTCTCTCTCTCTCTCTCTCTCTCTCTCTCTCTCTCTCTCTCTCTCTCTCTCTCTCTCTCTCTCTCTCTCTCTCTCTCTCTCTCTCTCTCTCTCTCTCTCTCTCTCTCTCTCTCTCTCTCTCTCTGTGTGTGTGTGTGTGTGTGTGTGTGTGTGTGTGTGTGTGTGTGTGTGAAATATTTTATAAAAATGAGAGAGTTTATTGCATAAAATTAGTGATTTAATAGAACCTACAAATTAATTTGAAAATAGATTTGTATTTCATTACTTAATCTAGCACATACTAAAAAGAGTAAATTATAATTTCAAATTAATTTATGTGATATTTTGATAATAAAAAAGATTTTTTTAATTTAATATATATGAAAAAAAAACCTATGATAATTTTATAAGTTAAGTTGTTTTGAACCAATTTTGAATCAAACAAAGTGCAATGATTACAAGCTAATCAAGAAGAAAATCTAGAATATGCACAATGGAAAATGTATATTTATAAAATACTAATTAACTATTTTTGAATTTTGAGATAAGTTTTTGCATAAATAAGTTAATTTATAGAACCTAGAAATTAATCAAAAAAATGGATTTGTTTGTTTTTATTTTTTTCAAGTATTTATTAAAAATTGAAAATTACAATTTTTTAGATTTTTATGAAATACTTTTCTAGTAAAAAATAATTTTGTCCTTTTTTTATTGAAAAATAAAAACCTCTAATTGTTTTTAAAATGAAGCTGAAAGACTCAAATATTACAAAAAAACCCCTAGTGAGGAACTAGGTTTTGACAATGATTGACAATATGTGGGGTTCGCCAAACTGTTTACTCTATTTTCAATTGGAATTAATAAATTTGAATAGAAATAAAATTATATATAATAAGGTATAATAAAATAAAATAAAATAAAATACATAACTTCAAGTAAGCTATAAACAATGGATTTCAAAAGGGGAATATGTACTTATCTTGTAATCTAACTATTCACTAAATACTTACGTTATTTTGAAATCAAGTGTCAAGTAATAAAATTTATGAATGTGAACTGATAAAAATAAATATACAATCTATACAGGGATAAGTCCATAGAAAAGGACAAGTGTGTATTGCATTATTTTTTGGATACTACGGCCTTTTCCCATAAAATTATGCATTGGATCTAGAAATCTGGGTATGTTCAACTATGTCTTTATGCATCCTATTTTGTGTGGATGAGAGTGACCTATAAAATCACAATTCTAATTATTATACAAAAATTAAATGGTCATTAATGCAAAATGGGGAATAGGGTTAAGGGAATAGTCAAGATGGCCTCAAAAACTATTATGTAACTAAGTGTTATCTACATAGCTGAAATGGGACTCAGGCCAATGTAGTTCTCCCTATTATATGTGTGTGTGAATCATGGATGCAAGACAAGATTTTATTTCACCTATGAATACCACTAACACAAGTATGAAAAATGATGCATTCATCCTTAGGAGTTATAATTAAATCACTTATTCAACATATAAAACTTCGTATAACTTTTGATTATTGAGATTAAGTGAAGTTTCCATTATAAAGACACCTATTTATATATACTTTTGTATTTTATCTAGGCACTCACTTGTTCATGAAGGGACCAAATCAGAAGGACCAACGGTTATAAAATTACCATTATTGACATAAGGACTTGAAAACCTTCTACAAGTTATACTGGGACAAGTCCACATTATAGGCTAGGTCCATAGTGGGTCCTTATCCATGTAATGTGAACATCTATAAAATCTCTAAAATGAACATAGGGAGACATAAAAATAAATTGGTGATAACATAGATATAATATGAAAAAGATTAAATAATTACATAAAGATACTTTAATAACACTACAAGAGAGGGAAGAATAAGACTTGAGACATATCACACCAATGAGTCATTCATTTGTCAACAAAAATCTAAATAAGTAGAGTTACATATAAATGTGTATTTTGAATAGGCTTATGCCATATTTAGGTGTCTACAAGAAACAAAAAAAATCTAAGAAAAAATTTAGTGAAGGAGGATGTGATTTAAGGTTTAAGAATTATTTTTTCAAAAGAGGCACCAAAAGGTCCCCTAAAAACCAATCATTTTAGTTTTCCTAGAAAAGGGATTTCTTCTTCATGATAAACCACAAATTTAAATTACCTTTAAGAAGTCCCTAACTGATCCATACATTTTACACATATCATAATGGTGTATTAATATGAGCGATTAACCTACTATAACTTTGTTTCATTGAAAATTTACTGGAGGGATCTTCATTATATTTAAGATATCATTCTCTATTGAGCTAATTCTATGGTGAAATTTCAGGAATAAGTTGAAATAAATAAGAAGATCAAAGCAATGGTTGGCTACAAAAAGACATGGGTTTTTCCATCTTCTCTGAGGGCTCCATACACTTTTCACTTTAGCCCATTAATTACAAAGTAGGGGTTCCTATATGTTTGAAAATTTGTCTTCTAAAATGTTAAAGGAGGAATGATTGTAGAGAGAACCAACACTAGACCAAGCATCCTTCCAAAAGTTAATAATTATACCATTTTTAATATCCCAACAGAGGGAGTTAGAGATAAGGTCTGATCCAAAACTCAGGGCTTTTGGTTCAAATATATTTCAAGAACACAATAATAATGCTTTCTCTGAGAAGAGATATTTTATTACTTGCAAGATTACAAATACAAACATATGCTTATCTCTGGGAAGAGATGTCTGATCTCCTTCTCGAGATACATCTTTATTTATAAATATTTTGAAGGTAGGAGGAGGATGTTTAAGGTCACAAATATCAAGGGAGAAGGAGCGGTGTGACTTCCATGATTACAATAACATAAAATTTGAGAAATTACTATTTTTAGAAACTTTCTATTTTTAGACAACACTATTAAAATTGAAAATTTGGGGTACTTACATTGGGTTTTTAGGGGTAAAAAACACTAAGCTTGGCTCCCTACTATCTTATTGTGTTCTCATCATTATTATCTTTCCAACGACTCAAATGGGGAGTCAAATGGAGTGATGGTTCAAAAGTTATGGCTCCTAGAAGTTCTGCCACCAATTGGGGTAGAACCATCCCCCAAATTGTCACCTAAAGTGTTTCCCAAATCATTCCTCCAGCCTTACAAATAAATGGTCTCTATTTCATCAATATTATTCATCAAGTGTAGCATTTGTGTTGTGATTTGATTCTCTGTGAGCCACCCACCTTGGTGGCTAAGCTTGACCATTTTGACCACCTGGTAAAGTGGAATAGAACACCTTCTTCTTATCTTCATCAAGGTGTCCACAATCTGATCCTCCTCCAATGGAGCGAATTTTTTGGATCAAGCTCATCAATGTCTAGTTTTTCTAATACAAATAAATTTTCCAACATAGGTAGATGATATGGTTTTAGGAGCTCCATGTTGAATATTAGATGCAGAATAAGGTAGGCTGGCAAGTTCAACTCAAAAGCATTTTCTCCAACTTTTTTGGTGATGGTGTATGGACCATATCGTAAAGGCTAAATTTTTCTATGTGGGATTGTGAGTCATTACTTTTGAGTCCATAACCAAACCTTTTCATCTACATCAAAATGGTGTGCAACCCTATGTTTGTCATGGCATTACTTATACTTTTGATTCATCTTCTCCACTATTTTTATAAACTTTCTATTTTTAGATAGCACTATTAACATTGAAATTTTGGGTACTTTCATTGTGTTTTTATAGGTAAAAAACCATTGAATATAGTTAGTGTCATTTCATCATGTTATCCTCATTCTTATCTTTCCAATGGATCAAACAAGGAGTCAAACAGAGCTATGGTTCAAAAGTTATGGCTCCTAAAAGTTCTACCACTAACTAGGGTAGAACCATCACCTGAATTATTGCATGAAGTGTTGCCCAAATTATTTCTCCCTCATTGAGAAGCAATGGTACCCATTGCATCAATATTATTCATCAAGTGTAGTATTTGTGTCTTGATTTGATTCTCTGTGAGCCACTCACCTTCGTGGCAAAGCTTGCCCCTTTTTACTACCCAATAAAGTGGAAAGAGCACCCTCTTGTTGTCTTCATCCAGGTGTTCACAATCTGATCCTCCTCCACTTGAGAAAATTTTTGTGGATAAAGCTCATCAATTTCTAGTTGTTCTAATATGACTAAAGTGTCCAATAGAGGTGGATGATATAGTTTGAGGAGCTCCACATTGAATATTAGATGCAAACCAAGGTAGGCTAGTAGGTTCAACTCAAAAGCATTTTATCCAAATTTTTTGGTGATGGTGTAGGGACCAATCGTAGAGGATAAATTTTTATGTGTGGGTTTATTATTCATTCTTTGTAAATCCACAACAAAACCTTGTCACCTACAACAAAATGGTGTGAAACCCTATGTTTGTCATGGCGTTGCTTATACTTCTGATTCATCTTCTCCACTATTTTTTTTTAAAAAAAAAAATTTAGACAACATTATTAAAATTCAAATTTTGGGTACTTCTATTAGGTTTTTGGGGGCCAAAATCCATCAAAAATATCTTAAGCCATCTCATCATGTTTTCCTCATTATTAGCTTTCCAATAGTTTAAACAGAGGGTCAAATAGAGCTATGGTTCAAAAGTTATGGCTCCCAAAATTTCTACCACCAATGGGAATAGAACCATCCCCTAAATTATCACCTAAAGTGTTACCCAAATAATTCCTCCTTCCATGAGAAGCAATGGTCTCCATTGCATCAATATTCCTCATCAAGTGCAGTAGTTGTGTCTTAATTTGATTCTCTATGAGCCACTCACCTTGGTGGCTAAGCTTGCCCCTTTTGACCACCTGGTAAAGTGGAATAGAGTGCCCTTTTATTATTTTCATCAAGGTTTCCATAATCTGATCCTCCTGCACTAAAACAAAACTCTATAGATCAAGCTCATGAATGATCAGTTGTTCTACTATGATTGAAGTGTCCAATAGAGGTGGATGATATGGTTTGAGGAGATCCATATTGAATATTGAATGTAGACCAAGGTAGGATGGTAGGTTTAACTCAAAAGCATTTTCTCCAACTTTTTTGGTGATGGTGTACAGACTGTATCGTAGAGGCTAATTTTTTCTCTATGGGCCTATGAGTCATTTATTTTGAATCCATAACTAAACTTTATCACCTAAATCAAAATGGTGTGCAACCCTATGTTTGTCATGGTGTTGCTTATACTTTTGATTCATTTTTTCCACTATTTTTAGACAACAATAGTAAAATATAATTTTTGGGTAATTCCATTAGGATTTTAGGGGTCAAAAACCATAAATCATATCTCATGCCATCTCATCACATTCACCTCATTTTTAGCTTTACAATGGTTTAAATAGGGATTCAAATGGAGCTATGAATCAAAAAATATGGCTCCCAAAAGTTTTGTCACCAATTGGGGTAGAACCATCACCTGAATTATCTCTTGAAGTATTGCCCATATCATTCCTCCCTCCTTGAGAAGAAATGGTCCCCATTACATCAATATTTCTCATCAAGTGTGGTAGTTATGTCTTGATTTGATTCTCTATGATCCAGTCACCTTGGTGGTCATGCTTTCCCCTTTTAACCACTTGATAAAGTGGAATAGAGTGCCCTTTTGTTGTCTTCATCCAGGTGTCCACAATCTAATCCTCTTCCACTATAGAAAAATTATGTGGATCAAGCTCATCAATGTTTAGTTATTATACTATGACTTAAATGTCTAATAGAGCTAGATGATATGGTTTGAGGAGCTTCACGTTAAATATTGGATGCAAACCAAGGTAGGCTAGTAGGTTCAACTCAAAAGCATTTTCTCCAACTTTTTTGGTGATGGCGTAGGGACCATATCGCAGAGTCCAATTTTTTTTGTGTGGGCCTATGAGTCATTCCTTTTGAATCCATAACCAAACCTTGTCATCTATAATAAAATGGTGTGTAACCCTATGTTTGTCATGGCATTGCTTATACTTCTAATTCATATTCTCCACTATTTTTAGAAATTTTTTTTGAGATAACACTATTAAAATTAAAATTTGAGTACTTTAGTTGAGTTTTTTAGAGTAAAAAACCATTGAGTATAGCTCATTCCATCTCATTCCATTCTCCTTGTTCTTATATTTCCAATGTTTCAAATGAGGAGTCAAATAAAGCTATGGTTAAATGTTATGCCTCTCAAAAGTTGTGCCACCAATTGGGGTAAAATCGTAGCCTGAATTGTCACTTGACGTGTTGCCCAAATTATTCCTTCATCCTTGAGAAGATATGGTCCCCATTCAATCAATATTCCTCATCAATTGTATTATTTGTGTATTGATTTAATTCTCTATGAGCTACTCACCTTAGTGGCTAAGCTTGCCCCTTTTGACCACTCAGTAAAGTGGAATAGAGTGCCCTCTTGTTATCTTCATTCTGGTGTCCACAATCTAATCCTCCTCCACTAGAGAAAAACTCTATGAATTAAGATCATCAATGTCTAGTTGTTATCCTATGACTAAAGTGTCTAATAGAGTTGGATGATATGGTTTGAGTATCTCCATGTTGATTATTGGATGTAGACCAAGGTAGGCTGGTAGGTTCAAATCAAAAACATTTTCTCTAACTTTTTTGGTGATGGTGTAGGGATCATATTACAGAGGCCAAATTTTTTTGTATGGGCCTAAAATTTATTTCTTTTGAATCCATAACCAAACCTTGTTACCTACAACAAAATGGTGTACAACCCTATGTTTGTCATGGAATTGCTATACTTCTGATTCATTTTCTCCACTATTTTTGGAAACTTTTTATTTTTAGATATCACTATTAAAATTGAAATTTTGAGTACTTCCATTAGGTTTTATAGGGTTAAAAACCATAGTGTATATCCCACTCCATCTTGCTGGGTGAATATTTTGTCGTCAACTAACTGATGACAAAATGGGTATATCAACCACAGCACAAGAAAATTTATGCCATAAAAAGTGTGGATTTACCAGATCTAGATGAGGTAAATCTCTCCTCTCATCAAGAGGAGGTTTCCTATGAATATTTATATGCTATAAGTATATATAATTAAGTAGAATATAATACTCAGGTTGGTATGATAACATCCATCTCTCTTTTTTCAGAGATGATGTCCAAAGAACAAGAGAGAGAAATCTTGGTCATTGGCTAAAAACATTCCTCTTCTTTCATAAATGGTATCTAGCACAGAGTAGAAAACCCCTTAAAGTGTAACAAAGTGCACAAAGAAACCCACGTAAGCACAAAGTCTTCCATTGCCTCCTTCATTGATTCAGAATATGCGTAACCGTAGAGTGAAACAAAGCACAAAGTCTTCGCCTAAAACTACAAAGTATAAAAGGATCACAAAGATAAAAGTAGATCAAAGTCTCTCTTTTATCTTTTAGAAACATCCTCAGATAATATCAACACACACACTTTGTTTATTAAATCAAACAAATAAGAGATTATCAAGAAAGAAGACATAAGAACTATTTCCTAAATAACGCAGATAACTTCAACACAAAGTCTGAAATAAACCTGCTTCTCATTCATTCAACAAAATATGATTTACAAGTTGAGCACAAAGTCTCAAAAAGTGTTTCAATTTCTATAGAGTTTTTGCTCTTAATTATCAGAGATTGATTTACAAAAGAGGTTCCCTCTATATATAGGGAGAAACTTTTAAAAACTAGAAAATATTAAAATACAAAAACATCTTAGTCAAAGATGACTCATCTTTGACTTTTGAGATATTTTTCTAAATTTTTTTACATGTAATTACATATTATAAAATTGCATGCACTTTTACATGACAAAAGTGCATGAGAAGAGAAGAAGAAGAGAGAAGGGGAAAAAAGGTTCAGCTCTTGCCACTGAACTTCTTCAGATGAGCATCATATATAGCGATAGATGCCTGATTTGGTTCTTTCTATGAACTCGGCCATATTTACATGCCCAATCTCTATATCCTTAATGTGATCAACATTTAGAAACAATTGAAGAAATTATAAAAACACATTGATGCTTATACTTCATTATCTTTGACTTCTTCAGAGAAACTTCAGTGATCTGGAAGAACTTTTGTTGAAAGGATGCCAATGAAGAGGGATCCTTTAGAGAAACTGCAACATGAATCATGATTGTGCAATTAGAGGAAAAAAATAGCAAGCTGAAAAAAACTACACATTTGATGGTCACGATCAGGGAAATGTGCTTGAAAGGGATGAGATGTGAACAGGTTGGAAAATGAAAGAAAAAGAGAGTGGGCGCAAAAAATAGGAAAATGAAAATTTTCCAAAGATAGCAAAAATGAGGGGAAGGTATGCAGTGGTGGCAAAATTTGTTGCCCTTGCATATTTGCTGAAAAATATGCAGTGGTGGCAAAATTTGCCGCCCTTGCATATTTTCTAAAAAATATGTAGTGGTGGCAAAATTTGCTGACCTTGCATATTTGTTGAAAAATATGCAGTGACAGCAAATTTTGCCGCCCTTGCATATTTGCTGAAAAATATGCAGTGGCAGCAAATTTTGCCTCCCTTGCATATTTGCTAAAAAATATGTAGTGGCGGCAAATTTTGCCACCCTTGCATATTTGCTAAAAAATATGCAGTGACAGAAAATTTTGCCGCCCTTGCATATTTGCTGAAAAATATGTAGTGACGGCAAATTTTGCCGCCCTTGCATATTTGCTGAAAAATATGCAGTGGCAGCAAATTTTTCCGCCCTTGCATATTTACTAAAAAATATGTAGTGGTGGCAAATTTTGCCACCCTTGCATATTTGCTAAAAAATATGCAGTGGCAGCAAATTTTGCCGCCCTTGCATATTTGCTGAAAAATACCACTAACTCTTTGAAATTTATCAAAAATTTGGGCACTCTGATAACATTAAAAACACAATGAATTTCACGTTTGTTGGGAAATCATAACTAAGAAAAGTCACAAGCTTTTCAAAGATGTCAGTTGACAAAACCTGAGATCAAGAGAAACTCCACTCGAAAGATGAACCTAGAGAGAAAACATGAAACAGATAAGTTTCGTAGGGGTTGTTCCAAGAATGAGCATAGCTAATTTTGGGAACAACAACTAGCTCTTGTTAGGGAACTTTCATTGATCGAACTAATCAATGGCAGTAGAAACTAGTCTCTAAGTGCCTTGAAGCATGCCATTGGGCCACAGAGTCATGCTACCCAAAAAAAAGGCGACAAAAAATGAAAATAAAAAGCATAAAAAGAACAAAGATTTTACAAATATACAAATGTACAGGTAAATTTTTTTGGCACTTCAAGAATTAAAGTACTTCAGATGCTACCCCCTGAGAGGTAGTGACAATGGCACTCTATCTTAATAAACCAACAAGAGGCCATTTTCTTTCCAAAATTGATGATGTGTGAATGGAACTCTCCACCAGGAAACCAATCTCCTATGCCTTCCCTTTGGTTTTCTCCTCTTGCCCCACAGCAAGACTTGTCTTTTGATTCAAAAACTATGAATCTTTGTTTTCTTAGCAAAGTGTTCTTTTTCTTGATCATGATGCGCAACGGCATGGTCAGCTACCATAATCAGTTGCTCTTCTAGTTCCATCTAGCACCTGATTTGATTATCCTCATTTGACACCTACCACTGATTTGCACTATCAGGCCCACTTGTCATTGTTTCATCTAAACTAATTTTTTGGTTGGTATTTTCAAGGGCTTTAACAGGCTCTTCATGAACCTCTTCCGTGGTCATAAAATAATTACCCCTACCTGAGGACTTAAATAGAATTTGAGCCACTAGGGCTGATGTTTAGGTGATCACATACTTTGCCTCTCTCTCAAGAAGCAACCTCTACATCACACCTTTCACAGGGATTCTTGCTTGGGACAAGTCCATGCTCAATTCCCCTTCGACATCCTTGCAAAACTTCCATCCAAGTAGAATTCCATATGACGCTGAGATTTCAGCTACCAGAATTGTTATCTTGATCCTCTTGTCAGAGAATGTTGCAAATGCAAATTGAGCATCTTTGATTTGCCCCAATAGTTATACTTGTTTGTTCTCCATGGAAAAACATCTCCCAAAAGTTTTAGTTAATGTGAGACCAAGAGATTTTGCCACTTTTACAGGCATGACATTGTCAAATACACTAGAATCGATGATGCAGTTGCTCAGCGTGCGACCGTTTATTAACAGGGAAACATAAAAAGGATCTACTTTTCTAGAAATAGCAGGGGAGAAATGACAAGGTTATTTTGGGTGGATACATTCTTTAGGGGATCATGAGTTACCCTCAAAATTTATTGTCCTACAGGGACAGCTGTACCTTTCACACATTCTACCAACATGTCCAACTGTTCAGGATGGGCTTGTAGAAATTCAAATTCAAACATTTGAATTTTAGTCTTTTTGAGATGCTCAATTATGTCAAATGTCTGAATTGGACTAGGCACATAGGATGGGAGTTCAATCTTTTAGTTTTTGGGAGGGGGAGGACTGGTTTGCAAAGTTAAAGTAGAGGGTGCAGAGATGCTTGGGGTACGTACCTTTTCAAGAGTCATCAGGTCCTTTGGTTAGAAGGGTAGAGTGGTTTCCCACTTGGTAATTAAAACTACTAGCTGAGGTTGCTCCTCTATCTTCTCTTTATCAGCTTGTCGAGCTGACTATTTTTAGAACTGGGTGAATACGGCATATGATCCCTCATTTGCATTCCCCTCGCTTCTGAGTTCATCCTGATAATTTAGGTAACTAATAATAGAGTCACCAGCTAATTCCTCTTCCTACTCTTCAAAGAGATTAGCATCATCATGTTGGTCCAACTCAAATTGGAAAGGGGAAGCGTGTTCTATTTCCAGATATCCAACCGCTGAGTTGGTTAGAGGTGCTTCAAGGGTGAGGTTCTTCTATGGGGGAGGAAGATGATTTGGCTGCCCTTGATTCCTAGCAGCATTGCCTTGGTACGCTTGATTTTGAAATGTCTTCCTTGGCATATCTCGATTAAGAGAAGCAAACATAACTTGGGCCACTTGTCTCTTCAAAGCTATCATTTCATTTATCAATTTTTACACCATAAGATCTGTAGTACCTATAGAAGAGCTTTCAGCAAATGAAGAGAATCTATTTTTACTTGGGTCTTTTTTGATCTTACCTGCTAGGATAAGATCATCCTCAATCTCAGTGGCCAAATTTTGAGCTAATGCGAGATCCATAGGGCCAGCTCGCCTCAACAGGAAACTTACTTTGGGAAGCTGTGAGTTGATAAAAAAGCACTTAAGATTCTCTAGCATGGGCTGAGCGACAGTTAGAATCCAGTTCCTTAACTTGTTGAATTTGGCTATGAAATCCCTCATGGATTCTTGGGATTCTTTTTTCATATGTGTCAGCTGTGCTAACAAGGCATGTGCATCTTCTGCAGGTTTAAATCTAGCTTCAAATTTGGCTTTGAGCATGTCCCAATCAGTCACTGACCTGACCTGTAGGTGGTAGAACCAATCCACGGTAGTGCCTTATAGGGTTTCCACAAAAAGTCTCACTGCTACATTCTCGAATTCCACACATATTATGTCGCATGCTATAGAGAAGGTGGTAATGTGCTCATCGAGATGAACCTTCATGTCCCCAAAAAACTTGGAAATTTTTTTCTTAAAACTACGGGGTAGTTCATGCAAGGGTGGGGTCAAATTAAGAGGACCAAAGGAATTGCCCCATGGGCCTTGAGCCATTATGATAGGATGATTAAATGGTGAGACAATAAATCTAGGTGGAGTGTTAATAGGCAAGGCACTATTAACAACAGAAAAAGAAGCTCTACCTTGTGTTGGTGACCCGATAAGGTCAGCAGGAAGACTTCTAGATCGTTGGAGGAAAGGCAGTGGAGGGAATAGATCAAAGTTGCTCTACTGCCCCAACTCAAACACAGAGTCAAAAACACCTTTAGATCTCTAGCTTCTTGTGTAGTGTGGAGTTTCCAGATTTTAAATGAAAAAGGGACTGAAACTACTTTAAGTTGAAGCTTGAGGCTTCAAAATGCATGTTTGTAGTCCCCAATGGAGTCGCCAAAAAGCTGTTGGGTGAATATTTTGTCGTCGACTAATTGATGACAAAATGGGTATATCAACCACAGCACAGGGAGATTTACGCTATAAAAAGTGTGGGTTTACCAAATCTAGATGAGGTAAATCTCTCCTCTCATCAAGAGGAGGTTTCCTATGAATATTTATATGCTATAAGTATATATAATTAAGTAGAAAATAATACTTAGGTTGGTATTACAGCATCCATCTCTCTTTTTTTAGAGATGATGTCTAAGGAACAAGAGAGAAATTTTGGTCATTGGCTAAGAACATTCCTGTTCTTTCAGGAATGGTATCTAGCATAGAGAAAAAAACCCCTTAAAGTGTAACAAAGTGCACAAGGAAACCCATGTAAGCACAAAGTCTTCCGTTGCCTCCTTCACTGATTCGGGATATACGTAATCGTAGAGTGAAACAAAGCACAAAGTCTTCACCTGAAACTACAAAGGATAAAAGGATCACAAAGATAAAATTAGCTCAAAGTCTCTCTTTTATCTTTTAGAAATGTCTTCAGATAATATCAACACACACACTTTGCTTATTAAATCAAACAAATAAGAGATTATCAGGAAAGAGGACATAAGAACTATTTCTTAAATAACGCAGATAACTTCAACACAAAGTCTAAAATAAACTTGCTTCTCATTCATTCAATAAAATATAATTTACAAGTTGATCACAAAGTCTCAAAAAGTGTTTCAATTTGGGTAGAGTTTTTGCTC
Organism: Torreya grandis; assembly: GCA_037957365.1. Taxonomy (NCBI): domain Eukaryota; kingdom Viridiplantae; phylum Streptophyta; class Pinopsida; order Cupressales; family Taxaceae; genus Torreya; species Torreya grandis. The sequence continues at coordinate 430,065 of JARHVA010006855.1, forward strand.
TTAATTATCAGAGATCGATTTACAAAAGAGGTCCCCTCTATATATAGGGAGAAACTTTCAAAAAATAAAAAATATTAAAATACAAAAATATCTTAGTCAAAGATGACTCATCTTTGAATTTTGAGATATTTTTCTGGATTTTTTTAACATGTAATTACATATTACAAAATTGCATGCACTTTTACATGACAAAAGTGCATGAGAAGAGAAGAAGAAGAGAGAAGGGGAAAAAAGGTTCAGCTCTTGCCATCGGAATTCTTTAGATGAGCATCGTACATAGTGATAGATGCCTAATTTGGTTCTTTCTATGAACTTGGCCATATCCACATGCCTAATCTCTATATCTTTAATGTGATCAACATTTAGAAATAACTGAGGGAATTGGAAAAACACCTTGATGCTTATACTTCATTGTCTTTGACTTCTTTAGAGAAACTTCAGTGACCTGAAAGAACTTTTGTTGAAAGGACATCGATGAAGAGGGATCCTTTAGAGAAACTATAGCATGAATCATGATTGTGCAATTAGGAGAAAAAAGTAGCAAGCTGGGAAAACTGCACATTTGATGGTCACAATCAGGGAAATGTGCTTGAAAGGGATGAGACGTGAGCAAGTTCGAAAGCGAAAGAAAAAGGGAGCGAGCACAGAAAATAAGAAAATGAAAATTTTCCAAAGATAGCAAAAATGAGGGGAAGGTATGTAGTGGCGACAAAATTTACCACCCTTGCATATTTGCTAAAAAATATGTAGTTGCTAAAAAATATGTAGTGGCGGAAAAAATTTCCACCCTTGCATATTTGCTAAAAAATATGTAGTGGCGGTAAATTTTTCCACCCTTGCATATTTTCTGAAAAATATGTAGTGGCGGCAAAATTTGCCACCCTTGCATATTTACTAAAAAATATGTAGTGGCGGCAAATTTTGCCACCCTTGCATATTTGCTGAAAAATATGCAGTGGCGGCAAATTTTTCCACCCTTGCATATTTTCTGCAAAATATGCAGTGGCAGCAAAATTTGTCGCCCTTGCATATTTCTTGAAAAATATGCAGTGGCAACAAATTTTGCCACCCTTGCATATTTGCTAAAAAATATCACTAACTCTTTGAAATTTATCAAAAATTTGGGCACTCTGATAACATCAAAAACACATTGAATTTTACGTTTGTTGGAAAATCATAACTAAAAAAGGTCACAAACTTTTCAAAGATGTCATTTGACAAAACCCGAGATCAAGAGAAACTCGCCTCACAAGATGAACCTAGAGAGAAAACATAAAACACACAAGTTTCTTAAGGGTTGTTTCAAGAATGAGAATAGCTAATTTTAAGAACAACAGATGGCTCTTATTTGGGAACTTCTATTGATCGAACTGATCAATGGGATTAGAAACTAGTCTCTAAGTGCCTTGAAGCGTGTCATTGGGCCACAAAGTCATGCTACCCACAAAGAAAGGCGACAAAAAAGAAAATGAAAAGCACAAAAAAGAATAAAGATTGTACAAATATACAAATGTATAGGTAAATTTATTTAGCACTTCAAGAATTAAAGTACTTCAGATGCTACCCCCTAAGAGGCAGTGACAATGGCGCTCTGTCCTGATAAACCAGCAAGAGGTCATTTTCTCCCTAGAATTGATGATGTATGAATGGAACTCTCCACCAGAAAACCAATCTCTTATGCCTTCCCTTTGGTTTTCTCCTCTTGTCCCACAGCAAGACTTGTCTTTTGATTCAAAAACTATGAATCTTTGTTTTCTTGGCAAAGAGTTCTTTTTCTTGATCATAATGCACAGCAGCATGGTCAGTTACCATAATCTGTTGCTCGTCTAGTTCCATCTAGCACCTGATTTGATCATCCTCATTTGACACCCGCCATTAATTGGCACTATCAGGCCCACTTGTCATTGTTTCATCTGAACTAATTTTTTGGTTGGCATTCTCAAGGGCTTTAACAAGCTCTTCATGAACCTCTTCTGTGGTCAAAAAATAATTACCCCTACTTGAGGACTCAAATAAAATTTGAGCCACTGGGGCTGATGTTTAGGTGACCACGTACTTTACCTCTCTCAGGAAACAACCTCTGCATCACACCTTTCACAGGGATTCTTTCCTAGGACAAGTCCATGCTTAATTCCCCTCCGACATCCTTCCAAAAGTTTCATCCAAGTAGAATGCCATATGAGGCTAAGATGTCAGCTACCAAAACTGTCATCTTGATCCTCTTGTTAGGGAATGCTGCAAATATAAACTGGGCATCTTTGATTTGCCCCAATAGTGGTACTTATTTGTTCTCTATGGAGAAACATCTCCCAAAAGTTTTAGTTAATGTGAGACCAAGAGATTTTGCCACTTTAGCAGGCATGATGTTGTCAAATGCACCAAAATTGATGATGCAGTTGCTCAACTTGCGACCGTTTATTAATAGGGAAACATAAAAAGGATCTACTTTTCTCAAAATAGCAAGAGGAGAAATGACAAGGTTATTTTGAGTGGATACATTCTTTGGGGGATCATGAGTTACCTTCAAAATTTATTATTCTACAGGGACAACTGTACCTTTCACACATTCCACCAACCTACCCAACTGTTCAAGATGGGCTTGTAGAAATTCAAATTTAGACATTTGAATCTTAGTCTTTTTGACATGCTCAATTATGTCAAATGTCTGAATTGGACTAGGCACAAAGGATGGGAGTTCATTCTTTTGGTTTTTGAGAGGGGGAGGGCTAGTTTGTGATGTTGAAGTAGAGGGTGTAGAGATGTTTGGGGTACATACCTTTTCAACAGTCACTAGTTCCTTTGGTTGGAAGGGTAGAGTGGTTCCCCGCTTGGCAATTAAAACTACTAGTTGAGGTTGCTCCTCTGTCTTCTCTTTATCAGCTTGTCAAGTTGACTATTTTTGGGATCGAGTGAATACAACATATGATCCCTTACCTGCATTCCCCTCGCTTTTGGGTTCATCTTGATAATTTAGGTAACCAATGATAGATTCACCAGCTAATTCTTCTTCCTGCTCTTCGAAGAGATTAGTATCATCATGTTGGTTCAACTCAGGTTAAAAAGGGGAAGCGTGTTCCATTTGTAGATATCCAATCGCTGAGTTGGTTGGAGGTGCTTCAAGGGCGAGGTTCCTCTGTGGGGGAGGAAGATGATTTGGTTGCCCTTGATTTCTAGCAGCATTGCCTTGATACGCTTGATTTTGAAATGTCCTCTTTGACATATCCCAATTAGGAGAAGTAGACATAACTTGGGCCATTTGTCTCTTCAAAGCTTTCAGTTCATTTGTCAATTTTTGCACCATAGGATATGTAGTACCTGTATACGAGCTTTCAACAGATGAAGAGAATCTATTTTTACTTGGGTCTTTTCTGATCTTACCTGCTAGGAAAAGATCATCCTCAATCTTAATGGCCAAATTTTGAGCCAATGTGAGATCCATAGGGCCAGCTTGCCTCAACAGGAAACTTACTTTGGTAAGCTGTGAGTTGATAAAAAAGCACTTAAGATTCTCTGGCGTGGGCTGAGCGACAGTTGAAATTCAGTTCTTTAACTTGTTGAATTTGGCTATGAAATCCCTCATGGGTTCCTGGGATTCTTTTTTCATTTGTGTCAGCTACGCTAACAAGGCATGTGCATCTTTCACAGGTTTAAATCTAGCTTTGAATTTGGCTTTGAGCATGTCCCAGTCAGTCACTGACCCGGTCTACAAGTGGTAGACCAATCCGCGACAGTGCCTTGCAGGGTTTCCATAAAAAGTCTCACTGCTACATCCTCAAATTTCACACCAATTACGTTGCATGCTATAGAGAAGGTAGCAATGTGCTCATCAAGATGAACCTTCCCATCCCAAAAAAACTTGGGAAATTTTTTCCTAAAACTATGGGGTAGTTCATGCAAGGGTGGGGTCTAATTAAGAGGACCAAAGGAATTGTCCCACAGACCATGAGCCATTATGATAGGATGATTAAATGGCAGGACAATAAATTTAGGTGGAGTGTTAATAGACAGGGCACTATTAACAGTAAGAAAAGAAGCTCTACCTTGTGTTGGTGACCCGATAAGGTTAGGAGGAAGACTTCTAAATCATTGGAGGAAAGGCGGTGGAGGGAATAGATCAAAGTTGCTCTACTGCGCCAACTCAAACATAGGGTCAAAAACACTTTTAGATCTCTGGCTTCTTGTGTAGTGTGGAGTTACCAGATTTCAAATAAAAAAGGGACCAAAACTGCTTCAAGTTGAAGCTTGAGGCTTCAAAATGCATGTTCGTAGTCCCCAACGGAGTTACCAAAAAGCTATTGGGTGAATATTTTGTCATCAACTAACTGATGACAAAATGGGTATATAAACCATAGCACAAAAATATTTACGCCACAAAAAGTGTGGATTTACTAGATCTGGACGAGGTAAATCTCTCCTCTCATCAAGGGGAGGTTCCCTATGAATATTTATATGCTACAAGTATATATAATTAAGCAAAAAATAATACTCAGGTTGGTATGACAGCATCCATCTCTCTTTTTTCAGAGATGATGTCCAAGGAACAAGAGAGAGAAATTTTGGTTGTTGGCTAAGAACATTCCTCTTCTTTTAGGATTGGTATCTATCACAGAGTAGAAAAATCTTTAAATTGTAACAAAGTGCACAAGAAAACCCACGTAAGCATGAAGTCTTATGTTGCCTCTTTCACTGATTTGGAATATGCGTAACCGTAGAGTGAAACAAAGCACAAAGTCTTCGCCTAAAACTATAAAGGATAAAAAGATCGCAAAGATAAAAGTAGCTCAAAGTCTCTCTTTTATCTTTTAGAAATGTCCTCAGATAATATCAACACACACACTTTGCTTATTAAATCAAACAAATAAGAGATTATCAGGAAAGAGGACATAAGAACTATTTCCTAAATAACGCAGATAACTTCAACACAAAGTCTGAAATAAACCTGCTTCTCATTCATTCAACAAAATATGATTTATAAGTTGAGCACAAAGTCTCAAAAAGTGTTTCAATTTGGGTAGAGTTTTTCCTCTTAATTATTAGAGATCAATTTACAAAAGAGGTCTCCTCTATATATAGGGAGAAACTTTCAAAAACTAGAAAATAGAAAAATAGAAAAATATCTTAGTCAAAGATGACTCATCTTTGACTTTTGAGATATTTTTCTAGATTTTTTTTACATGTAATTACATATTACAAAATTGCATGCACTTTTACATGACAAAAGTGCATGAGAAGACAAGAAAAAGAGAGAAAGGGAAAAAAGGTTCAGCTCTTGCCGCCAGACTTCTTCAGATGAGCATCGTACATAGCGATAGATACCTAATTTGGTTCTTTCTATAAACTCGGCCATATTCACATGCCCAATCTCTATATCTTTAATGTGATCAACATTTAGAAACAATTGAGGAAATTAGAAAAACACCTTGATGCTTATATTTCATTGTCTTCGACTTCTTCAGAGAAACTTCAGTGACCTATAAGAACTTCTGTTGAAAGGACGCCGATGAAGAGGGATCCTTTAGAGAAACTGCATCATGAATCATGATTGTGCAATTAGGAGAAAAAATTAGCAAGCTGAGAAAACTACACATTTGATGGTCATGATCAGGGAAATGTGCTTGAAAGGGATGAGACGTGAGCAGGTTGGAAAATGAAAGAAAAGGGGAGCGGGCACGAAAAATAGGAAAATAAAAAAATTTAGAGATAGCAAAAATGAGGGGAAGGTATGCAGTGGTAGCAAAATTTGCCACCCTTGCATATTTGCTAAAAAATATGCAGTGGCAGCAAAATTTGTTGCCCTTGCATATTTGCTGAAAAAATGTAGTGGTGGCAAATTTTGTTGCCCTTGCATATTTACTAAAAAATATGTAGTGGCAACAAAATTTGCTGCCCTTGCATATTTGTTGAAAAATATGTAGTGGCGGCAAATTTTTCCACCCTTGCATATTTGCTGAAAAATATGCAGTGGCGGCAAAATTTGCTACCCTTGCATATTTGCTAAAAAATATGCAGTGGCGGCAAATTTTGCTGCCCTTGCATATTTGCTGAAAAATGTCACTAACTCTTTGAAATTTATCAAAAATTTGGGAAATATTATAACATTAAAAACACAATGAATTTCACATTTGCTGGGAAATCATAACTAAGAAAGGTCGCAAACTTTTCAAAGATATCAGTTGACAAAACCCGAGATCAAGAGAAACTCGCCTTGAAAGATGAACCTAGAGAGAAAACATGAAACAAAAAAGTTTCATAGGGGTTATTCTAAGAATGAGTGTAGATAATTTTGAGAACAATACATCTCATTGCCTTTTCCTCATTCTTATCTTTCCAATGATTCAAACTAGGAGTCAAACGGAGCTATGGTTCAAAAGTTATGGCTCCCAGAAGTTCTGTCACCAATTAGGGTAAGACCATCCCCTGAATTATCACCTAAAATGTTTCCCAAAACATTCATCCCTATTTAATAACCAATGGTACCCATTGCATCAATATTCTTGATCAAGTGTGGAAGTTGTGTCTTGATTTAATTCTCTATGAGTCACTCACATTGGTGTCTAAGCTTGCCCATTTGGACCACTCGGTAAAGTGGAATGGAGTACCCTCTTATTTTATTCATCCAAGTGTCCACAATATGATCCTCCTCCACTAGAGAAAAACTCTACGAATTAACCTCATCAATTTCTAGTTATTCTCCTATGACTGAAGTGTCTAATAGAGGTAGATTATATGATTTGAGGAGCTCCATGTTGAATATTGGATGCAGACCAAGGTAGGTTGTTAAGTTCAAATCAAAAACATTTTATCCAACTTTTCTGGTGATGGTGTAGGGACCATATTAAAGAGGCCAATTTTTTTTGTGTGGGCCAACAATTTATTCCTTTTGAATCCACAACCAAACCTTGTCACCTACATCAAAATGGTGTGTAACCCTATATTTGTCATGGTATTTCTTATACTTTCGATTCATCTTCTCCACTATTTTTAGAAACTTTCTATTTTTAAACAACACTATTAAAATATAAATTTTGGGTACTTCCATTAGTTTTCCAGGGGTCAAAATCCATTGATCATATCTCAATTTTATCTCATCACATTATCCTCATTCTTATCTTTTCAATGGTTCAAATAGGGAGCCAAATGGAGCTATGGTTCAAAATTTATGGTTCTCAGAAGTTCTACCACCAATTGAGGTAGAACCATCACCCAAATTGGCACTTAAAGTGTTGCCTGGATCATTCCTCCCTCATTGAGAAGTAATGGTCCCCATTGCATCACTATTCCTCATTAAGTGTGGTAGTTGTGTCTTGATTTGATTCTCTATGAGACAGTCACCTTGGTGGAAAAGCTTGCCCCTTTTGACCACTCAGTAAATTGGAATAGAGAGCCCTCTTATTGTCTTCATCCAGGTGTTCACAATCTAATCCTCCTCCACTAGAGAAAAACTCTACAAATCAAGCTCATCAATGATCAATTATTCTACTTTGACTGAAGTGTCTAATAGAGGTAGATAATATGGTTTGAGGAGCTCCATGTTGAATATTGGATGCAGACCAAGGTAGGCTGGCAGGTTCAACTCAAAATAATTTTCTCTAACTATTTTTGTGATGGTGTACGGATTATATCACAGAGGATAATTTTTTCTCTATGGACCTATGAGTCATTCCTTTTTAATCCACAACTAAACCTTGTCACCTATAGTGAAATGGTGTGTAACTCTATGTTTGTCATGGCATTGCTTATACTTCTGATTCATCTTCTCCACTATTTTTAGATAGCATAATTAAAATCTAAATTTTGGGTACTTTCATTGAGTTTTTAGGAGTCAAAAACCATCAAGCATATCTCAAGATATCTTGTCACATTCTCCTCATTATTATCATTCCAATTATTTAAATGGATATTCAAATAGATCTATGGTTCAAAAGTTATGGCTCTCAGAAGGTCTGCCACCAATTAGGGTAGAACCGTCACCTAAATTATTGCCTGAAGCATTGCATGGATCATTCCTCCCTCCTTAAGAATAAATGGTCCCCATTAAATCAATATTATTCAAGTGTGGTAATTGTGTCTTTATTTGATTCTCTATTATCCACTCACCTTGGTGGCTAAGCTTGCCCCTTTTGACCACTCGATAAAGTGGAATAGAGTGCCCTCTTGTTGTCTTCATCCAAGTGTCCACAATCTGATTCTCCTCCACTGGAGAAAAACTTTGTGGATTAAGCTAATCAATGTCTAGTTGTTCTTCTATGACTGAAGTGTCCAATAGAGGTGGATGATATGGTTTGAGGAGCTCCACATTGAATATTGGATGCAAACCAAGGTAGGCTAGCAATTTCAACTCAAAAACATTTTCTCCAACTTTTTTGGTGATGGTGTAGGGACCATATTGTAGAGGTCAATTTTTTTTGTGTGGGCATGAAATTTATTCCTTTTGAATCCATAACCAAACCTTCTCACCAAAAATAAAATGGTGTGTAACCTTATGTTTGTCATGGTGTTGCTTATACTTTTGATTCATCTTCTCCACTATTATTAGAAACTTTCTATTTTTAGACAACACTATTAAAATTAAAATTTTGGGTACTTATATTGGTTTTTTGGGGGATAAACACCATTAATCATATATCATGCCATCTCATCACATTATCCTTATTATTAGCTTTACAATGGTTCAAACAAGGAGTCCAACATAGCTGTAGTTCAAAAGTTATGGCTCTAAAAAGTGTATGCCACCAATTAAGGTAGAACCATCACCCAAATTATTGCTTGAATCATTGCCCAGATCATTCCTCCCTCCTTGAGAAGCAATGGTCTACATTATGTCAATATTCCTCATCAAGTATGGTAGTTGTGCCTTGATTTGATTCTCTATGAGCCACTCGCCTTGGTGGCTAAGCTTGCCCCTTTTGACCACCTGATAAAGTGGAATAGAGTGCCCTCTTTTTGTCTTCATCCAGGTGTTCACAATCTTATCCTCCTTCACTGGAGTAAAACTTTGCATATAAAGCTCATCAATGTGTATTTTTTTTACTATGATTTAAGTTTCCAATAGAGGTAGATGATATGGTATGAGGAGCTCCACATTGAGTATTAGATGCATACCAAGGTAGGATGGTAGGTTCAACTCAAAAGCACTAACTTTTTTGATGATGGTGTAGGGATCATATCATAGAGGCTAAATTTTTTTGTGTGGGCCTATGAGTCATTCATTTTAAATCCATAACCAAACCTTGTCACCTACATCAAAATGGTGTGTAACCCTATGTTTATCATGTCATTGCTTATACTTTTGATTCATCTTCTCCACTATTTTTAGAAAATTTCTATTTTTAGATAGTACTATTAAAATTAAAATTTGGGGTACTTTCATTGGGTTTTTGGGAGTCAAAAACCATCAATCATAGCATGTTCCATCTCATTGTGTTCTCCTCATTCTTAGTTTTTCAATGGTTTGAATAGGGAGTCAAATGGAGCTATGGTTTAAATTTTATGTCTCTTGGAAGTTCTACCACCAATTAGAGTAGAATTGTCACCTGAATTATCACCTGAAGTGTTGCCTGGATCATTCTTCCCTCCCTAAGAAGTAATGGTCCCTATTGCATCAATATTCCTTATCAAGTGTGGTAGTTATGTCTTTATTTGATTCTCTATGAGACACTCACCTTGGTGGCTAAGCTTGCCCCTTTTGACTACCAAGTAAAATGGAATAGAGTGCCCTCTTGTTGTCTTCATCCAGGGGTCTACAATATGATCCTCATCCACTCGAGTAAAACTTTGTAGAACAAGCTCATCAATGTCCATTTATTCTGTTAAGACTGAAGTGTCCAATAGAGATAGATGATATGGTTTGAAGATTTCCACATTTATTATTGGATGTAGACCAAGGTAGGTTGGTACATTCAACTTAAAAGCATTTTATCCAACCTTTTTGGTGATAGTGTAGGGACCATATTGCAGAGGCCAATTTTTTTTATGTGGGCCTGTGAGTCCTTCTTTTGAATCTATAACAAAATCTTGTCACCTAAAACAAAATGATGTGTAACCCTATGTTTGTCATGGCATTGCTTATACTTTTGATTCATCTTCTCCACTATTTTTAGAAACTTTTTATTTTTAGATAGCACTATTAAAATTAAAATTTTAGGTAATTCCATTGGGTTTTTTGGGGTCGTGAAACCATTGATCATAGCTCATGCCATCTCATTGTGTTTTTCTCATTCTTAACTTTCCAATGGTTCAAATGGGGAGTCAAACAGAGTTATGGTTCAAAATTTATGGCTCCTAAAAGTTATACCATCAATTGGGGTAGAACCATCATCAGAATTGTCACCTTAAATGTTGCTCAGATCATTCTCCCTCCTTGAGAAGTAATGGTCCCCATAGCATAAATATTACTCATCAAGTGTGGTAGTTTTGTATTGATTTGATTCTCTATGAGCCACTCACCTTGGTGGATAAGCTTGCCCCTTTTGACCACCCAATAAAGTGGATTTGACCACCCAGTAAAGTGGAATAGAGTGCCCTCTTGTTGTCTTCATCCAGGTGTCCATAATTTGATCTTCCTCTATTGGAGAAAAACTCTACGCATCAAGATCATCAATGTCTAATTACTATGCTATGACTGAAGTGTCTAACAGAGGTGGATGATATAGTTTTAGGAGTTCCATGTTGAATATTGGATGCAGACCAAGGTAGGTTGATAGGTTCAACTCAAAAGCATTTTCTCCAAATTTTTTGGTGATGGTGTAGGGACCATATCATAGAGGTTGAATTTTTTTGTTTGGGCCTATGAGTCATTGATTTTGAATCTGTAACCAAACCTTGTCACCTATAGAGAAATAGTGTGCAACCCTATGTTTGTCATGGTGTTGCTTATACTTTTGTTTCATCTTCTCCATTATTTTTAGAAACTTTTTATTTTTAGATGGCACTATTAAAATTGAAAATTTGGGTACTCTTATTGGGTTTTTGGGGTTAAAAACTATTAATCATAGCTTGTGCCATCTCATCACATTCTCCTCTTTCTTATCTTTCTAACATTTTAAGAGGGGAGTCAAATGGAGCTATGGTTCAAAAATTATAGCTCCCAAAAGTTTTGCCATCGATTGGGGTAGAAACGTCACCTAAATTGTCACTTGAAGTGTTTCCCAGATCATTTCTCCCTCTTTTAGAAGTAATGGTCCCCATTACATCAATATTACTCAATAAGTGTAGTAGTTGTGTCTTGATTTAATTCTTTGTGAGCCACTCACCTTGGTGGCTAAGCTTTCCCCTTTTAACCACCTGATAAAGTGGAATAGAGCACCCTCTTGTTGTCTTCATCCAAGTGTCCACAATCTAATCCTCCTCTACTGGAGCAAAACTATGTGCATCAAGATAATCAATGTCCAATTATTTTACTATGACTGAAGTATCCAACAGAGGTGGATGATATGGTTTGAGGAGCTCCACATTGCATATTGGATGCAGACCAAGGTAGGCAAGCAGGTTCAACTCAAAAGCATTTTCTCCAACTTTTTTGGTTATGGTGTAGGGACCATATCACAGAGGCTAAATTTTTTTGTGTGGGCCTACGAGTCATTTATTTTGAATCCAAAACCAAACATTGTCACCTATAGTAAAATATTTGTGCAACCCTATTTTTATCACAACGTTGCTTATACTTTTGATTCATCTTCTCCACTATTCTTAGAAATGTTTTATTTTTAGATAGCACTATTAAAATTGAAATTTTAGATACTTCCATTAGGTTTTTTGTGGTAATAATCAAGCAAGCATATCTCATTCCATCTCATCACTTTCTCCTTATTATTATATTTCCAACGATTCAAATGGGGAGTCAAACAGAGCTATGGTTCAAAAGTTATGGCTCCCAAAAGTTCTACCACCAATTGGGGTAAAACTGTCACCCAAATTATTGCCTAAAGTGTTGCCTAGATCATTCCCCCTCTTTGAGAAGAAATGGTCCCCATTACATCAATATTCCTCACCAATTATAGTAGTTGTGTCCTTTTTTGATTCTCTATGAGCCACTCACCTTGGTAGTTAATCTTGCCCCTTTTAACCACCCATTAAAGTGGAATTAAGCTCCCTCTTGTTGTCTTCATCCAGGGGTCCACAATCGAATCCTCCTTCACTGGAGAAAAACTATGTGAATCAAGCTCATCAACGTCTATTTGTTATACTATGACTGAAGTGTCTAATAGAGGTGGATGATATGGTTTGAGAAGCTCCTCATTGAATATTGGATGCAGACCAAGGTAGACTGGCATGTTTAACTTCAAAGCATTCTCTCCAACTTTTTTGGTGATGGTGTAAGGACCATATCATAGAGGCCAAATTTTTATGCATGTGTTGCGAGTAATTCCTTTTGAATCCACAACCAAACTTTATCACCTACAAAAAAATGTTGTGAAACCCTATGTTTTTCATGGTGTTTCTTATACTTCTAATTCATCTTCACCACTATTTTTAAAAACTTTCTATTTTTAGATAACACTATTAAGATTGAAATTTTGGTTACTTTCATTATGTTTTCAAGGGTTGAAAATAATTGATCATATCTCATGATATCTCATCATTTTCTCCTCATTTTTATCTTTCCAACAGTTTAAATGGGGAGTCAAACAGAGCTATGGTTCAAAATTTATGGCTCCCAAAAGTTCTACCACCAATTGGGGTAGAACCATCACCCGAATTGTCACATGAAGTGTTGATTGGATCAATCCTATCTCCTTGAAAAACAATAGACCTCATTGGATCAATATTATTCAACAAGTGTGATAGTTGTGTCTTGATTTGATTCTTTATGAGCCACTCACTTTGGTGGCTAAGCTTGCTCCTTTTGACCACCTGGTAAAGTGGAATAGAACACCCTCTTACTATCTTCATTCAGGTGTCCATAATTTGATCCTCCTCCACTAGAGAAAAATTCTACAAATCAAGCTCATCAATGTCCAATTGTTTTTCTATGATTGTAGTGTCTAATAGAGGTAGATGATATGGTTTGAGGAGCTCTATGTTTAATATTGGATGCAGACCAAGGTAGGCTAGAAGGTTCAACTCAAAAGCATTTTCTCTAACTTTTTTGGTGATGGTGTGGGGACCATATTGTAGAGGTTGATTTTTTTGGTGTGGGTCTGTGAGTCATTCCTTTTGAATCCAAAACCAAACCTTGTCACCTATACGAAAATGGTGTGCAACCCTATGCTTGTCATAACATTACGTATACTTCTGATTCATCTTCTTCACTATTTTTAAAAACTTTCTATTTTTAGACAACACTATTAAAATGTAAATTTTGGATACTTATGTTGGGTTTTTTAGGGACAAAAGGATTGAGCATAGATCATGTGATCTCATCGTGTTTTCCTCAATCTTAGCTTTCTAATAATTCAAATGGGGAGTCAAATAGAGATATGGTTCAAAAGGTATGGCTCCTTAAAGTTTTGTCACCAATTGGGGTAGAACCATCACCTGAATTGTCACCTAAAGTGTTATCTGGATCATTCCTCCCTCCTTGAGAAGCAATGGTCCCTATTGCATCAATATTCCTCATCAAGTGCAGTAGTTATATCTTAATTTGATTCTTTGTGAGCTACTCACCTTGGTGGCTAAGCTCACCCCTTTTAACCACCTGGTAAAGTGGAATAGAGTGCCCTCTTGTTGTCATCATCCAAGTGACCACAATTTGATCCTCATCTCTTAGAGAAAAACTCTACGAATCAACCTCATCAATGTCTAGTTATTATACTATGAATAGAGTGTCTAATAGAGGTAGATGATATGAATTGAGGATCTCTACATTGAATAGTGGATGCAAACCAAGATAGGTTGGCATGTTCAACTCAAAAGCATTTTCTCCAACTTTTTTGGTGATGGTGTAGGGACCATTTCATAGAGGCTGAATTTTTCTATGTGGGCCTTTGAGTCATTACTTTTGAATCCACAACCAAAACTTGTCACCTATAGTAAAATGGTGTGTAACCCTATGTTGGTCATGGCATTGCTTATACTTCAAATTCATCTTCTCCACTATTTTTTAAAACTTTCTATTTTTAGATATCACTATTAAAATTAAAATTTTAGGTATTTCCATTGGGGTTTTTATGGTAAAAAACAATCAAGCATATCTCATGCCATCTCATCATGTTATCCTTATTTTTATCTTTCCAATAGTTCAAATTGGGAATCAAATGGAGCTATGGTTCAAAAGTTATGGCTCCTAGAAGTTCTTCCACCAATTGGGGTAGAACCATTTCCCGACTGGTCGCCTAAAGCATTGCCCAGATCATTCCTCCCTCTTTGAGAATAAATGGTCCCCATTGCATCAATATATATCATCAAGTGTGGCAGTTGTGTCTTGATTTGAATCTCTATGATCCACACAACTTGGTGGCTAAGCTTGCCCCTTTTGACTACCTGATAAAGTGGTATAGATAACCCTCTTGTTATCTTCATCCAAGTGTCCACAATTTGATCCTCCTTCACTAGAGCAAAACTTTGTGCATCAAGCTCATCAACGTCTAGTTGTTCTACTACGACTGAAGTCTCCAATAGAGGTGGATGATATAGTTTGAGGAGCTCCACATTGAATATTGGATGTAAACCAAGGTAGGTTGGTAGTTTCAACTCAAAAGCATTTTCTCCAACTTTTTTGGTGATGGTGTAAGGACCATATCATAGAGGCCAAATTTTTCTGTGTGGACCTACGAGTCATTCCTTTCAAATCTGTAACCAAACATTTTCACCTAAATTAAAATGGTGTGCAACACTATTTTTTTCATGGTGTTGCTTATAATTCTGATTCATCTTCTCCATTATTTTTAGAAACTTTCTATTTTTAGACAACACTATTAAAATTAAAATTTTGGGTACTTACATTATGATTTTGAGAATCAAAAAGAACCAAGCATAGCTCATTCCATCTCATCACATTCTCCTCATTATGAGCTTTCCAATAGTTCAAACGGGGAGTCAAACAGAGGTATGGTTCAAAAGTCATGGCTCCCAGAAGTTCTACCACCATTTGGGTTAGAACTGTTGCTCAAATTATCGAGTAAAGTGTTGCCCAAATCATTACTCCCTCCTTGAGAATTAATGATCCCCATTGCATCAATATTCCTCATCAAGTGTGCTATTTTTTTTTTATTTGATTCTCTGTGAGCCACTCACCTTGGCAGCTAAGCTTGTCCCTTTTGACCACTTGGTAAAGTGGAATAGAGCACCTTTTTGTTGTCTTCATCCTAGTGTCTACAATTTGATCCTCCTCCACTAGAGCAAAAATTTGTAGATAAATATCATCAATATCCAATTGTTCTTCTATAATTGAAGTGTCCAATAGAGGTGGATGATATGGTTTGAGGAGCTCTACATTGAATATTAGATGCAAACCAATGTAAGATGTTAGGTTCAAGACAAAACCATTTTCTCCAAATTTTTTGGTGATGGTGTAGAGACCATATCATAGAGACCAAATTTTTATATGTGGGCCTATGAGTCATTCCTTTTGAATTTGCAACCGAACCTTGTCACCTACATCAAAAAGGTGTGCAACCTTATGTTTGTCATGGTGTTGCTTATACTTCTGATTCATCTTCTCCACTATTTTTAAAAACTTTCTATTGTTATATAGCTTTATTAAAATTGAAATTTTGGGTACTTATATTGAATTATCGAGAGTCAAAAACTACTGATCAAATATCTTTCTATCTCTTCACATTATCCTCATTCCTATCTTTTCAATAGTTTAAATGGGGAATCAAACAGTGCTATGGTTAAAAATTTATGGCTCCTAGAAGTTTTATCACCAATTGGGGTAGAACCATCACATGAATTGTCACTTGAAGTGTTGCCCAGATCACTCCTCCCTCCTTGATAATCAATGGTCCCTATTACATCGATATTCCTCATCAACTATGGTAATTGTGTCTTGATTTGATTCTCTATGAGCCACTCACTTTGGTGTCTGAGCTTGCCCCTTTTGACCACCTGATAAAGTCGAATAGAGCACCCTCTTGTTGTCTTCATCTAGGCATCCAAAATTTGATCATCCTCCACTGGAGAAAAACTATATAGGTCAAGTTCATCAATGTCCAATTATTCTACTATGACTAAATTTTTCAATAGAGGTGGATGATATGGTTTGAGAAGATCCACACTGAATATTAGATGCAAACAAAGGTAGGTTGGCACATTTAATTCAAAATCATTTTCTCTAACTTTTTTGGTGATGGTGTAGGCACCATATTGTAGAGACCATTTTTTTTGTGTGGTCCTATGACTCATTCCTTTTGAATTCACAGCCAAACCTTGTCACCTATAGAAAAATGGTGTGCAACCCTATGTTTATCATGGCATTGCTTAGACTTCTCATTCATCTTCTACACTATTTTTAGAAACTTTCTATTTTTAGATAGCACTATTAAAATTAAAATTTTGGGTACTTTCATTGAATTTTTGGGGGTCAAAAACCATTGAACATAGCTCATTCCATCTCATCACATTCTCTTGATTCTTATCTTTCCAACGATTCAAATGGGGAGTCAAATGGAGCTATGGTTCAAATGTTATGGATCTTAGAAGTTCTACCACCAATTGGCATAGAACCATAGCCCGAATTGTTACCTGAAGTGTTGCCCAGATCATTCCTACCTCTTTGACAAGAAATGGTCCCCATTACATCAATATTTCTCATCAAGTGTGGTAGTTATGTCTTGATTTGATTCTTTATGAGCCACTCACTTTGGTGGCTAAGTTTGTCCCTTTTAACCACCGGTAAAGTGGAATAGAGCACCCTCTTGTTGTCTTCATCTAGGTGTTGACAATCTGATCCTCCTCCACTAGAGTAAAACTCTATGGATCAAGATCATCAATGTCCAATTGTTTTTCTATGACTAAAGTATCCAATAGAGGTGGATGATATGGTTTGAGGAGCTCTACGTTGAATATTGGATGCAGACCAAGGTAGGCTAGTAAATTCAACTCAAATACATTTTCTCCAAATTTTTTGGTGATGGTGTAGGGAACATATCACAAAGGCCAAATTTTTTGTGTGTGGGCTTACAAGTCATTACTTTTAAATCCACAACCAAACCTTTTCACCTATAGAAAAATGGTGTGCAATCCTATGTTTGCCACAACATTGCTTATACTTCTGATTCATCTTCTCCACTATTTTTAGAAACTTTTAATTTTTAGATAACACTATTAAATTAAAATTTTGGTTACTTCCATTGTTTTTTTGGGTTTAAAAAACAATCAAACATAGATCATGTCATTTCATCGCATTCTCTACATTTGTATCTTTCCAACGGTTCAAACAGGGATTCAAATAGAGATATGGTTCAAAAATTATGGCTCCCAAAAGTTCTGCCACCAATTGGAGTAGAACCATTGCTTGAATTATCACCTAAAGTGTTTCAAAGATCATTCCTCCCTCCTTGAGAATTAATTGTCCCCATTACATAAATATTCCTCATTAAGTGCAGTCATTATGTCTTGATTTGATTCTCTGTGAGCCACTCACCTTGGTGGCTAAGCTATCCCCTTTTAACCACCTGATAAAGTGGAATAGAGTGCCCTCTTGTTGTCTTCATCTAGGTGTCCATAATTTGATCCTCCTCCACTTGAGCAAAACTCTGTACATCAAGCTCAGCAATGTCTAGTTGTTTTTCTATGACTGAAGTGTCTAATAGAGGTTGATGATATGGTTTAAGGAGCTTCACATTGAATATTAGATGCAGACCAAGGTAGGCTAGCAGGTTTAACTCAATGGCATTTTCTCCAACTTTTTTGGTGATGGTCTAAGGACCATATCACAAAGGCTAAAGTTTTTTGTGTGGACCTACGAGTCATTCCCTTTAAATTCACAACCAAACCTTATCACCTATATCAAAATAGTGTGCAACCATATGTTTGTCATGGCATTGTTTATACTTCTAATTCATATTCTCCACTATTTTTAGAAACTTTCTATTTTTAGATAGCACTATTAAAAATGAAATTTTGGGTACTTCCATTTGTATTTTAGGGTTTAAAACCCATCATTAATATCTCTTTCCATCTCATCATGCTATCCTCATTCTTATCTCTCCAACAGTTCAAATGGGGAGTCAAACAAAGCTATAGTTTAAAAGTTATGGCTCCCAAAAGTTCTACCACCAATTGGGGTAGAACTATCACTCGAATTATCACCTAAAGTGTTGCCCAGATCATTTCTCCCTATTTGAGAAGTAATGGTCCCCATTGCATCAATATTCCTCATCAAATGTGGTATTTATGTCTTGATTTGATTTTCTGTGAGCCACTCACCTTGGTGGCTAAGCTTGCCCCTTTTGACCACCTAGTAAAGTGGAATAGAGCATCCTCTTGTTGTCTTCATCCAGGTGTCCATAATCTGATCCTCCTTCACTGGAGCAAAACTCTAAGAATCAATCTCATCAATGTCTATTTATTTTACTATGACTGAATTGTCCAACAGAGGTGGATGATATGGTTTGAGGAGCTCCACATTGAATATTGGATGCAAACCAAGGTAGGCTGGCAAGTTTAACTCAAAAGCATTTTTTCCAACTTTTCTATTGATGGTATAGGGACCATATCGTAGAGGCTAAATTTTTTGTGTGGGCCTATGAGTCATTCCTTTTGAATTCACAACCAAACCTTGTCACCTATATAAAAATGGTGTGCAACCATATGTTTGTCATGGCATTGCTTATACTTCTAATTCATCTTCTCCACTATTTCTAGAAACTTTCTACTTTTAGATAGTACTATTAAAATTTAAATGTTGGGTACTTCCATTGAGTTTTTAAGAGATAAAAACCATTAAGCATAGATCATGCCATCTCATCATGTTTTTCTCACTCTTAGATTTCAAATTATTTAACCGAGGATTCAAACAAAGCTATGGTTCAAAAGTTATGGCTCCCAAAAGTTCAATCACCAATTGGGGTAGAATCGTCACCCAAATTATCACCTAAAGTGTTTCCCGGATCATTTCTCCCTCCTTGAGAAGTAATGGTCCCCATTGTGTCAATATTCCTCATCAAGTGTAATACTTGTGTTTTAATTTAATTCTCTATGATCCACTCACCTTTGTGGCTATGCTTGTGCCTTTTGACCACCTGGTAAAGTGGAATAGAGCACCCTCTTGTTGTCTTCATCTAGGCATCCACAATATGATCATCCTCCATTGGAGCAAAACTCTATGGATCAAGCTCATCAATGTCCAGTTGTTATATTATGAATAAATTTTCCAACATAGGTGGATGATATGGTTTGAGGAGTTTCACATGGAATATTGGATGTAAACCAAGGTAGGTTGACAGGTTTAGCTCAAAATAATTTTCTCTAACTTTTCTTGTGATGGTGTAAGGACGATATCGCAGAGGCCAAATTTTTTTTTGTGGGCTTGTGAGTCATTCCTTTTAAATTTATGACCAAACCTTGTCACCTATAGGAAAATGGTGTGCTACCCTATGTTTTTCATGGCGTCGCTTATATTTTTGACTCATCTTCTCCACTATTTTTTTAAAAATTATATTTTTAGATAGCACCATTAAAATTGAAATTTTGGGTACTTACATTTAGTTTTTGGAGGTCAAAAATAATCGAGCATAGATCTTATCATCTCATCACATTCTTCTCATTCTTATCTTTCCAAAAGTTCAAATAGGGAGTCAAATGGAGCTATGGTTCAAAATTTATGGCTCCTAGAAGTTCTACCACCATTTGGGGTAGAACCATCACTCAAATTATCACCTAAAGTCTTGTTTATATCATTCCTCCCTCCTTGAGAAATGATGGTCCCCATTACATCAATATTCCTCATCTAGTGTGGCAGTTGCGTCTTGATTTGACTCTCTGTGAGCCACTCACCTTGGTGGCTATGCTTTCCCCTTTTGACCACTCGGTAAAGTGGAATAGAGCACCCTCTTGTTGTCTTCATCAAGGTGTCCACAATTTGATCCTCCTCCACTAGAGAACAACTATGTAGATCAAGATCATCAATGTCTAGTTATTTTTTTATGATTGAAGTGTCTAACAAAGGTGGATGATATGGTTTGAGGAGATCCATGTTAAATATTGGATGAAAACCAAAGTAGGATTGCAAGTTCAACTCAAAAGCATTTTCTCCAACTTTTTTGGTGATGGTGTAGGGACCCTATCGTATAGGCCAATTTGTTTTTTGTGGACCTGCAAGTCATTCCTTTTGAATTGAGAACAAAGCCTTATCACCTACAAAAAAATGGTGTGCAACCCTATGTTTGTCATAACATTGCTTATACTTCTGATTCATCTTCTCCACTATTTTTAGAAACTTTATATTGTTAGATAGCACTATTAAAATTAAAATTTTGGGTAATTCTATTGGATTTTTGGGGATTAGAAACCATCCAGCATAGATTGTTTCATCTCATAAAATTATCCTCATTCTTATCTTTCTAATAATTCAAATGGGGAGTTAAACAGAGCTATGGTTCAAAAGATATGGCTCCTAAAAGTTCTTCCACCAATTAGGGTAGAACCATCACCCAAATTATTGCTTGAAGTGTTGCATGGATCAATCCTCCCTCCTTGAGAAGCAATGGTCCCCATTACATCAATATTACTCATCAAGTGTGGTAGTTGTGTCTTGATTTCATTCTCTATAAGGCACTCACCTTGGTGGCTAAGCTTTCACCTTTTGAACACCCAGTAAAGTGGAATAGAGGCCCTTTTGTTGTTTTCATCTAGGTGTCCACAATCTGATCATCCTTCACTAGAGTAAAACTCTACAGATCAAACTCATCAATCTCTAGTTGTTCTACTATGACTGAAGTGTCCAACGAAGGTGGATGATATGGTTTGAGGAGCTCCACATTGAATATTGGATACAGACCAAGGTAGGCTAGTAGGTTCAACTCAAAAGCATTTTTTCAAACTTTTTTGGTGATGGTGTAGAGACCATATCATAGAGGTCAAATTTTTCTATGTGGGCCTATGAATCATTCCTTTTGAATCTGCAACCAAACCTTGTCACCTACATTAAAATGGTGTACAACCCTATGTTTATTATGGCATTGCTTATACTTCTGATTCATCTTCTCCACTATTTTTAAAAACTTTATATTTTTAGATAACACTATTAAAATTGAAATTTTGGGTACTTCCATTAGGTTTTTGGGGATCAAAAACCATCAAGCATAACTCTTACCATCTCATCACATTCTCCTCATTTTTATATCTTCAATGGTTCAAATGGGGAGTCAAATGGATCTATGGTTCAAAAGTTATGGCTCCCAAAAGTTCTACCACCAATTGGGGTAGAATCATCGCCTAAATTGTCACCTGAAGTGTTATTCAAATCATTCCTCCCTTCTTGATAAGCAATGGTTCCCATTACATAAATATTCCTCATCAAGTGCAGTAGTTGTGTCTTGATTTGATTCTCTATGAGCCACTCACCTTGGTGGCTAAACTTGCCCCTTTTGACCACCTGATAAAGTATAATAAAGTGCCCTCTTATTGTCTTCATCCAGGTGTCGACAATCTGATCCTCAACCACTAGAGTAAAACTCTATTGATCAATTTCAGCAATGTCTAGTTGTTCTACTATGACTGAAGTGTTCAACAAAAGTGGATGATATGGTGTGAGGAGCTTGATATTGAATATTGGATGTAGACCAAGGTAGGCTAGCAAGTTTAACTCAAAAGCATTTTCTCCAAATTTTCTAGTGATGGTTTAGGGACCATATCACAGAGGCTGAATTTTTTTGTGTGGGCCTATGAGTTATTCCTTTTTAATCCACAACTAAACCTTGTCACTTATAGGAAAATAGTGTGTAATCCTATGTTTGTCATGGCATTGCTTATACTTTTTATTAATCTTCTTCACTATTTTAAGAAACTTTATATTTTTAGACAACACTATTAAAATTTAAATTTTAGGTACTTCTATTGGGTTTTGAGGGGTCAAAAACCATTGAGCATAGCTCATGCCATCTCATCATGTTTTCCTCATTCTTAGCTTTCTAATGGTTTAAATGGGGAGTCAAATGGAGTAATTGTTCAAAATTTATGGCTCCCAAAAGTTCTACCACCAATTGGGGTAGAACTGTTGCTTGAATTATCACCTGAAGTGTTGCCCAGATCATTCCTCCCTCTTTGAGAATCAATGGTTCCCATTGCATCAATATTCCTCATCAAGTGTGATATTTGTGTCTTAATTTGATTCTCTATGAGCCACTCACCTTGGTGGCTAAGCTTTCCCCTTTTTACCACACGTTAAAGTGGAATAGAACACCCTTTTGTTGCATTCATCCAGGTGTCCACAATCTAGTCCTCCTCCACTAGAGAAAAACTCTACAAATCAATCTCATCAATGTTTAGTTGTTTTACTACAACTAAAGTTTATAATAGAGGTAGATGAGATGGTTTGAGGAGATCGACGTTGAATATTAGATGCAAACCAATGTAGACTAGTAGGTTCAACTCAAAAGTATTTTCTCCAACTTTTTTGTTGATGGTGTAGGGACCATATTGTAGAGGTTAATTTTTCTGTGTGGGCCTATAAGTTGTTCCTTTTAAATACATAATCAAACCTTGTCACCTATAGAAAAATGGTGTGCAACCCTATGTTTTTCATGACACTACTTATACTTTTGATTCATCTTCTCCACTATTTTTAGAAACTTTATATTTTTAGACAACACTATTAAACTTGAAATTTTAAGTACTTCCATTGGGTTTTTATAGGTTAAAAACCATGAAGCATAGCTCATGCCATCTCATTGTGTCCTCATTATTATATTTCTAATGGTTCAAATAGAGATTCAAATGGAGTTATAATTCAAAAGTTATGGATCTTAAAAGTTCTACCACCAATTGGGGTAGAACCATTGCCCAAAGTATCACTTGAAGTGTTGCTCAGATCATTCCTCCCTCCTTGAGAATCAATGGTCCACATTGCATCAATATTTCTCATCAAGTGTGGTAGTTATGTCTTGATTTTTTCTCTATGAGCCACTCACCTTGGTGGGTAAGCTTACCCCTTTTGACCACCTAGTAAATTGGAATAGAGCGCTCTCTTCTTGTCTTCATCCAGGTATCCACAATCTGATCCTCCTCCACTGGAGTAAAACTTTATGGATCAAGCTCATCAATGTTTAGTTATTCTACTATGACTGAAGTGTCCAATAGAAGTGGATGATGTGGTTTGAGGAGTTTCACATTGAATATTGGAAGTAGACCAAGGTAGGTTGGTAGTTTCAACTCAAAAGCATTTTCTCCAACTTTTTTGGTGATGGTGTAGGGACGATATCACAGAGGCTAAATTTTTATGTGTGAGCCTATGAGTCATTCCTTTTGAATCTACAACCAAACCTTGTCACCTAAAACAAATGGCATGGCATTGCTCATACTTTTGATTCATCTTCTCCACTATTTTTAGATAACACTATTAAAATTAAAATTTTAGGTAATTCTATTGGGTTTTTGGGGATTAGAAACCACCAAGCATAGTTTATGTCATCTCATTGCATTATTTTCATTATCAGCTTTCTAATAGTTTGAATGGGAAGTCAAACATAGCTATGGTTCAAAAGTTATGGCTCCCAAAAGTTCTACCACCAATTGGGATAGAACTGTCACCTGAATTGTCGCTTAAAGTGTTGCCTGGATCATTTTTCCCTCCTTAAGAAGTAATGGTCCCCATTGCATCAATATTCTTCATTAAATGTGGTAGTTATGTCTTGATTTGATTCTTTTTGAGCCACTCACCTTGGTGGCTAAGCTTTCCCCTTTTGACCACCTAGTAAAGTGGAATAGAGTACCCTTTTGTTGTCTTCATCTAGGTGTCCACAATCTAATCCTCCTCTATCAAAGCGAAAATTTGTGGATCAAGTTCATCAATGTACAGTTATTCTGCTATGACTAAAGTGTCCAATAAAGGTGGATGATATGGTTTGAGGATCTCCACATTGAATATTTTATGCAGACCAAGGTAGGCTAGCAGGTTTAATTCAAAATCATTTTCTCCAACTTTTTTGGTGATGGTGTAGGGACCATATCACAGAGGCTAAATTTTTATGTGTGAGCCTATGAGTCATTCCTTTTGAATCTACAACCAAACCTTGTCACCTAAAACAAATGGCATGGCATTGCTCATACTTTTGATTCATCTTCTCCACTATTTTTAGAAACTTTCTATTTTTAGATAACACTATTAAAATTAAAATTTTAGGTAATTCTATTGGGTTTTTGGGGATTAGAAACCACCAAGCATAGTTTATGTCATCTCATTGCATTATTTTCATTATCAGCTTTCTAATAGTTTGAATGGGAAGTCAAACATAGCTATGGTTCAAAAGTTATGGCTCCCAAAAGTTCTACCACCAATTGGGATAGAACTGTCACCTGAATTGTCGCTTAAAGTGTTGCCTGGATCATTTTTCCCTCCTTAAGAAGTAATGGTCCCCATTGCATCAATATTCTTCATTAAATGTGGTAGTTATGTCTTGATTTGATTCTTTTTGAGCCACTCACCTTGGTGGCTAAGCTTTCCCCTTTTGACCACCTAGTAAAGTGGAATAGAGTACCCTTTTGTTGTCTTCATCTAGGTGTCCACAATCTAATCCTCCTCTATCAAAGCAAAAATTTGTGGATCAAGTTCATCAATGTACAGTTATTCTGCTATGACTAAAGTGTCCAATAAAGGTGGATGATATGGTTTGAGGATCTCCACATTGAATATTTTATGCAGACCAAGGTAGGCTAGCAGGTTTAATTCAAAATCATTTTCTCCAACTTTTTTGGTGATGGTGTAGGGACCATATCACAGAGGCTAAATTTTTCTATGTGGGCCTGTGATTCATTCCTTTTGAATCTACAACCAAACCTTATCACCTACATCAAAATGGTGTACAACCCTATATTTTTCATGGTGTTGCTTATACTTTTGATTCATCTTCTCCACTATTTTTAGAAACTTTTTAATTTTAAATAACATCATTAAAATTAAAATTTTGAATACTTTCATTGGGTTTTTGGGGTCAAAAACCACCAAGCATAAATTATGCCATCTCATCAAATTCTCCTCATTCTTATATTTTCAATGGTTCAAACAGGGATTCAAACGGAGCTATGGTTCAAAAGTTATGGCTCCAAAAGTTTTTCCACCAATTGGGATAGAACCATCGCTCAAATTATTTCCTGAAGTGTTGCTCAGATAAAGGTCTCTACATTTCCCAAAGAAATTTTATATATGAGACACATAAATTCAAATCTTAGTAGTAAAAATATGGATAGGATCATCAATGTTATCAAGATACTTTATTTGGAGAAATATTCTCCAAGTGTTGTCTTTGTCTTGATAGAATCTCCATAAACATTTTGCTCCTAGAGCTTCATTCATGTTGAACAAACTTCTGATTCCAGCCTTTCCTTTTGAATTAGGCAACCATAACTCCTACCATTTCACCAAATTAATTTATTAGACTTTAAAGGACCATTCCAAATATTTTTCTTCCTCATAATGTTAGTTAATCTGCATTTAACACTAATAGGAACTTCTGAGACTAACATCATGTCAACTAGTATTTCTTGGAGAACAAATTTATTTTTATTTTTTTCCTACCTAAGAGAGAAATTTTCATTTACAATAAGCCAATTCATTTTATAATGTTTGATCATATTTTCCCAAAACTAATTTTTGGACTGATCTTCAAAGAGGGGGATCCCCAAGTATTTACTATGGAGAAAACCTAAAGAAAAACCTAGAATTTGATTAATATTATTTTTTATATGGAGCAAAGTGTAGAGGAATAAAATGTTAGATTTAAAAAGGTTAGCTTCTCTTTATTGGGATCATTTAACATTATATCAACCAGTCATCATGCGTTTGTCCCTGTTATGACATTGAAATAGTCAACTAATCTGACCTATGTAAATGAGTTAATTATCTGTAAATAACATCAAATTAAATTAACATATCATCTAATAAAAACACTCAAATTTTAGAATTAAAAAAAAAATTGACTACTTATTCATACAAAAGTATACTGGTTTGAATGGCAACATAATACCTAATGATGTTCATCCATAAATCCAAGAATAGTTGGGAGAATTATTTCATGGACCCCTCCTTCATCAATGCTAAAAATTGTTATCATATCCCTAGAAATGGGGGACAAATTTATGAATGTTTTCATTACACTTAGATTAGAGATTGAGTGAAATATAATTGTATGTTGTGATTAGATGATAAAAGGAGATTTTAACAGAAGAAAAAATGAATTAAAAAACTTTACGATGTAGTGCTTGGTAGTTGAACTTGGAATTGAGACTTAGAATTGTGTTTTAGGACTAGGGTATCTCATTTTCATCACTATTGTACTGGTAGTGGAAAATGAGAGGAAATCATTTTGGGGGTAGAGAATGGATAACTATTTTAACATGTGTGAATGTAGTTGGGTGGAGCATCCTGTGGTTCTACCTCTTCAAAGTGAAGATGCAATTTTAGAATTTCATTTTTAGGTGTAAACTAGTTACAGGTATGGCTACCCAAGCCCATTCTTGGATGATAAAGATATGTTCATGAATTGGCTACATCATTTTGCCAAATCGGTACCTAGAGGAGTTTCACCTAG
Organism: Torreya grandis; assembly: GCA_037957365.1. NCBI lineage: Eukaryota > Viridiplantae > Streptophyta > Pinopsida > Cupressales > Taxaceae > Torreya > Torreya grandis. The sequence continues at coordinate 456,695 of JARHVA010006855.1, forward strand.
TAATAGACATCTTCTCATTTTTTATGGGCATGATAGCCATGTCACACTTTTAATCCCAAATTTTTTCATGTGGTAGCACTCCTATTTCTATTAACATCACATCAAATACCAATAAGGACATAGCCATTGAAGGACCATCAACAACTTCCCTATCTTCGAGTACTAGGAATGAAGGGCATAATTTAATTTTTCCACCTTGGATGGTTTAAGTTTTTTAACTATAAAACAATGAAATTAAATGTATTTAAATTATTCTATAATGTAAAGATTGGTATTAAGAAACGTAATGAAAGTAGAGATATTCATTTTGATAATGAATTATAATTAATTTTACTTATTATCTATGTAATTAATTTTACTTGTTATCTACATTTACGTCTGCAAATGGATCATAATCTTAATGAAAGTTTAAATACTTTCACCTAAAAGTGAGTTAGCCATTTTTCTTCTCCATTGTTGATTGCAAAATCAAAATATTTCATCATTACCACAAATAACAAACATGAACAACACATGTAAACAATATAAACAATAAAAATTGAGCTTTACAAACTTTGAAAAATAATAAATGTGTGATTTTTATAAATGTTAGAAACACATACTATGTTAAGAAACACAATGTAAAAAAAATAAATGTAGCACAATCTTTGCAAACATAACAAGTGTCAAGAAACACAATGTTTGTATTTTTTTCACAAATTGAGCATCCCAACAAAAATTTACCCTTCACAACAATTCAAATTTTATCCAAAACAAAAATACATGGATATTGTTTATACAATTCAATGGAAAACCTATTTGACAACATTATCAATATAGTGGAAAACATATGAACAACATGCAATAGAAACATAGCAATAACATAAAAATATTTGTTGGTATGTTAATGAAATTTGTATTCAATATAGATAGACAAAAAAATTTACTAGTATGTTAATGAAATTATTATTTTAGACAAAACCACATAAACATTTACTAGTATGTGAATGAAAACCTTGATGTATTCCATCCACATATAAGTAAGTGTTGTCTTGCATACACTCTCATCTTTCAACATGGTACATCATTTTATATGAATGACCCATATTACTTTAGAATAACATACCAACAACTTTTAGGGTTTCCATCCACAACAAAAAAATTTGAGTGATTTTATCAACAACTTAATAAAATTTGAATGAAGAACCAAAACAACATTAATTGACATGAACATATGAATGAAAACCAATAAATTTGTAGAAAGATGTAAATGAAAACATGCAGATGATGTGGGTTCAAAATTGGTCATGAAAACACTACACCATTACATGATAAGTACATATGAGAATAAGAGTTTATGGTACGTGCATGGAAACCTTCAAGTCTTACATCCACATAGTAGTGAATGTTACATCTTTCAACCCATGTCATTTAGGGAAATAGAAATGCAACATAGAAATGAAACACATAACAACATGGATTCAGAAAACATCTGGGGCTTCCATTAAAATACTAGAAAATTGGAGCAAGATGTGAATGAAAACATGTGGATGATGTGGGTTCAGAATTGGGTAACATTTCATCCCTCCAACAAACATCTTCCAACAAGGGCATTGAAGACATAATAACAATAACAATAATAATAACATGCATGTGAAAATAAAAAATATATAGTTGTGGGTACATTAACAAGTAACACACCTTTGTATAACATTTTATCACTCCATTAACATATCAATCAATGTTTAGTCAGATATGTAGAGGCACTAAAATAATAATGAACATATAAGGCACAATGTAATAGTTTTCATCCCTCGATTCTGCCAATTGAAATTCCTTTATAAAACATTGCATGGTAGGTGAACCATGGCCATTTGTAGGGAAAAGATCCATAAAAATGGAAAGGAGAGACATTTTTTGGTGTAATGTTCTATCTCTCCATTAACATAATAGTAAGCATTTACTCTGATGTGAAGGCATGCAAAAAAACATGAACAAATAAAGTACACCAAGAAATTTTTTTTTGTGGCATGTAAGGCATCATTAACTTGTCATAGTAATGGATAAAATACCATCAATCCATGTGGGATATTGTGGTATTTTCCATAGTAATGACCCATATATGTTTAATTCTAAGCTCAAATTAACAGATATGTATTGCATATGTAAATAATAGAGCATAATGAATGGAAAACATGTGAACAATAGCTATATTAGTTCATTAACACACTAATAAACATTTACTCAAATGTGAAAGCATGCAAAAATAAAACATCAAGTGACAAAGACCCAAAAAATTTGAGGAACATAAAAGGCATGCAACATAAAACATGAACAAGGAAATCATGCAATAAAAAACATGAAGATAAAAGGCATAATAATAATAATAATAATAATAATAATAATAATAATAATAATAATAATAATAATAATAATAATAATAATAATAATAATAATAATAATAATAATAATAATAATAATAATAATAATAAAACACTGTTGTGGGTTCAGTTATAGGAAACACACCTATGTGAACACTTTCATCCCTACATTTTGTCAGTTAAAATTCCTCTGCATAATGTGACATGGTTGAGATATTTTGGGCAGGTTCTATCCATTATGGGGGAATAAGTATGTGAAAAGGCAAGTAGAGAATGTGGTAAGTGGTGCACAAGGGGGCATTAACATGCCACATTAATATAAAAAATCCCACTGAGCCATCTTGAAAAATGTGTTAGCTTCAGCATTAATGTACCACATGTTCACAACATGACACATCGTATCATAGTAATGAGACACGCATATTATAACATAACACATCATTTCATGTTAATGACCCATAAATATTTTGATCTATGGCTTACATGGGAATATTATAAGCCAACAATAAAATAATGGGTTCATTTCATATTATTTTTTGGCCAATTCGATCCCAACTACTGGTCCCTAAGGTGCCAACTAACGATTACCATGTTTGATATTTTTTTGGGCATTCTTCAACCATGTTTGGGTTATTTTTACCCACATCTATCATCTCTGACTGTAAACCATGCTTTCTGAGTCATTTTTGGCAAGCATTACATGAATTAATGGGCACATAACTAGATCGGTCGATAAATTTTCATCCTTAGATGGATGGGTAAATCAAAGTGGTCAATTGCACACTTGTTCATCTTATACAAATGTATAATTATGCACGTGATTTCACCTAGAATGACAATCTCTTATACATTCAACATGCCTACAATAGGGCTCTACATAGCTCTATTGGCCACAATCCATTCCAGACATGTCTTGGGTTTCAACGTTCAACACCTTTATACATCTCCTACTATGCACCATCAAGAAATGAGTCATGCAGATATCAACAAGAAGTGGGCAAAGTTGAGAGGTTTTTTCACCACATCCAGTCTATTCACCAACAAGTTCAACATATTCTCTCTTGCACTCAAACTAAGTATAAAGAGAACCATAATGCACATCACACATCTCATGCATTATTAGTTGGTGATAAAGTCTTGTTATAAATTTAGGAGGAGTGCTTCAAAGGTCTAGAATAGAAGACCAAGCCTCTATGTTATGGCCCTTACACCATTTTATGCATAGATGGTGAGAATGCCTTTATTCTTGATCTACCTTAGTAGTTGGGCATGCACCTAATATTCAATGTATAACTTCTCAAGCGTTACACTACCACATCTTGAGCTAATAGTGACATAATATCCTTCTAATTTGGATCCTAAACACGTACGTTCCATAGCAAAGGACCAGATCATCAAAGTGATAGACAGGTGCACCTGCCATGGTACACATCCACTTTTTAGAGTGGTCAACATTGGGCAATACGCTGATCAATCCAAGTGGTTCACTTCAAAACAATTTTAGGTTTAGTTTCTACAACTGCACACCAACATAATGGAGAGCATTTTTCTTCAATAAAGGGTGAATAATCTATGCCTATATCTCCCACACAATCGATATTACTCCTCATTCACTCTACTATGTAGGGCACACCCCTCTCACCTAATCTTGTATACTCATTGCCTGAATTTCACTCAACATCATACACACAAGTCTTGTACCATATCCCAAACTTATGTGACCTAACCCATGCACACTCCACATTACACACTCATTTTTGTGCACTTTTCAACTCATAGTCTTGTGTGTTGCATGAGTCTTGCACTTACTCATTGACCTTTTCAAACCTTGTGCCTATAGTATAGTGCACTTCCCACTTCCATGTTACAACTCATAGCCTCACATGCCTCATAGTTATGTACCATAGCTCATAGATGTGTGTGCCTCTCAGTCTTTCACTATAGCTCAAAGTTCTACACACCTATCCATCTTTTTGGACTCCAAAGCACATTCATGTGTCACCTCACCTCGACCATGTGCTTCAAGGGGTTCACCAACCATCATCCATCTTGGAAGATGAACTGATGCAACTGTCTTCTAAATAAATGACAACACTTGTAACTTCTATTGTATTCTACTTGTTTATGTATGTAACATACACCTCTAACCTAAGGTCAATGCTCCACACATTCATAACATAGATAGCATGTTTTGCATTATCTACTCTGTAAAACATGCACTATATCACATTGTACCAGTTTTTCCTATTTTCTATTAATGAATATAATTTACATTTATTGAACATAAGACTTTCACTCCATTGAATGTGCTTAGTTGTTTATTTTTGAATTAGCTTAGCCCATTCACTCTACACAAGCAAAACTTGGTTTTCCCCCACACACTTGATCCTAAGCCCCATGCTGCTAATCAGTTATCACATCCTTTCCAATAGAACTTTGCAAAATAAAATAGCTTATATCCTAAAATGTTTGCTATAAAGTTAGTTTTTTCTTTTTTTTACAAACAAAATTTAAAAATAAAGATAGAGGAGGGGTTGGCATTATGGAGACATGATAATTAATAAAGTATAGGTAAAGCTAGTTAGGTTTAAACAAGAAACATGGTGGGAATAAAAAGGCCTAGGCTTGAGGCCTCTATAACTATATATGCTTTTTTCAACTCCATGTTTAGCATAACTTTGGTTTTGGTGATGATTCCCATTTCACAGCTCTACATTCACAATAAGTTTTACTAATTTTTGTAAATTTTACTCATTTATTATCCTTACTACCCTCTATCTCATGCATACATCTTTCACACCTTGGGAGTTAAACCACCATAGCCATTTCTTGACAATCTTGCTAAATTTAGTGATCACATAATAAACCACTTGATTAGGTATAGAATTAGTGAGAACCCTACTTAAACTAGAATAGTCTCTTCAAAATAAAGTAGAGCATACAAGGAAGTTACAAAAAAAGTTGCTCTTCTTACCAATATACTTCTAATGCTCTGCATTTTGGGAGCTTCAATCAATCTGCATGTGTAGTGGGAAGAAGAAGAAGAAACATTTTTCTTTTCCTGAACTCAGAGAAGCACTTACTTGCTATTAGATTCAATGTGGATTACTTATTGATATGTGATTAAAAAAATTACTTAAACCATGTTGCAAGATCTGTATTTTTGTTAGATGAACTATATTAAATTTGTGTGTATTTTGTGGTTACAAAATTAGGTGCATAAAATAATAAATATAAAGTGGACTTAAATTTAAGCAATATGATATCAAACACTCCATTTGTTTCTCCAATACGATGCTAAGCTATCCCTTAGACATATCAAATTCCTTCCCTTTCACATAGATTAATCAAGTCTCCATTTAGTGCAGTGATTGCCAACTCATCCAAATAATGCATGAATTCCTGTGAAAAAAAAGACACACAATGAAAGAAAAAAATTAAGATGAACAATTTTGGCCTAACAATTTTTCTAAAAACATAGACATAATGGTAGATGAAACAACAAATGCTCTGTTGTCATTTGTAGCCATGGTTGCCACTTCTTTTTCCATGTTTGAAAGTAAATCATGAAAATCCATCAATGGTTCATTAAAACTATTTGTTAAGATGATACTTATAAAGAGGTCGTCATAATGGTGTGTTGATGCCAATGACAATTCAGTAGAACATGATAACACAAATGTAGGCACAACCACCTTGAAACAACCTACCAAGGTGATGCCTTGCCCTTGGTGTGAAAGCTTGGACACCAAGTTATGTTAATTCCAAAACTATAATGTCAACCAGTGCCGCCATTATTATAAAAAATGCCAGAGATAATAGATTGCTAGAAGATATTTGAGGAATTAATTTGGGATTCAATGTGAAACCATCAAATCAAGGAACCCACATCACATAAAAAAACACAACATTCAATGCTAAATCAAACCCGTATTGCACAAATATCTTTATATTTGCAGCGAAGTAAATGCCTAGCCTCAATCTAAATAAAACGGACAATAAGATTAGAAAAAAATCTATCAATCAACATGCACCAAATAATATTATTTTATATACTCCGTTAAAAATCTTACTATTTCATTTTATAAAATATTTATATATTTTTAACACACTAATCAATAATTTAATTAGCTAACAAATTCAAAACTAATTTCAAATTAAAATTAAATAGATCTATAAATCTCCCTTTAAAAATAATAACACTTAAATATATAACCTCAAAATTCCAAAACTTCACATTAAATGATTTTTTTTTTTTTAAAAAAAACACTCCAAAATATTTTTAAAAACTTCATTTGAAAGATTTATCTATAAATTTATGATTGCACCTAAGTTTTAGCAAATTATAATCCATTTACATTAGTTACATGTCATTGATAATCTCAAAACTCCAAAACTCCACATTAAATGATAAAAGAAAAAAAAAAATAACACTCCAAAATATTTTTAAAAACTTCATTTGAAAGATTTATCTATAAATTTATGGTTGCACCGGAGTTTTAGGAAATTGTAATCCATTTGCATTAGTTACGTGTCGTTGGTTCGTACCCTGGCTGACAAAATTATTCCATGTTTTGGAGGATCATTACAATTACAAATACGAGACCCTCGTGGTGACGAATGACGTTAATAAATCCAAGTGCCAAAATTAGACAGATTAGCACAATTTGCGGCCAAGGACTATACAAATTTCGGCGGATAGCATCGTACGTCAGCAACTGTTGAACCACGTGGGTGAGCAAATCTCACTTGTTCATTTATTTTGATAAAGAAGGGATGTCAGCTCATTGTTTGATTTGGTTGTTTGTAGATGCCACGAATTAAGCGTGTGATACAATGGTCGTCAATCGTCAATGTTGTTGCATCATATTCCAACCTCTGCCATGCTCGTAAGTCGTACCTTTCAACTGAACTACTCGACCTGTTTTGCAACTCACATTCACACCAGCGTATTGCGACATAAAATTGTAATGATTTCCAATTTTTTTAATTTTGGGAGTCCGATTGACTTTAAATGTACTATGTTTCTAAACCCTTCCTTTGAAATGGCACCCACAAAGCTATGCTTAGGTTAGCTTTTATATCTGATGACAGCTGTATAATTTTGACATGTTTAAAACATTCCCACTGTGGTTGGATTGTCCAGAATTATATTTGCTGACAAAATTATTTCAAGCTTTTCACGACCATCACAATCACAATGACGAAAATGAGACCCTCGTGGTGACGAATCACGATTATAAAGGTCACTTCCCAAGTCCACTTCCAAGCACTGCCTTGTAAGGTGTTTCTTTTCATTTTTCCTGCTAAAATCTCCTCCTTCCAAAAGTAGTTCAATCTAAGAGTAATGGCAACATTGGGATACCTTTCACCCACTTTTGGTGATATGATAACTATTCTCAGCATTGACGGAGGAGGCGTCCGTGGGATAATTCCCTCAACTATTCTTGAATTTCTGGAGGAACAGCTTCAGGTATTTTGCCGCCTTTCACACCAGTATATCACGTAACCTAAACTGAAGAAGTAGTGGATTAATTGTTTTTAGTTCTTAACTTTGAGTGTTTCGTTTGGATAGTAAGTTATATTGAATTTTGTGTTGGTGACAGATGATTGAGAATTGTCCAGAAGTCAGATTAGCCGACTATTTCGATGTCATAGCCGGGACGAGCACAGGAGGACTGATTGCTGGAATGTTAACTGCTCCCAACGAAGAGAAGAGGCCATTATTTGCAGCCAAAGATATTACAAAGTTCTATAAGGACCACTGTCCTTTAATTTTTCCACAAAATAAGTTAGTTGACTACAGTTTCTACTCATTTTTTATTTATAAAATGCAGAGAAAATAAAAATGTCTAGGCGACTAATCTCTGAGATTGAATTAATTTATCTTGCCAGAGGAGTATTCGGATCAATATGGGCTTTTCTGCTATCATTGTGGGCTTTTGTGCGAGGACCCAAATATTCTGGGAGTGATCTGCACAAGCAACTAAAAAGTTTGGTGGGGAGCATCCTCCTGCACCAACTGTTAACCCGCGTGGTGATTCCCACTTATGATATGAAATTACAGTATCCCATAATTTTCTCCTCTTTTGAGGTTGAGGTAACTTCACATCACTTCTATCTAGTCTAAACTAGCTGTATTTTATATTTGTTTCTGGTCTTCTAAATAGATATTATACATGTAATTATTTGCAGGACCAAAAAAATATTTTGAAAGATGCATCATTATCTGATATATGCATCGGTTCCTCAGCAGCCCCAACATATCTTCCTCCTCACTATTTCGAAACCAAAGACTCGTCAGGTACTACCACCAGAGAATTCAACCTCGTAGATGGAGGAGTGGTTGCTAACAATCCAGTAAGATTTTCCCCGTCTTCGTCTCATGCTTGTTTGTTGTTAATTAAAGTCAAATCCCAAAGAAATTAAAATTTTCTAATTTAGTTTTAAACTGTTCTGTCAAATAATTCTGCAGACCTTGCTTGCTATAAATGAAGTGGTAAAAAAATCCTTAAACAACAAGCGAACGTGGGTATCCTTATAGAAAGCAAAGGTGAGTTAATAAAACAAAACTCTTACTCAAATATATATTAGCTGACACCATACAAACATTATGGGGCATTGGAATTTTTAAGCAGAACACACGCAATTTTATGGTGTTATCTCTTGGAACCCCCATAAGCGAAGGTGTATTAGTTAAAGAAATGATTTTATTCAAATACAGATACATATTACAACTTACAAGTATTAAGGGGCCTTGGAATTTTTTATTTTAATCAGGACGTAAGCAAGTTTCTGGTGCTATCTCTTGGAACCGGATATAACACAGCAAGCTATAAGGCCACTGATGTTGCCAAGTGGGGATTATTTGGATGGTTGCATAACAAGGGGAGGACGCCCATAGTCGACACTTTTATGGAATCAAGTGCAGACATGGTGGACATTCATGCTTCCGTAGTCTTTCAGGCCTTTCAGTCTCAGGAAAACTATCTCAGAATTCAGGTATTTTATTTTTTACAATTTTCGCACCAGTAGAAAGCCATATTAGTATAGAAGGACTACCTTATAATAAAATTTGAATATATATATATAAGGGGTGATATAGTCAGATTGTGACCGCATGTTTTAAATCACCTTCTGTTTTTGGTTTTTAGGAAAAATTAACAGATAAGGCTGCTTCAATTGACGACTCCAGCCAGGAAAATCTTGACAACCTTGTAGAAATAGGAGAGCAACTCCTTGAAAAGCCTGAATCCCGAGTCAATTTAGACACAGGCGAGTACGAGGAAGTTTCGAATGAGATTACCAACAAGCAGGCCTTGGTCAGGTAAAAATCAATGGATTTATATTAAGAAAACATAAATACATTTTTTTTTTAAAAAAAAAAAACCATAAATACATTAAGTATAAGTATCAGTCGACATTAAAAAAAAGAGAAAATAATAGCATTAATGGACGATATTATGTGTTTTAATAATGATTTGTTGAATTGGTTGTAGATTTGCGAAGGCACTCAAGGAAGAGAGAGACAAGAGAAAGTTCCCACCGTGCTCATCATAGTGATGTCTTTTTAATGTATTGGAAAATGCTAGCTATACTTTATCCTTTCTTTAGTTATTGTGCTTCATCATGGAAATTTCAATGTAATAAAATTTTATTTTATTAATATGGTCAATGCAGGGTATTATAAGTTTTATTTAAGTAATACTTTGTTTTTTCAATCAATTAAATAATTTGAAATATATATTATAATCAAAATATAATTTTTTATAAAATTTAAAATATAAATAAAAATATATTTTAAAAAATATCATTACGATATATTTTATTATATTTATTATAAATCAAATATATTTCATTTGAAAATTATAAAGAATAAAAATAATAATTGTCACATAAAATTTTAATATTGATTCACTAAATTGTTGATATGAGCATGGTACAGGGAAGTACATACTATTTATTGTTCTCAATTTATTAAAACCCACGATCAAGATGACCATAAAGTTGACAACGATCAAAGTGCAGCCCTGCTTCTTGTGAATAGACTCCACTGAAAGTAACTCTATTGAATCACTTTTACAACGTACAATGCAAGCCAGCTAAATTCCATTCTCAGCAGTGGAGGCACTAACTATTAAAAAGGAACAAATTATAGACAGACACAACACCCATGGAAAACAAGCCTGGGAAATGTGAAAGAAGGAAAGCATTCAACCAACTTTTAAACCTAAGATCATTTACCAGCTGTTTAAAATCTCAACAACCCCATTGTACTTAGTACAGCTCGTAGTGGCAGCAAGAAGACACATTACATTTTTAACCCTGGAAGGGAACCCTGCAGTTACCTGTTTTATCAATACCGAGACCATTCCATGAAAATATTTAATGAGTAGGTGTGGGACAACTTGGCTATCATACTGTCATCAATCACCAGATCTTTGGCCATCCATTTCAACTCACTTGTACCACTTACAATTTCATCAAAAACGTGTTAGATCGATCTACCCAAACCTTTCGGAAACTGGTCAGAGGTCCTCTTCTTCTCCTTAAACAATCAAAAGGGTCAATAGACATCCAGACCATATTCACAATGTCAAAAATCATGCTCTACTCAATAGTCGGTTGGTCTACAAGTATGTATTCCTTAATACATTATCAGATTCAGAGACAGAATCTTATTAGCTATATAAACTTATTACATAAAGAAGATTAACCTGTCAGTTATTTTAATTTGTATCAATATTAATCTCAATATTTCCAAGGTAAGATAAGTGGTTCCTCGATGAATAAATTATTCAAGCACAAATAACCATTATTGCATAACCTTCCTTAAAGCTTTAATTAAATAGAAATAATTATTATAAATTAATCATATTGTGTCCGTACTATTTTAAGTAGAGTTTATTTACCAGATTCTACGGGAGGAAATCCTAAGGAAAGAATTCAATCAACGAAAAAAACACTAAATAATTCTGTATGGGTAGGAAATATTAAATTGATTTATCTTCTCCTTGAACTCCTATAATATTTATTAAAATTTATTTACTTTTTGGCTGGAGTGGGGCTCTGTGTCCATAGCAAAACCAAACTGAACAGAGAAAAGAATTGGATTCTGAATCAAATTCAGGAGAACTGCTGAACTGACCATTTGCTCTACTACAGGTTTGGAATTTTAAATTAATAAATAAAATTAAGTTTGATTAGATTGAATAGAGTTCTTTCAACAGAAAAAGTTTTTTCATTTGTGAATAAAATAATGTCATTTTTTTCTGCTTTATCAAGTAATATTTTTGTTAACTATTTTATTATAAAACTTATAATAGTATTGAACATCATCACAAATTCACAATAATATTATTACTAAATGTAGGTACTAGATGCTACTTGTCCCTTGTTATTACTTTCGTATAAGGTACTATTACTTTCATTTCTACCAATTATTAGCACCTCCTCCTAATAATTAGTAACTCTCATCAATAACATACCATTGTTTTTACATTAATTTATTAATCTTATTTCTTACTTTTTTTCCAATTTAAATTTTTAAGATAAAATTTTCTAAATTAATAATATTATAAATATATTAAAAAAATGTATTTTTTAAATATTATTAATTAAAATGATTGATATGATTATATCCTTAAATATATCAATATATTCATAATTAATAAAAATATAACAAAATATTTTAATTTGAGAGAATACAACCCACAAATTTTAATGATTATTAAACCTGATATAATTTAAAAGTTTAAGAATTATAATAATATTAAAGATTTGAAAACATTAGTTTTTGAAGCTCCAACTGTTTGTACCATAAATAGGCTCCATAGAAATCATATATAATATCCCTATTTCTTTCTATTTTATATAAATCTTATGCATCAATTCAAAAAATATGTTAATGAAATCTTTGCTTTTTAAAACATCCACATGACCTAACAAAGGAAGCCTGCCACCATAAATAAATGAGTGTTGTGCCAACAAAAATAAGATTTGAATGTTTATAAATGTCCAATCAATACTAAGAATAAAAAAATACATTCAAAAGACAATTTCCATATTATAATGTTGTAGATGCCTTCCAAGACACATGTATATTATAACTCCATAGTTTATGCCATCTTTCAAGTGAACTCCCTTCACATGTTCTATAACTATCATCAAAATCTGTCATCCATACATTGAACATATGGATAAATATATTGCAACATCAAATTGTAATATTTGTCAATTTATTATTATGTATTTTTTAAATTTATTTAAAGTGAATCAATAAAGATTATGGTTTCACAAAATTTTAATTAATTATATTTATATTTATTTTTATTTTATTAATTCTTATATTTATCATTTGGTGTTAGAACAAATTAAAATCTTAAAAGTAATATTTTTATGATTTTTTATTGGGTCTTGAAATTATATTTTAGAAGAATATTCTGTGATAGAATAACAAATGCAAAGATGCCAAGAGGGAGAGGATGAATTACACAAATGAATAGAGCTATGAAATAGATATAGATGTGATGGTACAATTGATTGTAATTATCACAAATCAAGTACAAAGGCAAAAGGGATAAGAAATAGAGGATGAAATGGATTATGAAAAGGAAGTTCAAAACAATGAGGAAGTATAAGATCAACTAGGTCCTCAATGGAAGAGAGGCTAGTTTGGGTTTTAGAGAGAAGAAATAAAGGAGTCAAGTTTGTAGTTTTAGAGTATGGAGGTAGTTTAAAACTAGAGGAGTTAATAGATTGGTTAAATAGTGTGGAAAAGTTTTTCAATTGGAGAATTAGAAAGAATAAAAGAAAGTAAAGTTTAGATTCATGAAATGGAAGGGTAATGCAATGATTTAGTGAAATCACCTACAAAAAGAAAGACAAAGAAAGGGAAAATAAAAAATCAATACTTGGATCAAGATGGTGAAGAATCTAAGGAAAAAGTTTCCTCCTATAGATTATGCACAAACCTTATATATAGGATTACATAAATTAAGGCAAAAGGATCACAATATACAATAATTTACATATGGGTTTTACAAGCTTTATATATGAGTGAAACATGACAAAATAGATTAACAGATCGATGTAAGGTATGTAAATTTTTTGAAGTTCTATATTCAAGATGAATTGAACATGCATAGAATAATTTGAATGGAGGAGGCTTATAAATTATCTTTGAAGGTAGAATGAAAATAAAATAGATAGTATTTTAGAAGATCAATTGGGCCAAAATGAGGATAATCATCTCTATCAAGGGGAGGAGGTAGGTTATATACCATTAAAGGTGGGTTTAATCCCACTAGACGAGAATATACACATGATATAAAAAAATAAGGACATAATAGACAAGGGTTTCAATATGTGCAAATAGGAAGAGGGTTTTAGATAGGTAGATGCTATGGTGGTGGTAGAGGATGGAATGGTCCATGCATACCTTATGTTTTTATAGATGTGGAGAAGAAGGAGATAGATCGTTTGAGTGACTTTCATGAACAAGAAATGAGGAAAGAGGATCACCTAAGAGTAAATTTGGTTGAGGTTGAAACAAAAGAACAAAATACAAAATTTACAATAATAAATGTAGCAAAAAATATAATGATGAGGAAAAAAATGATATCTCCAAGGAAAGAACATGTGCAAAATAAATGTGTTGATTCATGGCTATGTACAAATATTTTTTGAATAAAGTGCACTTCATGAGGTAAAATATGCAAAGTAATTATAGATGGTGGTAGTTGTGAAAATATGACTTCTAAAGAAAATTTAGAGAAACTACGTTTGGAATGTGAAAAACATCATTATCCTTATATAATTTCAACGTTTAAGAAAGGGAATGAAGTTATAGTAGATAAAAGGTGCTTAATAAAAAATTTCTATAGAAAAAAACTTATAGATATGAAATATGGTGTGATGTTATTCCAATGAATGCATGTCATGTGTTTTTGGGAAGTCCATGATAGTATGCCATAAAAGTAATTTAAGATGAAACAAAGAATACATATTCTTTTAAAGGTGGTACAAAGGTAGTTTTATTAACTTTTAATGAAGAAGGGAAAGTAAAAAATGTGTTGTCCAAGAAATATTTTATCAAAGACATGAAGATGATAGATTGATGTTATGAATTAATAGCAAAAAAAAAAGACACAAAAGTAGTGTAAATACAAATAAAAGCAACAAAAGTGTTGAAATAATATAGAAATATTTTGAAATAATATACAAATATTATACCTAATGAATTATCCGATGGTTTACCACCAATTAGATATATTCAACATAATTTTGATTTGATTCTAGTATCAAATCTACCAAATCAAGTAGCTTATATGATGAGTCCAACAAAATATGCTTAATTGAACAAACATGTTATTAAATTAGTGAAAAGGGGTGTAGTAAGGGATAGCCTGAGTCAATTTACAACACCAAAATTTGTAAATCCAAATAAATATGTGTGATAAAGGGTGTGTGTGGATAATAGAGCATTCAATAGAATTAACATCAATAAATATTTCCTATACCTTGTTTATATGATATGATGGATGTGCTTGCAGGAGAAAAATAATTTAATAATCTTGATCTACGTAATAATTACTATTAGATTCAAATTCATAAAGGAGATGAATGAAAAATAGCATTCAAGACTAGTGAAGACTTATATGAGTGGATAGTGATGTCATTTAGATTATCTAATACACCTAACACATTTATGAGATTAATTAACATAGTGCTACAAGATTACATTGGTAAGTCTATGGTGGTTTATTTTGATTATATTTTTATATTTAGTAAGATTAACTAAAATCACTTAAGTCATTTAAGAATGGTATTAGATTTGTTAAGAAAGGAGAAGCTCTATGCAAATATGAAAAAGTGTAGGTTTATATAGAATAGTTTGGTATTTTTAAAATTTGTAGTTTCAATAGATGGTGTAAGAATAGATGAAGTAAAGATAAAGATAATTATTGAGTGTCCTATTATTAAAAGTTTCTATGGGTTAGCATTTTTTTTATAAAAAGTGCATTAAGAATTTTAGTAGTATTTGTTGCACTGATAATAGATTGCATAAGAAGAAAAGAATTTGTGTGGACAAATGCAGCAATAGAAAGCTTTAAATTATTATGAAATAATATTTTAAAAAACCTATTTTAACATTATTATTATATTTTAACAAAGTGTTTGAGATTGATTTTGGTGTTTTACATGAAGGAATTGGTGTTATTTTGATTTAAGAAGGAAGACCCTTAACATATTTAAGTGAAAAATTAAATGAGGTAAGAATGAGATATTTTACATATGATAAATTTTATGCCATTTTAAAAGAATTAAAACATTGGATAAATTACTATGTGCCTAAAGAGTTTGTTTTATTTATAGACCATGAAGCCTTGAAGTATGTGAACACTCAAAATAAGTTAAATAGTAGACATGCAAAGTGGGTGTCTTTCTTTCAAGGATATACTTTTATTTTAAAACATAAACCAAGAAAAAAAATAGGTAGCTAATGCTTTGAATAGGAGAGTGGCATTGTTAACTACTATGTTTAATGAAGTAGTTGGATTAAAAGTTGATAATGAATTATATGATACTGATCTAGATTTTGGAAGGATAGCTAAGAAAGGAAGGAATACATTAACAGGTAAGACAAGTACCATTTATGATGAGTACCTTATACATGATGGTTATCTCTTCAAATTAAAATAATTATATATTTTAGTTGGCTCTATAAGAGATAATATTAAAAGAGAATTGCACAATGGTGGTTTAGGTGATAATTTTGGTGAGAATAAGAGAATCACTTTGGTCAAGGAGAAGTATTTTTAGCTAAAAATGAAGAGATATGTGACAAAATATCTTTCAATATTTAGGATATTTCAGGTGGCTAAAGGCCTTCCATAAAATATAGGGTTGTACATGCCATTACGAGTTCTAAGAGGGTCTTGGAGAGATTTGAGTATAGACTTTGTGTTGGTGTTACCAAACACGCAGAGAGGTGATGATTCAATCATTTTTATTGTAGACATATTTTATAAGATGGTTCATTTTATTTCATGTAAGAAAATCAATGATGCCACTAGAGTAGAATAATTATTTCTTAAGAATGTTGTGAGATTGCATGGTGTTCTAAAAAAAATTACCTAAAATAGTGACACAAATTTTATAAATCATTTTTTCAGGACTCTATGGAATAAATTAGGAATGAAACTAAAATTTAGTAGTTTAAGCCACCAATAAATAAATGGTTAGACAAAGGTAGTAAAACTCTATGCAAATATGAAGAAGTGTAGGTTTATGTAGAACAATTTGGTATTTTTGAGATTTTTAGTTTAAATAGATGGTGGAAGAATAGATAAAGAAAAGTTAAAGTCAATTATTGAGTGCCCTATTATAATAAGCATAATAAAGGTAAAATGTTTCCATGGTTTAGAAAATTTTTACTAAAAGCTCAATAAGAATTTTAGTGGTATTGTTACCCTGATAATATATGTCATGAGAAGAAAAGAATTTGTGTGGACAGAGGCAACAACAAAAGGCTTTCAATTTGTAAGGAAGATTAATTATTTATCATTATCAGATTTTAACTAAGTGTTTGAGATTGAATCTGGTGCTTCACATATGGGAATTCATGTTGTTTTGATTTAAGAAGAAAGACCCTTAACATATTTAAATGAGAAATTGAATGAGGTAGAAATAAATATATTCTACATATGATGTTAAATGTTATGCCTTTGTACAAGCATTAAGACATTGGAGTCATTACTATGTGCCTAAAGAGTTTGTCCTATTTACAAAACATGAGGACTTGAAGTATGTGAACACTCAAAAGAAGTTAAATAGTAGACATGCAAAGTGAGTTCATTTTTTGAAAAAAATAGGTAGTTAATTATTTGAGGAGGAGAGTGGTTTTGTTAAATATTATGGTTAGTTAAGTAGTTGGATTATAAGTTGATAAGGAATTTTATGATATGATCCAAATTTTGGCAAGATAGCTAAGTAATGAAGGAATCCATTAACATGTGAGATAAGTACCATGAGGTCCAATGATTAGTGATAATGAGGGATAATGAGGGAGTGATTAGGGATGATGAAGGAGTGATTATGGATGATTAAGGGTGATTAGGGTAATAAGGGAGTGATTATGGATGATGAGGGATGATTAGGAAGTGACTAGGGATGATTAGGGATGATGAAGGTATATAATGGAGTGATGAGGGATGATGTGGGATGATGAGGGAGTGATTAGGGATGATGAGGGTTGATGAAAGAGTGACTAGGGATGATAAGGGATGATGATGTCTAATAAGGGAGTGACTAAGGATGATAATGAATGATGAGTGCCGATGAGGGATGATGAGGGAGTGAATAGGGATGATGAGGTCTGACGAGGGATTGAATAGGGATGATGAAGGATGATTAGGCTCAATGAGGGGGTTATTAGGTATGATGAGGGAAATAACATACAATTAAGTAGTGGTTAGGGATGATGAGGGTCAATGTGGGTGATATTAGGGATAATGATGGGCATTGAGGGAGTGATTAGGGATGATTAGGGAGGATGAGGGATGATGATGGGCAATATCTACCTTGAATCTTATTTGCTAATCATCCATAGTCACTCCTGTCTCTATATAGGTTA
Organism: Torreya grandis; assembly: GCA_037957365.1. Lineage (NCBI taxonomy): Eukaryota > Viridiplantae > Streptophyta > Pinopsida > Cupressales > Taxaceae > Torreya > Torreya grandis. The sequence continues at coordinate 474,692 of JARHVA010006855.1, forward strand.
GAATGTCCTCTCTTCTTTCAATATATGGATCTATTAATGCCACCTCTCATTTATCTATATATATGATAATTCCCCTCTCCTGACTTTTAATCATCCCTTGATAATTCCCCCTCTCCCTTTTCTCTTGATCTAATAATTCTTGCTTTACTAATTTTCAAGCATGATAATGCCCCATCTCCTTTTAATATATGGCTTAGGTATTCAATTTAGTATCAAGTATTTAAAATATGTCTCAAGTAAGATAGATATGGTCATGATTATATATGGATATTCAAGATTAATATGTGGCTCAGGTATTCAATCAGTAGTTCATACTCAAGTAGGTACGGCATAGTCAATTAGGTAACCCAAGTAGATAGGGAAAGAAAGATAGGTAGGTAAGACATACTAAAAATAGGTTTAAATTAGGTAGGGCATACTCAAGTATTAAAAGGCAGGAAGGGCATAATCAATATAAAGATATGGCTTGGGTGTTTAGATAGGGCATACTTAAGATCAATATATGGCTCAAGTATTCAATCAAGTAGGGCATACTCAAGTAGGTAAAGTAGGAATAACATACTCAAGTAGGTAAATTAAGTAGGGTATAATCAATGGTATAGATCTAAATTACACATGTCTCATGATTTTGAACTTTTTTTCTCATTCTATCTATGAAAAGTCAAGCTTCCCTTACCAACTTGACATAAGCTAAGTAGGTATGGCATAGATAATTTGGTAGGGAAAGAAAATATGCAAGTTATATATTGGAAAGAAAGTTTCCATTCATACCTAAGAATATATTCTAGAAATGACAAGTAGGTAGGACAATAATGAATTTATATATCAATAAATAATATTCCCTTTCTTTATCAGGTATAGCATAACTAAGTAGGGAAAAAAAAAATATATCTACTGAGAAGCAAACTTCCCTTGATAACCATCCTTTGATATAGAAGCAAATCAAAGATAGATATCAGGAAGGAAATCTTCCCTTGATAGTTATGCCTTACTATATTTATAACTATTAGGAAGTCAAGATCCCATTCATATGCTATTGGGTGAAGAAAACGTAGATATCATAAATGTAATCTTCCCTTTCCTTGATCCTCGGCATAGATGAAGTAGGTAAGGAAAACTTTCCTTAACTTATTAGGTAAGGTAGAATTAATACCAGGGTAGGACCTTCATAATATTACCCCCATATATCTATGGTGGAGGCTTCATTCCTATGTTATCCCTTTATTTACTATACTTGGGACTAGGGCATACTCATAGTATGGTAAATCCCTAGTTTGGGAATATCACCACCTAGAATGTTGTTAACATTATAACCTAGACCATGAATATGATATAGGAATAGTGGTCTAGGTTTTCATCAAGGGTTGGACTATCATTCAAGACAAGTCAATGCATCTGTGCATGCTTCATCCCATCATATTACATATATGTTATGTCCTTGTTGGCATAAACCTCATCTATATCTTGACCAATTTGTACTTGGCCCACACACACACACACTTAATTTTTGTAAAATCCATTATGGTTAATACTTAGTTTTTAGAATTTTAGGATTAGAAATTAACTAAAAATTAGAGTCGTTAAGATATAAACTTAAGTATGGATTTCATCGATTGAGAAAGATATAGGTAGTCATATATATATTTGAGTTTATAAATTAATGACTCCAAATTTTTTGTTAGTTTTTAATCCTAAAATTTTGAAAACTAAGTATTGACCAGAATGGATTTTTAAAAAATCTAACTTTTAAATGATAACTCCTACAAGTCTGAAATCAATTTAAAAGATGTAGAGTGTTCCTAATTTGTTATATTTAATAAAATAAATTTAAAGTAAAGGAATATAAAATTAAATATAAACTTATACTTTATTTTACTAAATATTTGGTACTTAAAACAAAAATAACCATAAACAAAAAAACATCTAACTCAATATTCATGCCTAAAAAAACAAAAAAACATCTAGCTCAAAAGGTATATGCCCTTTTTACTATGCCATTTGTATTGAAAAGGGTGTATGCCCTTTGTAATTCAAAGATAATTTATTTTACTAAATATTTGGTACCTAAAACAAAAATAACCAGAAACAAAAAAAACATCTATGCCTAAAATAGTAAAAAACACCCAAAAAAACATCTAACTCAAAGGGTGTATTCCCTTTGTAATTCAAAAGGTGTATGCCCTTTGTACTATTCATTTTATACTATAAATGGTGAATGCCCTTTGTACTATTCGTTTTATACTTCAAAGGGCATATGACCTTTGTATTGTGTCCTTTGTAATGCAAAGGGTGTATGCCCTTTGATTTATTTCGAAAAGGGTGTACACCCTTTGATTTACTTTGTAAAGGGTGCACACCCTTTGATTTGCTTTGTAAAGGGCATACACCATTTAGCCTTGGGATCAACCCAGGTTACATTTGTTTGGTTTAAAAAATAGGAATACACCCTTTACAAAAAAAAATATATTTTTAATTATGTCACTTTTTTGCTCCCCAACTTTGTGCATTCACCCTATAGATGTAATTTTGTTATATGTAAGTAAAAATAATGATTTTGGTTATGTAATAATAATGTTTCATTAGAATTAACTATTGAAATTGTTTTCTTTAACTGTTGCTTATGGTTTTAGATGGATATTTCATTTCATAAATATACTTGATTGAATGTATTATCATTTTGAGAAAGGAATATACACATTAGATTCATTTTGTGGTATATGTTGAACTACACATGATCCCATTTAAGGGAGATGGTTATTTTGGTTTGGATACTATCACTGATTGAGTTGGGGTGGATATGGATCTTGTTCACCACTACTTGGGCTCATCTTACCCCATTCTTTCCTTTCAATGTTGTGAGAAATTAGGAAATTGCACTCATCTCATATAGAATTATCCTAAAATATTTCTATTTCATTCATTGTTATATCCCTCACCCATAACTTTATTCATATTTCCATTGATGTTGCATATGTTTATTATTGTGTTATAATAGATTGATTTATTGATAAAATAGTATAGTTTAATGTTTTTTTATGTGGATTTACTAATAGTTGAAATTAATAATTTTTGAGACACCTAAAACAATAAGGGGAAAGGATCTATGCATTTTTTTATGGCCTGTATCCATTGACTAAATCCATATATAGTCACTAGACTGCATGTGAGTATCAATAACATCTAGTTTAAGTCCATATTGTTGACTAAGATGGTTAGAGCACCATTAAAGCTAATGTCATCCCATGATTCAAGGAGAAGACATGATCTTATGAATCTAGGGATGAATAAAAGTAGAATATTATATTATTTCCTTGGTTTTATTATGGTTATAACTTAATTCTTTTATGGTTGCAACTTAATTCTTTTATTGTTGTAACTTAATATTTTATTGTTGCAACTTAATGTTATATTCTTATAACTAATTATATGTTTATACAACCATATATTATGGTTTTAACTCATATTTTTATGAAATATTTTGAATAGAAACATGTCTCCCATTAGTCTAGTTTCTTGTTTATTAATATTTGTTTTATTTCTATATTGTTTGTGTGTGTGCTTTTATTATTTATAGTTAAATATTTTTGATTTTTTATTTCATATGTGAATAATAATATTCATTTCTATATATTCAAATCATATTTTGTGCAAAGTTTCTAAAATAGATCCGATTTCATTTCCTTTGATTTCCTTTTCTATAAGTGTTTTTATATTATGCAATGACTATGACCCCAACCTTGAAGATAGACTAGTGCCACATATATAGTGTTGACATCTTACCAAATTATTCAAACCCTAGGTTGACAATTTAATGAAGGTAGTTCAGTGTCGACTACTTATTATTATTTTTATTTTTGTGTGGTTTAGGGTTTTAGCTAAAATTCTAATTTTTTAAAATCAAAAAATTTTAAATCCAACACAAAAATATTTCACTTTATTTTTCATTGCTTATGATTGTTTTAAAATTTATGTTCCAATAGTTTTAAAACTACTTAGCTAATATTGTGAAGGGTTACACGGTGTTTTATTTATAGATATTATGGTGTGAGGGGTTTTACTACAATACTCATAGACATAATACATAGCTAAACATGGAATGTATTATCCCCATACCTCACGATATATTAAAAACACATATGATCCTTTATTTACACCAATAAGAAGCCTTTTTATCTATCTAATTTGTGGTGCACCTAAGATGAGTGTTTTACCTAGGAAAGTTACTCTCAACTTACCCTTAAAATCTTGGTTAGTGGGATACAATAATGGTTATCCATTTGTAGTTAGTTCTCTAAAACATTATACTGACATTAATCGATGAATGAGCAAGTATATTTAAGAGCCTACAAATCATTTAAGACCCTTTCTTAGCTTACCCATTATACTTATATTTTATTTTTTCATTATATGGTTAATTATTAGTTCCTCTACACATACTATATTACTTATTAATTTTTAGCATTGCTCTCGTTTCACTTATTATTTTTAAATTCATTACATTTATCATGGACATTCAAAATAGATACATGGGTATTATTCATCCTCTCAATGAATTATTTTCCATTCATGTTTTCCCCTTTTCTTATGATCAAGTTGAATGGACAAATAGAAATAAACAAAAAATCATGGAAGATGATTATATGGATTATTTTTATCTTGATGACATGCACACATATAAACCATTTATATCCAAAACATCTTGGAGTTGTGACTTTATCCAATCACCTATCATACTTGACCAAGAGGAGCAAGATGCACCTATTTTTTCATCCTCGAATCCCTCTTAGGATTCATTTTTAGATCACTCTTCATATTTACCCAAATATTTGTTTTTAAATTTACCTTTGATCATACCACTATATTACCTTTTGTGTTTTTTCCTTTTGGGTCACCTATAGATTCATCTTTGGACTCTATTATAGATTATGCTTCAAATTCTCCCTTGATCATACCTACAGTTTCTTCTTTAGATTGCCATATAGAATCTTCATTAGTTTGATATCTTTATTTTCAATCAATTTTCCTTTTGGATCCCTCTTTGTATTCTTACTTGGTCACACCCATAGTATCCTCTATTGTTTCCCATTTCACACCCACTATGGGTATCCAATTGGATTATATTCATGCCTTTCCATCACCTCCTTCTTTAAAAGCTACTATAGAGCACAAGGATGATGTTAGTTATGAGAAAAATCCTCTCCCTTCCTTACATGAGTCTCAATCAAACCCTATTAGTTATTAGACCATATCTCCTTCTGTATATCCCATATCTAGTGCACATACATGTCATAATTCTCCTATTACCCTCTTGTTACATATACTATAAAGCAATAGAATTTCTCCTTCCTCTCCTTGTACTAATGATCACCATCATGACTATAGTGACTACGATGAGAATTGGTATGATGACGATTATGTCTATAGTGATGATGAATATTTTCCTCATCTTAATATAGAGACTTATTCCACTCTTATTTCCTAGTAAAGATAAAATGCATACATCTTGTAGTGATATTTCTCCTTCTCCCTTACAAAATAAAATATGTAAGTAATAGAATTTTATTACTCATAATGTTACATCTCCTATTTTGGATACACGTGTTATAACTTTACATATTAACACCATATTAAAGGCCAATGAATCTATAAAACCAACAATCTCTAAGGAATATTTTCTTCCTAAGCATATATATCCTATTTACAATAGTGTACCAATGGCTAAGATTAAAACCATAATTCATCCCTTAAATTAACCACTTAAAAATCTTAACATACCTTCCCAAGAGGTCATCTCCTTGATGCATGTCATAGGTGTTTTTCAAGAGTAAGTACACCATTTATCCTTAGAGAGTAAATCATATCACACTTGGGTTGACTTTAATTCCATTCTTAATAATATTATTGTGTGTAATATCCTATATTTGCTTTTACCTTATAACTTAAAAAATCCATACATTTTCCACATTTGATAGAAGTGGTGACCCTTACTAGCACTTAAAGTTTTTCATGAAATAATGAATAGCTATGATGGTAGTAAATTGTTGTTACAATTATTTCCTAGGAGTTTATAAGGATCTGTGCTTTTTTGGTTCCATTAACTTCCTAGTGGATCCTTATCCACTTATCTTGAACTTGAAGAAGGTTCTTTAAGATAATATATTAAAAATAAGGGATTTATGGTTACTTATGAGAAATTACATGCCTTGCACCAAGGATAATCTAAGTAAGTTTGAAATTATATATTAAGATTTAAAAATTGTATGCATCAAGTAATTTACCAACCAATATATTTATAGGTGTAATATATCTTTGCTCAAGGTCTCATTTATAAATTAAAATAAAACCAACTTTATAACACTTGTGAATCTTTTTTATCTCCTTGTTATGAGGCCTTAACACTATAAGAGGAATTAGGTTTTTTTACTATTTAAAATCATATGCAAGAAGACATTGAGTTACTTCAAGATGATAAAACTAATGAAGTATAATAACCCCAATCTAATTCACATATTTTCATATGTTAAACAAATAACTCACATTCACAATAAATGCACTGATCAAACACCACACCTCGATACTTCAATACATAATGTTGAATATTAATCTAAGCAATTCAAAGTTTTTCATAAAGGAAAATATCATTTTCCTAGAGTAATTAATCACAATCCTTATATAACCTTAATAAAAACACAACCTATAATATTTTTTTCCAATAAATATCCACATGATATTTACCTAAATTATTAGGTAGAAATTTAGTTACTTTATGCCCTAGTTATTATCATCTTCCACATTGTTTGGATAAAATCATAGGTCAAGCATTTTTTAAATTACCATGGCATTAATGGACAATGTGATAATTATTTTTATGCAATTATATAAAATATAATTTAGCTTTCCAATAAATGACTTATTTCATTTCAAAAAAGTCATAATGTAATTAAAAAATCATTCAAAAATCCAAACATTCAAATATGCTCCAGATGCATTGAAATTCAAATAGATAATCGGCTTCTTAAGGCTTAAGTTTTTCAAAAGTTCAACCAATGGATTTCCCCTATATAACTTTCGGTACGATGATGCCCAAGACCATGTAATAATTTGATTAATGGATTGCACAAAATGGTCTAGTCCATATGTGCCCACTCCTTCCATAGGGTTTTAGTAGATTACTATAAAATTTTTGAATTCAAGTTAGTTGCTTAAAATTTAAGTATTGGAGGATGAAACCCACTCACATTACATTGTGCTTAAAACATACAACTACTTAGGAAATTGAAATGGTTAGTCCTCAATTTTTATACGTTACCATACACAAAGTTTGGCCTATCACTGATGGCAAAATCTAAGGTAGATAGATCCCTAAGAAAAAAAAGAGACTATCCTAGTTTTTTATTTCTAAGTATCATCACCAGTGTGACACGAGAAAAGAGAATATGTGAGAATAACTCAGATAACATGAAATTATAAAAATTTATTTTGATTTCCAAGGCTTGCCACCAATGTGACAGAAGGAAAGAGCATACACAATTATTAGAATAAAAACAACCAAAATTTTCAAGGAAATGAAACAAATTAATTAATACTTAATTAATTAAACAACACTTTGAAAATAAAGCAAGGTTAGCAAAAAATAAGAAAAAGCATTTTTTGGTTTATCTTTTAGGTCTTTGGCAATAGATCCTAAATAAAAAATGTTATTAGTTTCTATGCAAAGATTTAGGCAATCCAAAAAACCTAAAATTTAGCCATGTGTTTTTGGGTTGTGACTTTTCCACCCAGTTTTTTTGTATGACTAGCTGTATTTTATTTTGTAATATTTTTATATAATAAAGTGCACTTTTAAATCATAAATAAATAAATGTAAAGGTATAAAATAAACTCTATATAAAAATAAATTTATTACATAGAGAAGGAAAATGATGGAAACATAAAATAAGTTCAAAAATAAAGAAAAACATTGCTTACAAAAATATCAAAATATAGAATAAAACCATTGAAATGTGCTACAAAACCACTATTCTATGCAATGAATTTGGATTTTTATTTGACAAAACCACTAGTATGTAGAAAACCTCCAAAAAATAATCACCCAAAAACAAGAAAAATAACAAATAATGAGTGTTATAAATCTGGTAGAAATGATCAAAAAATAAAACTATCATTTTATAGAATGAACTATGGTTCTGCAAGATGAAACGACTAAAGTTTGCTATCAATTTGTTGTTTTGTGATACAAAAACATTATTATACATTAAATATAATATATTAGAAGTGAAAAAAGATATAAAATAGAATGTCACCAAGCCAAAAAGGCTACAAAACTAAAATAAAAAGTTGAAAATAGACAAAAAGGCCTTGAAATGTATTGGAAACAAACAAAACCACCATTACGTAGGATGAACCCACCATTATGTAAAAAAATCATTGTTTAAACACCGTTACACAACATAAAACCAATGTTATATAGCATAAAACTATCATTATGCAGGGGCACATACAATAACTCAAAAAATCCAAAAATAACTTCTGAACAATTAAAAACAACATTCCAAACCAAGACTAAACAACTATCCTCCTCAATAAAATTTATAATGACTAAAAAATCCTAAAGAATGTAATTATGATTAATAATGTTTTGTAAATTTCCCACCCAGCATTTCATAATGTGATAGTTATAATTTTAGAACCCATGAAAACTAGGAAATAAAATGAATAATTAACTTCCTATTCTAAGACTAAACTAAATCTTTAGTTAGAGATATTCAATTAAAAGAAACAAATCAAACATACTTACATGCACTATCTTACCAATAATTTAAATCACCTTCTTCATTGTTGAAATTTGATTTTCTCTTATAATGTGATATGTGGATGCTCAATTCATTCTCTAAGGCAAATGGAATTTCAACATCATATGGACATCAGTACTTGATTTTCTATGTATATACAAGATGATTTTGATAACACTTCAATAGATTGGTGATAGTTTTTTTATAATAGAGGATGACACTTCTATTTATAATATTCTATGTGAGAAGATTAATAATTGGGATAAATCTAAATATATTAAATTATGTTGATTTTGGATGGTCGAATTTGAGTCCTCATCCAAGTGGAAGAGACCAATTCTTCATGTGTTTGATAAATAAGGGGGAAGTTAGTTGGTAGTTGAAATTTTCTCATGAATGAGTTGAGGTATTTATATGACTCATAATTTAGGTTGAAAGGTTCAATGATGACTCAAAATTGGGTGAGGAAGTTAAGGAGATGGTTGGGTGATTCAACACTTGGTTAAAAGAAGTATGGAAGATGTTTGGTGATTGAGAAATTATATTTTTTTAATTAATTTTGTGGAATAAGTTCACATGACTAATTAATTAATATGGATTAATTAATTAATAAGAAAATTGGATGGAAATGATGTTAATGGACCTCAAGATATAATTCAAATTTAGGAATGGCGGTTGAGTTAGTATGTCAATATTAAGCAAAGTTAATTATGAAACTGAATGTCGTAAAAGTTAGGTGTATACAATAATAATCAAGAATGGTGAGATATACTTTAAGGGATTTAACCACTATTTCACTATAATATCTCTGAAAATAATTATTCTTAGGAATAACCATATAGGTGGGAAACTCATTAGTAGGATTCTTGTGAGAATGGGTCACAAGGTAGGCTACAACTTAGCTATAATAAGAGAAGGAAGGTCTGATGTTTTTATTTTCAAACTAATCTCATCAGGCTCATAATTTCTAGAGTCAAGGAGGTTTGGTGTAATGTTTCCCACAAGATTAAAGTGACCATTATAAACTTAGTTTGAGTTGAAGGGATTGTTATAATGTTAATACTCATAAAATGGTATGCTACGTAAAATTTCAAATGTTGAAATTTTATAGACATCATGTTATTATATTTTTTTATAATTCCAAGGGTTGGTATCACCTTATACCTTATTAATATAACCCATATAAATAAAATTCATTCATTGGCATGTATAATAGGCCACATTCCTCATATAATGAATCCAAGTAAGACCAATAAAAATTTTATAAGATAGAAGGAAATTTAATATTATGACCTTAACTCCAACTGTAACAGGTGGTACCATGATAAGAAGAAAAATACATATTAATAGAGGAATTTTTATTTGATCATATCCTTTGCACATGATTTTTATATACTTAATATTTCATTCAAAATATCCTAAAGTTTCAATGAATTCCAAAGATGTGACACAAGTGCCAGAGCCTTCATTTATCAAGGTGCACTTGACTCAAATGTCACCAACTTGGATGCTAATAAACAAGGGAGGGTCATCCACATAATGTAAAAGCATTTTGAGGATCATGGATGTGTTAGGAAGTTTTAATAAGAGATACGTATTCATAGTGCAATCCACATAGATAGAAATCTCTTCACAATTATATAAGATTATTTCCTCAAACCCAAGAAATATTACTTCTTTCCCCTAGGGGGTGGTTGAAGAATGTTCATATTGAATAAAAGTTATATGATTTAGTTTATATGCCCTAGAGAAGTCCTCATAAGATCAATAAATAGGATTTGACATGGGAGTCTAGAATGTTCTTCTATGGGATCCCATTCATAAAAGCTAAAGTGAGCTAAACAACATTAGAAAAGAGGAATCAAATTCTAAGGTGGATCATCTATAGATGAAGTTGAACCCAAATGAATATGATTTGGAATTAAACTATATAATATTGGAACTACATGTATATTTTATGAATGTTTAACCAACTGTATTATCCTAGCCAATGTAGTTGGTGGCATAAAAACATTATAAATAGACTACATCAACTTAGCCGATACAAGAGAGTTAGAACTAGGTAAATAGATAGATTGTACTGAGTTGGGTGATATAATAGAGGCAAGACTAGTTAAATATGACTATACCAAGCTAAATGATATACTTAGAGTATAATTAGTCAAAGACATATACTATATCAAGCTAAATAAAATTGTTGGACTTGAAATGGAAATGAGAGACTGTATCAAGCTCACTGATATAATAATAACAAAAGGAATATATTGTATTGAGCTAGCCAATACAATATGGTTGATTTTAAACTATATTAGGTTGGTCAATATAGTTGCATAAATATGGAAATGTATTGATTTAACTGATAGATTATGATTAATAGGAAATTATACTAGGTTGACTGATATAGTTGGGCTATTAGAAAGTATAAAAGCAATTATATCTTTGGATCCAAAAATTGAAAAAAGATGTGAATGATAATGTTAAATTATTCAATGAGATGAAAGACAGATGTGAGTTCAAAGAGGATAAATATTGATGAAGGAAACAAGATATTTCATGTTTTTCATGTTTACCAAGTTTTCCACATCATTATAAAAGTCATGGTTAACCATAGTTCAAACAACATTAGTGGATGGTTAGGAAGAGGTTTGAAGTTGGTTGTTAGATTTTTGACTCTGAGTATGATTTCAAAGAGGATTAAAATAGATGGTAAGGTAAGAATTGAATTGGTAAATTGATTCACACTTTATTTTTGAGTCATGAGCATTATAAAACTTATCATGGTCTTAGTGGGGCTCTCTAATCATGGCTGCATGATCAAATTTTGGATTAATAAAAAACTCCAAAGATAGGTGTTTAAGTTACAAGTTTCATATAAGTGGCCCTAATTTGTGTGAAACTAGATTTTTTTTGGGTCATGGAAATGGTTATTAGGATGGGAAATATCAATATCTCAAGATGAGGGTCTAGGAAGGCATCTCATAATCTCATCTAGGGAAATATATTGACGAAATTCGTAATTATTGACTTGTGAGGGAGGAGGAGGATGTTGAAAGGGACTTAGCTTTATAGGTTGAGAGAGAGTCACTTCATGGGAAATTCTAATCATAATGGAATGCCTGATTATCTTGGATTCATAAGTATCAAAGACACCATCATCAATATCTTGATTATTTTTAGGTCTCATAATCATTCAAGTTTCAAGCTTAGGTTGGGAGGGTTGTAGTCTTGTCATTTGGATTGGTATAAGGCTTCCTCCAATTATTTTTGAGAAAGAGTCCTAAAAATGTATTGTAATTTGGCATTTAATTCATTATTAAAGATATGTAAGAGGTTATCTTCTATAATATTTTTCGGTTAAGGATTTCCAATGTTAATAAAGGATTTGGTAGCCTTATTGTTTACCTATTTACAATTGATAAACGGAGCTAAGTTATTTTTAGGAAAATATTTGGAATGACACACTGGACCAATGCATTAAATAAGTCTTCTAAGCTATAAATATATGTAGATATTAGTCTATTTTACCATTCTAAATCATCACCAAAAAATGTTTTAACTAGTAGTTTGGTAGTTGTAACTATGTTAAGTCTAATCCAATATTTATAAAAATTACCAATGTACTTCAAATGCAAAGAAGAATTAGTGGATCTATTAAATGATATTTTAAGAGTGATACCTTGTATGTCAATGTGTAAAATTTAAGGGACTAAGGGTTCATTTTAAAAGTTGTTTGATAACTTTATTATGAAGTGGGCATTGCAAAATGAAATTTCCAACAACATTTCTAAGGGGGGATGGGGGAATTTCTATTTGGGAACATATTGAGGTCTGGCTTGTATTTTTATAAGTTAGTTTTGTATTTACACCATTTGATCATTGTTAATAGCTTAAATATTATCCATTTGAATCATTTATTGTAAGATAAATTGGTTAGGATCATGAGTATTTTGTGTTGAAATAGAGGCTTAAGAAGCCTATTGGGATGCACTAGATGCAACGTCAACATTGGTATTAAGAGGAACACTTTAGGTAGGCTCACTAAAAAAGAGACCCACCATGTTATTAGTTATACTAGGCATGGTGGATGAGGAAGGAAATAAGAAAGTCATAAATTCATTTTCCCTAAGTCATGTAGAAAAATTGTGAGTAGGGGAAGGATGATATTCCACATGGGGTTCCTATCAAATTATGATCTCATTTTTAACAAATCAAATGCAAGTTAGAATGGTCACATGAGACAATAAGTGAGTGCACACTACCAAAACTTTGTATCAAAATGAAATCAAAAAAAAATGATTGCACATAATAACCAAAATGGAGAAATCTCAAATATTCATTAAGTGAGAAAGATCCTCAAGTGAAGCATACATATAGGAGTTTTGATTAACTCCTCCAAAAATGGTGGTCAAAGACCCCATCGAATATAAGTGTAACTCCTCTATAAAATGTGGTAAAAGGAGCCCAAAATAAAGGTGTAACTCCTCCATAAAATGTGGTAAAAAGAGTTAAATCCTCTTCTTTCAATCAAACCTATGACACCTATGACACACTAACTCTACCTAAACAAGCATATCCCCAAAGGTAGTAAAACTCCATGTGAGAAAATATATTATTCCCAAATAAATAAATATCATAAAATATATACTTACACTAATACCTCCTCATAATCACATATTAGATAGGTAGTGTAAAATAAAAATGGGTCCCAATAACTAGGATTGATTAGGTACCCATCTACAAATCAATCTCTCATAAAGCAGAGAAAAGGAGAAAACCCCTAGGAAAAAAATGCCCCCCCCAAAAGAGAGACATAGAATAAATGAAGAGGCCAAAAGGCTCCTCATGAATATGATGTTGTTGTCGATGCAAACCATACCCTAAGAAGATCTCATAGATGAATGAACTTGATTTTAGTGAAGGGTTGGGTAAAGATATTTACAACCTACTCTAAAGTCTAGAAAAATATCAAGTCATTGACTTGACCATGAATAAAATCTTGAATAAAATGCATGTGAATATCAATGTTTTTTTTATTGATTCTAAACCAAATTCTTGCATATCTATATAGTACTCTGGTTGTCATAATAGATGATTATGGGCTACTTGATAAGAATGACAAACTCAAATAGAATCCCCTAAATCCAAATAACCTTAGTAGCTATGTTAACAACTCCCATATACTCTATCTCTATGGATGATATATCAATAGCATTTTTATTCTTTCTAGATCATATGGTAGGACCGAAACCCAAATAAAAATTTTAACCTAAAGTAGACATATGATTTTGAGTATTATCAACCTAATCTAAATTTAAAAAACTAACCAAGTCAACCTCTGTGCTAAATCTATACTAAACCATAATATATAAGAGCCCTGAATGTTGTTTAGTATCTTCTTGGATACTTTTGAGTGCATCTCCTATGGATCTTGTGTAAATCATGAAACAATGCCTACTACATATGAAATATCAGGCCTGGTATGTGTTAAATTAATAAGGTTGAAAACAAGTTATCGATGATGAGTGGCATCAACCAAAGGTATAAAATAGTCAGTCGTAAGTTTGAATCTTGATAGAAATGGAGTCAGAGATGGACTACAATCAACCATGTGAAACCGAATGAAAAGATTGAGAGCATACATAGGCTATGAAATTGAAATCCTTAAATCAAACTGTGAAATCTTGATGCCAAGGAAGTAATGCATAAGACCCAAGTTTGTCATGTTAAATTTGGCTTGTAGTGTTGGAAGAAGCTATTGAGAATGGGGGTGAATTATTTTCTTAACAATATCTATTCAATTCCATTCATCATTCCATGAAGAATTCATTCACATAAAAGATCAATGCATAAATAAACAATAACACAAGCATATCACAAGAAAACACAAGAGATATGTGGGAAACCCTCTTGGGGAATAAAAACCACTGAACTATGCACATGAACTACAGTCATATAATTTCAAGATTCATAGTTTAGTGAAGCACCAACTTCACAAAGAGCTCCAACCCCTATCTAGATAAGCACCCACTTAACTAGTCTTTTGCAAGCTTTATCTTGCAAGGAGGATCCAACCCCTAGGTAACTTAGCACCAAGTAAGTCACCTATGATATATGATCACATTATAACATTTTTTTTAACTCAAATGTATATAACAACCTTATTTTACACTCTTTACCCTTCAATCTCACTCAAACAACCTCTTAGACCTTCTCGCTCAAATCACCCTCTCTTTGATAGAATTAGATCAAATGACATTGATTAACACCTATATAAAAATAGTTAGATAATCATGGCATGTTTAACTCAACTTTTTATGATCTTTAATCTCTTAACATGTTCTCCAAAACATAATATCCTTCGCTAAATAGCTCAATTCTCTAACTCATCAAAATAGGCTTATTAAGCCTTGACTTTATACTTGATTATTTCTCATACCTATCTTGGTTGGAAAAGGATAACACCATATTGTATTATCATTTAAATATATAACTATGCATGTTTCATAAGTGAAAAAAATAATACACAAGTCGGTTATAGTCCATAAGGACTAAATTTATAATTAGACCTAATGGAGACCTAATGTAATTAGGCTAGTTTAGCGATAGGCTACCTTCCATGAATATGTTTTCACATTTTTGGTTATAAAACTAATTATAAAATTTCATTATCATAAACTATAAGTCTTTCACATCATCCTCCATCCACTTTCTTTCTTTGACCTGGTCAACCCTGCCTATAGCATAAAAAACCTAAAAATAAGGGTTTTCTTGTAGCTTCTAATCACTGTCAATAAAAATGAAAACCACCTAAGGAAACCTTGAAGATTAATTTATATGTTCCAAATAAAAAACTAGGTCAAATGGAACATTATGATCCATAACTTATTGGATCTTTCTTATTGGGTCTTTATAAGGTTTTTAAGAGGGTTTTGACTACCTTACCTTCTTAACAATCATTCATTAAGTATTTCCCTTAAAATCCAAAACCAATGACAATAAATTAAATATAGGGACATTTACCAACTAAAATGAAGTTATTAGGATCTCATTAAAAGGTTTACATGCCAATGATCATGAAAAACTTCTTCTCAAGTATGCAACACCCCATTTTGTGCACACAGTCAACCTTACCATCAAAATTCTTGCTTTCTCCTATAGGTTATGAATTAAAAATTGGTAAACATGATTATTAAAATCCCTCACACCAATTTAAAATCTATAAAGATATTTTTAATCGTTATAAAATATTTTGACCCCTTATTAGGTCACTATAGGTCATTTTATGCGCTTCGGCCTTATATTGCTAGTCCTACTTGGACTATGAACACAACCTAAAAACTTTTGTACTATTATTAACACTTTATACCCATGTCATAAAACATAATAAAATTATCTCACACTTCCAGCCTTGCTCACTCAAGTCTATAATGTCTCAACTCATCATGCTACCAAGCTTATCTCACTCAGGCACCAAGATTGCAACTTCTCACTAGGTGTCTTCACAATGGAGCTAAACTTAAAACTTGTCCTTTGGCCTCATATAAAGGATTATTTTACTATTTCCCATGTTTAAAATAGATTATAACACTTATTTATGCATGTATTTATGTAAATCATAAAGTTTCATCATGCATCATGCATACATTTTCTCACAAAGCTAGACCAGGCTACTCAAGATGCCTAGTGCTCAGAGTTTGGACATAATAGGCTAGTTTAATGATGTCATTATTTAAACATAATTTTTTGAAAAAAATTCCATTCTCATTCAGACTTTATGAACTCTATCACATTATAACTTTGTACCAAGACTTCATATAGTTTACAAGGACTTGTTGACCCATGTGTTTACCTTGTATGCTTCTCGGTACTTAAAGATCAAACAAGATGATTATCTTGTATATTATATCTTGGGAATGATATTGATATGTCATCATACATTATAAGGGATACTAGGATTACTTCAAAAAAAATCCAATAGAGAAAATAAAATTATTAGTCACACACCACTTCACCAATCATGAAATCAAGTCTATCTTTTGTCATAAGGACATTCAACTTGAATTTGACATCAATGACAACTTTAATGATTCAATACCAATACTAGGAACATACCTCAAAAATATCTCCCTTTGTCATTAATGTCAAACATTCTTAATTGTAGTATATCAATCTCTAACACTTGAATTTGAAATAAAATCTTTCTCTCCCTTTGACATTAATGACAAAGGTTCACCTTCTTAGCAGTTATTTGATCCTTGGACCTACAGAAAAAAAAAATATTTCAAAAAAACTTCATCAAACCTTTCTTTAGCACAGACCAGGTTCTCATACCTACTCATGAGACATGAATGAATCCATTTTTATTCATGAAAATTTAAGACATTTTCAAAAACGTGACTTGGTTTGATCAAATCATCATAACAAATTTGTGTGACTTGTGTCTTGAGATCACATCTATATCATATTTCTCTAACTCAAACTAGAACTTGAAGATATCTTAAAAATAAAAAACTCCCCCTATGACTAGGCATCCTTCATGCTTCTTTATTACTAGTTGAGTTCCTCCATGAAGCCTAATGGAGTCACCTCTACTCTAGAGATCTATAACAACATAAATTAATGAGATTCCAAGATATCCATGTCCTTATAAGACTGAAATTCCTCCATGATCTTCTTATGCTTGATTTTTCCTTCTAGCTTGATCACCTCAATATTTGTTTGGCTATCATTTTATCTTGATTTATTGGTCTTGATTCATTCATCAAGAAATTGTGTTAAAATAAAAAATTATTGGCACTCCTTTGTATCTTGATTTTGTTTTACCATGACAAATAATCTATTGAACTTGCACACTGATTATCAACCTTAGCCATCTTAGGTTTCCATTTATTGTTTTTTTCTTGTGTTTTAGAAGCCTCATATATCTTGTCTTTCTTGAAATGTTATGCTTACATTACTTTGTAATGTGACCAAACTTATGATAGTCACATCATGTTATCCCTCTAAATGGAAACACACCATGACCCATACTTCTTTGTTGGTGGTTCTCCTCATAGTTCCATGTAAATTCATTCTTGAAGGGCCTTCTACAATTCCTTGCTCTATGACCTAATTGATTGCATGAATAATAGTATCCATTGAAAGGATTAACATACCTTATGTTATTAGAATTATTGATAGTTTTGACCTTTGTTCTATTAGCATCCTCATTCTTTGATTGATCTTTTACCCTTTTGATCACATTAGTGTCTTTCTCTTAATATCTAATGAAACCAAGACCTATCTTGTCATCATCAATCTTTTGACTACTCAGAAGGTTATCTAGATCATTGGTGCTCTTTTCAAATCTTATAAAATACTTAACCTTATTTGATGTTTTTTTTAATTTCTCTCTCAAAGAGTAAACTCTGGCCACATACCTTGCACATTCTTATTCTTTCACTTCTAGTCCTACAGTCACAATTTCAAGTTGACTTTCCACCTATTTGACTATTTCCTCTTGCTCCTTGGAGTTGTTACTTAGTCTATCTTCAAACATGTTGATTTGATGCTCATAGTATTTGATAATGGACCTCATCACCCTATTATTTTTCTTGGCCATTTTTAGTTATTTTAGAGAATTCATCAACTCAGCTTCAAGATCCACCTTATCTCCTTCTTCATCTGAATCACCAACAACACCTCCAATCCATAAAGATTCTTCTTGATTTGAGTAGCTTACTTCTTCAGCCATGAAAATAAACTCATTGACATTAGGACCATCATCTTCATGATCACTCTCTAAATCACTTCTTTCACTATCATTAGATGAGATGCAATCTTCCTTGGTATAAAGACTCCTTTTGTTTTTGAAGAATATTTCTTGTTGCCATATCTTCTAAAGTTTTTATTGCTTTTATCAAATTTATAAGAATTTTTATCATCATCATGATCTTAATTACAATGCCCATCATCATTTTTCTTATGATTATGAGGACATTTTTTGGCAAAGTGTCCAACCTCTCCATAATTAACGCATTTAAAAGGTAGATTGCCCTTGTATTTACCTGAACCTGTCTTCAACTTTCTTAAAAACATAGCTATCAACTCATCATCATCAATATCATATTTATCATTGTCATTAATTTTATTACCTTTTGACTTATTCTTTTTTGTCTTCTTTTCTAACTTGAACGCATCTTCCTTATTTTCAAGTCTTCCTTCACTTGTCCTCATCTCATAGGTTGTTAGGGTTCCATGGAGTCCATTCATCTTTAGCTTGTCTAGATATTGCATTTATTCAACTGCACATACCTTGGAATCAAATTATAGACCTTAAAAACTTATAAGTAATAGTATTATCTTTAAATTCTTCTCCTAGGCCTCTTAGTATGTTGACCATTTCATCAACCCTTAATAAGTACACTACAATGGTCTCATCTTCATTCATTTTCATGATTTCAAATTATCTTCTATGGGTTTGAAACTTGGAAAATTTAACCTTGGATTATCGCTCATGAATAGTTTTAAACTTATACCAAATTTATTTGCTATATATATAGTGCATAACCTTCACAAGTTCTACTTTAGATAGACCACAAATAATGCAATTCATTGCTTTTGATTTGTTGTCATTAGTTGTCTTACCTACTACATCCATAGGAGGAATAGGAGGTGCAGTATACCCATCCAAAACTAATTGAAAAACATCGTGACCTTGATAGATTATATATGTCCTCATCCTTACACTCCAAAAATAATAATTGGATCCATTGAATAATGGAGCTTTGCTTGTAGATAAACCACCCTGAGCTTGACTAGCCATCTTAGCTTTGTTTTGAGTCTCTTTTAGGTTATAAGACCTTATTGAAAGGATCTGATCTAATATAAAATGTTGTAATAATATATTGAGAGGGGGGTTTGAATCAATTAATTAAAAATATCTATTCAATTCCATTCATCATTCCATGAAGTACTCATTCACATAAATGATCAAAGCATAAATAAACAACTGCAGAAGCATATCACAAGAGAACACAAGAGATCTGTGGGAAAGCCTCTTCAGAAATAAAAAACATTAAACCATGCACATGTACTACAATCCTATAATTTCAAAATCCAAATTTTAGAGAAGCACCAATTTTACAAGGAGCTCCAACCCCTATCTAGATAAACACCCACTTAACTAGTCTTTTGCAAGCTCTATCTTGCAAGGAGGCTCCAACCCCTTAGGTAACTTATCACCAAATAAGTCACCTAAGATATCTAATCACATTATAACATCTTTTTATAACTCAATTTCATATTACAACCTTATTTTTCACTCTTTACCCTTCAATCTCACTCAAATAGCCTCTTAGGCCTTCTCGCTCAAATAACCCTCTCTTTGGCAAAATTAGATCAAATGACCTTACTTAAAACCTTTATAAAATAGTTATATACTCATGTAATTTTAATCTCAAATTTATTATTATCTTCAATCTCTTAACCTATTCTCTAAATCAATATATCCTTTGCTTAATATCTTAATTCTCTAACTCTTCAAAATAGTCTTATTAGGCTTGACTTTATACTTGATTCTTTCTCATACCTATCTTGGTCAGATAAGGATATCACCTAATTAGATTATTCTTGAAATATATTAATAAACACATTTCATAATTTAAACAAACAATAAAAAATTTGATCATAGTCCATAAGGACCAAATTCATAATTAGGCCTAATGGAGACCTAATGTAATTAGGTCTATCCTATCCACACGTTACCATTCTGACCCTTAGGAACACTTATTGTCTCAAAAAATTGATGAAAAACTTCATAAATTCCTAAAATATACCCATAATAAGTTCACCTTGTGTCCCCAACTCCATTTGGCCCATTTCACTACTTGGACCTACCAATTAGGTCTCCTCACCAATAGGCCTTCTCACTGCCTGTAAGTCTATCTTTCAGATTTGAACCAAATACATAAATTTATGACATAACCCATGCATAAAATAATATTAATATAATAATAATGACCTTAAAAACTTCCCAAAATTATTTTATCTCCATCATATAGGCCAAAAGGCCTCAATAACACTCCTATAGATGACTTACTCAAAAACAATAAATACTATCAAAATAGAGTCAAAATCATTTGACTCTCCAAGCTTGATCAGTGAATTATAATGAGAAAAAATTAATTAAAATAATCCTACTAGTCATTTTTAAAATCTTAAATATATTTTTATCATTAAACTTAGTGATAATTTACTCAGGGCATCCTTTTCACACATACAGAAAAGTTGCCTATAGGACCAAAAACATAGTCAAAGAAAATCAACTTATAGAACACCTATGGTAAAAATTATATGATCTTAAAATTTATTTTTTTGAACATTTATAATACTTATAACATATTTTTAAATATATATTTCATGGTCATGTGTCAATATTGGACTTACAAACCAATCTCACTATGTCACTCTACATAGACTCCATTGTGCTAGATAGACCGATTTGATGACAACTTTTTGCATAGGTGTAGGAATTATCAACAATTATATACAAAAATTATATGTATTTAATAATTAACCCATGCCTTAAGATCCATATCTAGTCCTCTGAAACCAATCCCTAATCTCATTCTCATTCTCACCTAGTTTTTTCACTATTTTTCTCATTAGGCTAGTTTAGCGATAGGCTACCTTCCATGACTAGTTTTGTATAATTTTGATTAGAAACCTGATTATAAAATTTAATGATAATATAATATAATATAATTATTTCACATCATCTTCCATCCACTTTCATGCTTTTACTTGTTCAACCCTCCTTGTAGCATGAAAAACCTTGAAAATAAGGGTTTTCCTATAGCTTCTAGTCATTGTCAAGACAAAAAAAAACCACTTGAGGAAACCTTGAAGAGTAATTTATATGTTAAAAACACAAAAATTATTAAAATGGACCAATTTTATCTATAACCAATTTTATCTTTCTTATTAGGTCTTTGTAAGGGTTTTGACTACCTTACCTTCTTAATACTCATTCATAAAGGATTGCCCCTCCACTCCAAAACCAATGCTAATAAATTAAATATAGGGATGTTTCCAAACTACCATGAATTTATTAGGATCTATTAAAAAATTTCACATGCCAACGAGCATGAAAAAATTCTTCTTAGGTCTGTAACACCCCATTTTGTGCACACAGTCAACCTTACCATCAAAATTATTGATTTATCCTATAAGATATGAATTCAAAATTGGTAAACATGATTATTACAATCCCTCACACAAATTTAAAATAAATCAAGAGATTTTTAATCCTTGTAAAATATATTTACCCCTCATTAGGTCACTATAGGTCATTTTGGGAACTTATGTCGTATATTGCTAGTCTTACTTGGACTATGAACACAACCTACAACCTTTTGTACTATTCTCAACACTTTATACCCATGTCATACAAAATCATAAAATGAGGTATTCAATGTCTCAACTCATCATGTTATTGGGCTTATCTCACTAAGGCACCAAGCCTACAACTTCTCACTAGGTCTCTTCATATAGGATCTAAGCTTCAAACTTGTCCTTTAAACTCATCTAAAGGATTATTTGAATCTTTCCCATGTTTAAAATAGATTATAACACGTATTTATGCATGTATTAACTTAAATCACAAAGTTTCATCATGTATAATGTATACATTTTCTCACAAAGCTAGGTCAGGTTACTCAAGATGCCTAGTGCTCAGAGTTTGGACATAATAGGCTAGTTTAATGATGTCATTATTTAAACATGATTTATTTATTATAAGTCCATTCTCAATCAGAATTTATGAAATTTTTCACATTACAAATTTGAACCAAGACTTCATACAATATACAAGGACTTGTTGACTCATGTTCTTACCTTATATGATTCTTAGTACTTAGATCTCAATAAAGATTATTCTCTTATATATTGAGCATGATATTGATATGTCATCAAACCTAAGAAGGGATACCAGGTTGCCTTCAAATTTTATCTCAATAGAGAAACAAAACTTCGTAGTCACACACCACTTCACCAATCATGACATCAACTCTATCTTTTGTCATAAGGACATTCAACTTGACTTTGATATTAATGACAACATTAATGCTTCAATACCAACTCTAAGAACATAACTCAACATATAGATATATCTTCATCACTAAAATAGATGATGAGGAACACTCAGTTGTTAGGGTGTGGAGCTAAAAGCTTCACCAAGGAGCATTCATTATCAGGTTCGGGTCTACACAGACACCGGCGTCGGTCAGGAGCGACCGACGTCGGTCATAGGTAGTTGCAAAGGTGCCGACGTCAGCAAAAGGTCAGCCGACGGTAGTCACAGACAAGTAGCAGGAACTGACGTCGGTTACCTGCGTGTCCAGAAAGCTATTTCTGTGGACAGAAGCGAGTGTTTGCATGATAAGTTTGAGTTGTAGTCTCAAGCTTGCATCTCTATTGTTATCAATACTATTTTTAGAGCCCTTGTTCAAGTGGCTTAACTGCTTGTTGGAAGTACATGCTCAAGTCTCCTAATTCTATATGTAGAATTAGATCTTCTTAGCTTTGTAGTAGATTATTGTAGTTGGGTGAATTATTGTAATTCATTGTATGAGAAGAACAATACAGAATTGAATCAATCTAGGCTTGTTGGAGTTGATTGTTCTTGAGAGAGAGAGCTCTTAAGGAATAGAGATCTAGTGAGAGATCTATACATCTAGGAGAGGTGTGGAAGAAAGAAGCTTTCTTTAATTGTATTCCTTTTGTAAAGAGTTTGTTAATACAAGTTTTCAGGTTATTTTCTTGTATCTCTTGTTCTTGCTATTATCATTCTAATTACTTGTCAATCTAATTCAATTCTGCATTTATTGCTTTCATAATTGTAATCTATTGTTGGATTGATCCCCCATCAAGTGGTATCAGAGCCTTGGTTGCAGGTTCAGAGCTTGATATCCAATAATTGGTATCAAAGGTCAGGTTCACTAACAGGTGGTTCAGATCTGTGTAGTGTGTATTGATTACAGGTTCTTACAGGAGTTTCTGCAGGGATTTCTATTTGAGTGGGAGAAGCAATGGCAGATGAAAGTAAATTGAGAATGGAAAAGTTCAATGGCAAAAATTACCAACACTGGAGAATGTAGATAGAGGATTATCTGTATTAGAAAGATCTCTACTTACCGTTAGGTGGGGTTGCAAAGAAGCCCAAAGACATGGAGGATGAAGAATGGGAAGTTCTTGACAGAAAGGCTCTGGGGTCTATAAGACTGAGTCTAACATCCACTGTGATATCCAATTTATCACAGGCAAAGTCCACGGTAGAGTTGATGACTACGTTAGCAAATTTGTATGAAAAACCCTCAGCTTCTAATAAGGTATATCTTATGAAGCAGTTATTTAATTTGCATATGAATGAAGGTGGATCTGTTTCTACTCATCTGAATGATTTCAATGGAATTGTGAATCAGTTAAGTTCAGTGAATATAGTGTTTGACGATGAAATAAAAACTCTTTTAATATTATGTTCTTTGCCTGAAAGTTGGCATGGCTTAGTAATGGCAGTAAGTAATACTGCATCTGCATCAAATATTTTGAAAGTAGAGGATGTTGTTAGTGTTAGCTTGAATGAGGAAATACGCAGGAAAAGCATAGAAGAGGCATCTAAGAATGCTTTAAGTTTTGAGAGCAGGGGAAGGCAGAAAGAGAAGAGCAAGAAAGGCAGATCAAGATCCAAGTCAAAGGGGAATGGTAGATCTAAATCCAGAAATGGCAGAAGGCCACAATGCTGAAATTGTAGAAAGATGGGGCACATAAGCAGAGATTGTTGGTCAAAACCTAAGGAGGACAATCAGCACGAAGGAAAGGAAGAAGCCAAGATTGCAGGTATTGCACAAGATGCTTTAATTTTCTCTCTGCATAATAATATAGAATCTTGGGTATTAGATTTTGGTGCATATTTTCATGCTACTCCTAACAGGGAATATTTCAGTGACTATATCCATGGAGATTTTGGAATAGTGTATCTAGGGGATGATGAGCCCTATAAAATAATTGGCAAACATAAAGTGCAGCTGAAGATGCAGAATAGCAACACATGGGTGTTGAGAGATGTGATGCATGTTCCTAGCTTGAAGAAAAATTTGATTTTTGCAGGAAAGTTAGGGGATGAGGGTTGTACAGTAACTCTCACAGCAAAATCTTGGAAGGTGACCAAGGGTGCACTTGTTATGGCCAGAGGTAAGAGAGAAGGTACTCTCTATTTGTGTAATTGTGTTACTAACAAATCTCCTTCTGTATTATCTACTTCAGATGTGGATGATAAATTGTGGCACTCAAGGCTTGGCCACATGAGTGAGAAGGGGATGTCAATTCTTATGTCCAAAGGTATGCTTTCAGATTTAAAAGACATAGATCTAGAGTTTTGTGAGCACTGTGTATTTGGAAAATAGAAAAGGGTTAGTTTTCTCAAGACTGGGTCTACTAAGAAGAGGCATAAGTTGGAGCTTGTTCACACAGATGTGTGGGGACCGGCTCAGGTTGCTTCCATTGGAGGATCATAGTACTATGTATCTTTCATAGATGATGCTACAAGGAAGGTATGGATCTATTGTATCAGAAGAAAATCTGATGTATTTGATAATTTTAAAGTTTGGAAAGCTATGGTTGAGAATGAAATAGGTAAAATATTAAAGTGCCTGAGATCAGACAATGGTGGTGAGCTCTGCAGTCATAAGTTTAGAGATTATTGTTACATGCATGGAATCCATAGGCAAAGGATGGTTCCAAGGACACCTCAGCAGAATGGTATTGCTGAAAGGATGAACAGGACAATAATAGAGCGTGCAAGATGTATGAGATTGCATGTTGGTTTGCCCTTACAGTTTTGGGCACAAGCTGTTGACACTGCAGTGTACCTGATTAACAGAGGACCCTCTACAGCTCTAGATGGTGGTATTCCAGAAGAGGCATGGACAGGTAAAAAGGTTGATCTCTCATATCTCAAAGTTTTTGGTTGTTAAGCCTTTGTGCATATAGATAAGGAAAATAGAAAGAAGCTTGATGCTAAGTCTATGAGATGCATGTTTATTGGCTTTGGCTCAGATGATTTTGGTTATAGATTGTGGAATCTAGAAACTAACAAGGTAATCAGGAGCCATGATGTTGTTTTCAATGAAAGAGTGATGTATTGTGATCAGCTAAGGAAGCTGAATCAATCTGAGCAGAGCAATGGTGAATTGGATGAGGTGAAAGTCCAAGATGAGCTCGAGGGAAAAAGAAATAATCACTTGCAAGAAAACACAGAGACTGACATCGACAGGTTAGGAACCGGCGTCAGTAGGTCAAAAACTGGCATCGGCCATACAGAGACTGACATCGGCCGTACAGGTACCGAGGTCGGTCAGGCAGAACCGACGTCGGCCAGTAACAGGTCTGCAGTTGATCGAGGTTGGTCACTGTCAGAGAATTTGGGTGGACAGCGTGTTGTGGACGAGTCTCAGACACCCATCAGGAGGTCAGAAAGGGTGAGTAAGCCTCCAATTAGATATTCTCCTTCTTTATATTATTTATTGCTAACTGATGGTGGAGAACCAGAGAGTTTTGAGGAAGCAATACAGGTGGAGTCCAAGAGTGAGTGGGAGCGTGGCATGGTTGAGGAGTTGGAGTCCTTAAGAGAGAACCAAACATGGGATTTGGTTGAATTGCCAACTGGTAAGAGAACACTCAAGAACAGATGGACCTACAGGTTGAAGGAAGGTGAGAATGGACAGATGAGATATAAGGCCAGATTAGTAGTGAAAGGATTTGCACAAAAGCTAGGTATCAACTTTGGTGAGATTTTTTCTCCTATTGTTAAAATGACTTCTATAAGGGTTGTATTGTCTTTGGTTGCTTTTGAGGATTTGCATCTTGAGTAGCTAGATGTTAAGACAGCGTTTCTTCATGGATATTTGGATGAGGAAATTTATATGGAACAGCCAGAAGGATTTGAGGTCAAGGGTAAGGAGAAGTTTGTGTGCAGATTGAAGAAAAGCTTGTATGGCCTCAAGCAAGCTCCTAGGCAATGGTACTTAAAATTTGACAGGTTTATGACTGAGCATGGCTACAGTAGGTGTCAATCAAACCATTGTGTGTATTTCAAGAGATTTGATAACGGTAGATATATTATTCTATTGTTGTATGTAGATGATATGCTGGTTGCAGGATCTCACATGCAGGATATCTCAGAGCTTAAGGTGAAATTAGCTCAAACGTTTGCTATGAAGGATTTGGGAGCAGCAAAGAAAATCCTTGGCATTAGCATTAAGAGAGATAGGAAAAATCACAGGTTGATATTGTCTCAAGAAGATTATGTGGACAAGGTGTTGAAACGGTTCAATATGCAGGATGTTAAACCGGTAAGCACACCTTTGGCTGGACATTTTAAGTTGAGTAAAGAACAATGTCCTAATTCATATGATGAGGTAGAGTGCATGAGTAAGGTTCCATATTCTTCCGTAGTAGGGAGTTTGATGTATGCAATGGTGTGTACTAGACCGGATATTGCCCAAGCAGTGGGAGTGGTAAGTAAGTATATGGCCAATCCATGAAAGAAACATTGGAAAGCAGTTCAGTGGATCCTTAGATATCTGAGAGGAACCAGTAGTAGGCACTTGTGCTATGGAGGTTCAGATACTTCTCTACATGGTTATGTAGATTCAGATATGGCAGGTGATTTGGATGGCAGGAGGAGCACTACAGGTTATGTTTTCACTGTAGGTGGAATGGCGGTTAGCTAGATATCCAAGTTGCAGAAGGTTGTTGCCTTGTCAACTACAGAAGCAGAGTATATTGCAGCCACAGAAGCTAGCAAGGAGATGATATGGATGACACGGTTCATGGATGAGCTTGGTAGGGAGCATGAGAGTTGTAGATTGTATAGTGACAGTCAGAGTGCAATCCATTTGGCTAAGAATTCAGCCTTTCATTCAAGAACAAAGCACATACAGCTAAGGTATCACTTCATACGACAGGTATTGGAAGATGGTGAGTTGAAGCTGGAGAAGATCCATATAGATAGGAATCCTGCTGATATGTTAACAAAGTCAGTTACAAAGGAGAAGTTGAATCTTCATTCAACTTCTATTGGTCTTCATGATTGAGTTGAAGATGGAGGAGCTAGAAGATGTTGCTGTACAGGTACTGGTGCAGCTGTTTATCTCCAAGTGGGAGATTGTTAGGGTGTGGAGCTAAAAGCTTCACCAAGGAGCATTCATTATCAGGTTCGGGTCTACACAGACACTGGCATCGGTCAGGAGCGATCGACATCGGTCACAGGCAGTTGCAGAGGCACCGACGTCGGCAGAAGGTCGGCCGATGGCGGTCACATACAAGTAGTAGGAACCGACATCGGTTACTTGCGTGTCCAGAAAGCTATTTTCGTGGACATAAGCGAGTGTTTGCATGATAAGTTTGAGTTGTAGTCTCAAGCTCGCATCTCTATTGTTAGCAATACTATTTTTAGAGCCCTTGTTCAAGTGGCTTAACTACTTGTTGGAAGTACATGCTCAAGTCTCTTAATTCTATATGTAGAATTAGATCTTCTTAGCTTTGTAGTAGATTATTGTAGTTGGGTGAATTATTGTAATTCATTGTATGAGAAGAACAGTACAGAATTGAATCAATCCAGGCTTGTTGGAGTTGATTGTTCTTGAGAGAGAGAGCTCTTAAGGAATAGAGATCTAGTGAGAGATCTATACATCTAGGAGAGGTGTGGAAGAAAGAAGCTTTCTTCAATTGTATTCCTTTTGTAAAGAGTTTGTTAATACAAGTTTTTAGGGTGTTTTCTTGTATCTCTTGTTCTTGCTATTATCATTCTAATTACTTGTCAATCTGATTTAATTCTGTGTTTATTGCTTTCACAATTGTAATCTATTGTTGGATTGATCCCCCATCATCAGTGATCAAAATATCATCAACATAAATGACTAGTATCACTAAAGAATCATCTTATCATAATAAGTATGCATTGGGGTTTGAATGACACCTGATGAAACATGAAGTAAGGAGGAAGAAATCCATCTTGGTATACCAAGCCCAAGGGGCATATTTAATGTTGTATATAAATTTCCTAAGTCTACAAACTAAGAATGAATCCTAAACAAACCTAGGTGGTTTTTTCATGTAGATCTCTTCCTCAAGGTCTCTGTGAAGAAAGGCATTCTTCACATCCATTTGGTGTACATCCCAATCATGTGTTATGGCTATAGCTAGTGTGATTTGGATCAAAGTCATCTTTACAATAGGTGAAAAGTTATATGAGTAGTCAATTTTAACTACCTATGAACAACCCTTGGTGACCAATCATGTAATATACTTATTGACTAACCCATCTGTTAAAAGTTGGTCTGATATATCCACCTACATCAAACCATCTCCCTTCCCTTAGGAAGTAAATTCAAATCCCAAGTGTGGTTTTTATTCAATAAAGAATATTCTTCTTGCATAGCACTATCCCACTCAAGTTTCTTGAAGCCTCTCAAAATGTCCGTGGATCCAAAATTGAAGCAAAAGCATATGGACCACTCTGATAATTTTCCTTAGTATGTATGTCATCTTTTGGATCCCTAGCTTAAGTGATTGAACTCTAAAGTGTTGACCTAGATCAAAGGGGCCTAAATGTGGGTGAGTCATGTGTTGAATCCTTATCTTATAAAACATGAATAGATATGGATGTGGGTGACTCCCCATCACTGTCCTCAATATTAAAACTAGAAGAAGAAGAAGAAGAAGAAGAAGAAGAAGACCCTAGCTCAAAAACTTGCTTTGGGTGATCTAAGAGGGAAGAAGAATCATCAAGTCTAAGTGAATCTAATGAAAGATAAGTGTCAAGTGTTTAGTATTTAATACTCTCGTAAAAGTGAATACTTCTATCTATGAACAACTTATGAGTTGTTGGATGTAGAAGGTGGTACCCCTTGACACCATTTGGATAACCTACAAAGATGGAAGGCTTGGAATGAGGTTCCATAAATTTTTGTATCTTACTTGATATGTGTGCCATAACAAGAGATCTAAAAACCTTAAAATGTTCTACTTTAGGTTTCCTTCCATGTCAAGCTTCAAAAGTTATTACACCCTTTAAATCCTTGTGAGGAACTATGTTCTAAATATAACAAGCATAATTAATAGCTTCATCCTAATACTAAGGTGCCAAGGTCTTGGAGTGAATCATATAACTAGCCATCTCTTTCAAGGATCTATTCTTATGTTCTAAAACTCCATTATGTAAAGGACTATAATTAACTATCTGCTGAAAATTAATCCCATTTATGGTGAAAATTCTCTCAAATCTATTGTTGACATATTCACCTCCATTTTTAGTTCAAATAACCTTGATGGATTTTTCATATTGTTTCTCATCAAGTGCCTTTAAGTATTTAAAAAATTGAAACACTTCAGATTTTTGCTTAAGGAAGTAGACCCATGTATATATTGATAAATCATCAATGAAAGTGAGAATTGACTTAGCCCTTATAAAAGATAGACTAATAAATAGCCTAGATACATCACTATGTACTAACTCTAATGATTTTGAATCCCTCCAAGATTTACCTTTGTCAAATTTTATTTTGGGATGCTTTCTAAGAGAGAAACCCTCACAAAGTCCCGTAGAGAATTCGACTCAAGGTAAACCTATGATCATGTCATTTTTTCTAATTGTTTCAAGGTAGCAATAGTTAAGATGACCAAACCACTCATACCATAATATGATAACTCCATATGAATGAGTTAACAATGTATTAAAAGAATATTTAGGTGAAAATATGAGGTGTATAACTTATCTTGGTGATCTTCCCCACCCACTACCACTATAGAATCACTATGAAACTCCCTAATGATAATTAAATCTAGTAAAACCTCAATCTTCATGCCTTTGCTAATCTGAGAGATTTGATACACTGATAGGAGATTGGTTGAAATATAAATAACATTAGAACATTATTGACTGTTTCTCCTTCCATTTTAATATACTATCTCTATGTAATTGGTACAGAAGTGTCATCACCCAAATTGATAGAAGACATGCTATAATGCTCTAAGGAAAAAACCTCGACTAGTGAAGAGGTCATGTAGTGAGAAGCATCTAAGCCAATAACCAATGAATATGTTGAATCTATAACTACTAAAAGAGCCTTACCCTTTTTTTTTCTTTTTCCCCTTACCCTTTGCCTTAGTATAATCTTGGGTAGATGAATTATGCTTGATTGACTCAGGAACACCTATGTTATTCTTCTATAGGAGATGAGTTAGGTGGTTTATTTGATTCTTAATGTACTTTTTTTCTTCATACCCATTTTTATTACATTAGGCACCCTTAACCTTATCTTTATTAAGTTTTTCATTAGAAGAGGAGGCTTCTATATTGGTTTTGGTAGAGGTTGATTCTTTCTTCTTATATTGATCCTTATTCTTATTTTATTTATTTGAAGTCTTTATTTCCCCATTCCCAATAATTAGGGATTGAGGTTTTATGGACTTAGATGTGCCCATCTAGATCAACTTATCTTGTTTTCTGGTTAAGTCAGCAATGAAAGCATCTAAAGAGGGCATTTTCCATGCAGTTTTCAAAGAACTTTTAGTGGCATGGAAACTAGAGACAAAGACTGAATAGGTAGGACCTAGTTTATAAAGTATAGAAATAATAAGTTGGTCATCTTATTTATTTATCCAATATTATTTCAACTAAAATCTCAAGGACTTGAACTTAGTGAAAAAATATTTAAGGGTGTCAAAGTTTCAACGACTTAGGCTAATGTGTTCATTCTCATGCTTATGACCTCTCATCACATATTGATACCAAAATAGCTTACCCATAATGGTCCATAAATTATGGGGTAATTTTTCAAGCTCTAAATCAAATAGGAGATTATATTCTACATTAAAAAAATAGCTCATAGGCTTCATCACTACTATTATACCATTTAACTATCTTTGCATCTATGCTAGGTTTAGTTTCATCACCCATGATTATTCTATACAAACCCTTATTACTTATAATTATTTTCATCTTTACTTTCCATTCATGATAGTGAAATGGAGTTAGTGGGTTGATTGAACTTGAATCCTTTAGTTCAAAAATAAGTTGTAGTAGTAGTGCAAGTTGTAATTGTTGCAAAAATGAAAGTGCAAGAAGAAAATAGAAAGAGAGACACAACAAAGTACACCCCCATGAACTATCAAGAGGAAATACCCCCCAAATGTTTTGAATACATGTGAAAAATAATTTAGAATTATTTGAAAGTGTGTCTAGACAAATCAATGTGAGTGTTGGAAAGACCAGTTTTGTAGATAAAAGAGGATGTTGGGCTTTGTCGATAATGCATCCAAAATAAGACTAGTAAAAATAGTGAGTAATAGAGAGAAAATTAATGTTTTTAATGTGAGGAGTTTTTTCCACCTGCCAAACTGGACTTTACCCACTGATCTTAGACTAGAAAAAATATGAAGAGTTTTACCAAAAAATTATTTCCCATATTTAAAGCTCACAATACAATATTGTTTTTAATGAAAAAAATAAAATAAATCACACCTTTAATGTTTATCCCCACAATATTATATTATTTTGTGAAAAATAATAAACCACTTCCACTCTTAATATTATACCTTGCTTATAATAATTTATGCCCCCCCTCCCCTTTTAGCACATACTTTACATATTATAATTTAATATCGATGCCTTCAATATTAAGAAAATAGACTTATAAAGCGAGCTTTTAAAAAATAAAAAAGATTTTATACACCTTAAAGTGATAATACCATGAATCAATTTTAGTAGTGGTTTAAAAAACTAATTTTTATTTTAAAAATGTGGTGCATGGCAAGTCATAGTTTGAATGTATTTTGGAGGGAAGAGGAGTTGAATAGAAAGGATGCAAGGACTAGAGTGGAGGACCAGACAATTTAGAGGCTATGGGAGAAAAACCAGACATCAAGTTGAGAACCTATTATTGTCAATCAATTTTACACTATTAGGGAGGTAATTCAAGCCTTATACAAATTAATTTAAACATGGGAATACCTCTAGCCCTGTGGATTTCCTATAGCAGAGGTGAACCTTTAGTTTAAAGGGCTAGCTCTATAGATATGTTCATTGTAGCTCATCACCTATACTACTTGATTGCTTGGGATGAAAATGGAAAGAGAGAATATGAAATAAACCTATTCTACTTATTTGATACACCAATTTAATCTCCATAGACTACCGTTAACTTTCACTATGAAATATGACTCACAAGACTAGCTTCAACCTCCAAAGTTTCTCTAACATAAGTATTTCAAACATGAAGATGATATGCAATGCACTTCTCAAGGTGAATGAACAAGAGGTCTGATTTTAGAAACTAATTTTATTCCTTACACTTAGATATAGACAAAAACACTAACTACACTTCATGTGACCTATTAGAGAGTAGACTACTTGCACAAAACATGAAAGATTAAAGTGAACACAAGGATAGATGATTATCACTTATCATTCCACTAAGCACTAATTAACACACTTAGACAAGAAGTTATGAACTTAAAAATATATTTAAAATCTTTATTCAAATGCATAAATAGTATTCAAACCATCAGGGCTTTGCCATACCAAGTGTGGATCTTATAAACTTAGCCAAAAATGGCTACTTATATCTTAAAAAGAGTGACAAGTGTCCATCCATAAGAGTTAAAACTATAAAAGGAGTTATGGGACAATATAAAATATGTAAAAGGAGAATTTTCTCAATCTTGAATATGCTCTAACCCTCCATGTGGCATAGGGGTTACAAACTTGCTTGACACCTTGACTAGCTTCTTAAAAATTTCCCTTCTTTGCATAAAAAGAGAGAAAAATGGACCTTCCAGCCATTAATTAACATTTAAATGATCTTATAACACTAATTAATAATATTACATGCTTTAATAAAATCCTCTGACCTAACATTCCATCATTCAAGTGCACAGGTGTCTTGAAACTCTTTATTTTTCATGCCTAGATTGGTCCAAGTGGCCTAAAACTCAAGTGTAAATTATTCAACTAATCTAAACCATATGAATGGTATTAAAATATGTTATCAGGTCTGAAAAAACCATTTTGGTTCTTAGACCAAATCCCAATAATTTGTTTTGCTCCTTAAGCCTTCACTAGGCCTAGATTTCTTGCAGTCCTAAATACCTATAAAATTCCTTGTGTAGGGATTTTAATGGATGATGTTGAGAAAATAAGTGAATATTATAGGACCCATTATGGATTTATATCTCCATGTCAAATTTCATCTCATGAATCTAAGTGTAAACTCATTTTTATGCCTTTTTCTCTCTTGAATTAGGCCTTAATTAGGCCTCCTTACTAATGACCCTATTTTATTGCTCCATACTTCTTCCACACGTGTTAAATCACAAAAAATAATTTTATTAACTTTAAATAGTCAATCACCAACCTCCATGTTAGTTTTGGGGTTCTGAGACCATGTGGAAGATTGTAAACCAAGAAATGGCCTTTCTACCTAGTCTCATTTTGACACTGTTTGAGACTGCCTTAAAAAATGGGCATGGTTTGATCACATCCAAGATATTATATGAATTTTTTATTTATTTTAATGAATATTAAAACTACCAAATGACCTCATCCCATTATTGGTAATTTTTCCCCTTCTCAAAACACTTGAAAAACACCAGAAACATGTCATTTGTGGAAATTTGTATAAGTGACATCAGCATCAAAGTAAATGTGAGAAACCTCCTTGGAGTCATAAACACCATCAAAGATTTTTTATGAGAAAAATGTCATTATATATGCATTTGAGGTCTTTTCTCCATGATTGGACACTATCAGGGTTTAAGAGAATTTTAAGACCTATTTGGGGTTTAAATGATTGTTCATAAAAAATAGATCATTAAATGACCTCATTCCACTTGTAAAACCTTATTTATATACCCATTAAACTATCCCAAGTTTATTTTAATCCCATTTAAAGTTTGATTAATGGTATTAATATCTGAAGTTACTCTTCAAGTGGCTTACTTAACATTCTTTGAGGTTGAGATAGGTCCAAATTGGGTTTAGGGTCTCATAAGTCATTCCCACTATTTTGAGAGGCTTATACACCTCTAAAAATCCATTTAAATTATTATAAATGATATTTAAGTGATAAATACCCCTCTATATACAATGGTTACACTAACCAGGGTACTTGGAATTATGGCCTTATTACCTTCTTAATATCCCTCAAGGGTATTTGATGGAAAACTGAGTGTGTGTGCACCTTGGAAGTGTATGGATATATATTATATGATTTTTCACTACCCTCAAATTCCCTTCATGAGGTTTGTAATGTTTTCTCTATGCCTTTGAGCTCAAGTGGACCACTAAATCTCTTGAATGCCCCTTACTAAAGGAGTGGGCCAAGTTTGAGATAAAATAGTGGCTATGTCCACTACTAGTATAACTTTGAATTAGACATGGATGTATTATTTTATTCATGATCACACTCTCCACCAATTTATAAGGCATTTTTATACCTATAGGACCCTCAATACTCAAATTTACCTAGACTAATTGTAGCCTGACTATGTGTAGGTTTTAGAAACTCAATTTTGATCAGTCTTCTCTAGTTCCCTTTTAGTTTTAAAACTAAATATGACTTGTTTATCTACCCTAAAATAGACCTAAGAGTCCCTTAGTCCATGATTTACTACTCACTTTAGTCTTAAGGTCTACCTAATTTGAGCTTGTAGTCTATGTATGCCCTTAGAGAGTCACTTGACTGTATACCTTGGTTTTAGGTCCAATAGGTCCATCATTATCATTTTTCACCTCTTCAATAGGTTCTTAAACCTAGATAGAATCTCAATTGGGCTCAAGGTTATCTCAAATACCTCTACCATTCTCTTTAGGTTTGAACTAACCTATTGATCCTCTAAAAAGGCCTACAACATAACTCTAGTGTCACTTGACTGTGAATAGGGTTTAGAAACCTCACTCTTAGCTTAGTGACCTCTCAATGTTCCATAATCAGTTGAAGTCTAAAATTAGGTTTAAGTTATTTTCAAACACCTATACCAACACTTTTAATCTTAAAACTAACCGGTATGTGTCTTAGAATGCATCCTGTCGATGATTTTATAGGGTAATTTGACTATGTTTTGTGTTTGATCATCACCATTATCATCATTAATTTCCTTAGAAGGATTTTAAATTAGATGGAGTTTCATTTGGGATTACAAATATTTCATCACTACTTTGTTATTAACCTCAAGTTTAAGGTCAGTCTACCCTCTATTAGCCACTTGTAGTTGGCTATTTGGTATCTTGATTGTGTGTGAGGTATAAAGATCTCAGCCTTACATCATTGATCTTCTTTGTGTAATATGAGTTAGTTTAAAAAATTTAGATTATTTTAAAGCACCCTTCATACACTATTTCTCCCCTCATCGTATGAATTGAGATGAGTTTTCTCTAAGGCCTCCTATAGGTGTCTTCTAGGATGATTGGTAATCTTCTTTGTGTTTTAGATGTTTATTTCATATACTAACCTCAAAATGGTTCCTCCAATGCTCTTGAAGACTTGAATGGGTTCATATACCCTTCATACACTACTCTATCAGCGCTTTTGTGACATTTTAAAAAAACTTGTCCTTGTCTTCTTACATACAGACCTATAGGTGGTATTTTGACTATGTGCTTAGATTCATTTGACACTCATGGACTATTTAAACACACCTAAGTTCTCCTTCAAAGTCTTTTACCTCTATTTGATTTTAATGGAGTTGAATTTCCATGTTGAAGCTTTGCCTTTTATGTTGATTGGATATTGGTCTTGGTCCAAATGATGACCTACAAGATTGAGTCCTGTAAGTCACTATTAGATAGTTTGGGGCTATAGATCTAACTCTTGGGTTCTTTATCTTGTCAACATTGTCAACCAATTCATACCTCATAAATAATTCTCAATGGTCTAAAAAGGATTATGACCATGCTTTTCATCATCTCAAACTCACATACTTGATCTATACAGTCTGTAGGTATTGTCTGTGACTAAGAAATTGGAGCTTCTATTCAATTTGAATCATTTGGTGGTAGTAGTGAGGCAATAAATATTATATGAATGCATGGAACAATGTTTTAGGTTCATTTATGAGTAAGGGGCATCCTCCAAACACTCTTTAGTCCATACAAGCTTTTGTATTGAAAAAACACTCATGACTTCTCCTTGGAGGGTATTTTAGACTATCATCTTGATTTTCTCATGCTCCTAGTAGTGAAAATGCTATTTTAGAATCTTATTCATGATGGATTACTAGTATTTGAACCAAATTGGAACTTCAAACCTCCATTAGACTATTCAAACACAAAATTATCTTCCAAAGAGCAAGAATAGTTAAAGAGAATGGATGAGAAACATATATTCAAATAAAACACATGAACTCTATGAAATTGAGGGAGATTCCATAATTTAGTAAGCATTAGAAAAGCTCTGACAATAACCACCATGAATATAAAATAGAGACTTGTAGTAGAATTCATTGAAATAATATGTACATTAAGACATTATTCCTTCAAGTGACATTACTTCATGTAGATGACTTAACTAATGAAACCACCATAAAAATAATTCCTTTCCATAAATTTATAATATGGATAAATAGGTGCAAGAACAAACTCCTCTCGAATGAATAGGCCATAGTGACCTGTTGTCACTCTTAGCATTTGTTCATAAAGAAGAGGCCACCAATATTAAAACCAATGCCTTTTCTTTTAATCTTACTTGGACCCCTAAAAATTTCTAAAATTTCATCTCCTAACTCTCTCTCTCTCTCCCGGTTATACCATTCAATGCAAATTTGCCTTCCTAAGCTTGTGAAGGCAGTAATGGAGGAGAAAAGGTGTCTGGAGTGTTAGTTTGACCTAAAACTTGGTAAAAATCTCTAAAATCATCTTAGGGAACTTGAGGGACACTTATAAACCATTTTAACTAAAAAATTATCATTTAAGGCCATACAAGTGCTTAAAAAGTGTCATTTTGCTAAGATTAGGTGTTGAATAATAGCTAACAAAATCTAACTATTCTTGAACCATATCTAAACTTTTTATGACATGAGGGGCATTTTTAATCTTCCTAAAGCACTCTCTTCTTGGAATGGCATGTCCAACTCTTCCACATGGGCCAAAAGGTGGCCAAAATGTGATTTTTTGCATTTAGAAGCCAAATAAAAGTTAGAGCATGATAATATGATATAAATGATGTCCAATTAATATTTTGAAATAAATTTAGACCATATTAGACATTTGAACATGTTTGACCATTCCAAGACCTTGAGATTGAACATAAGATTAGATAAGTAAACTATTGACTAATTTGACCACAAGTCAAATTAGGTCAACCCCCTATATAGTTAAAACTTGTTATAGGTCTCCTACTGTGAAAAGGTGTACCATGGTCTTAATGAGGTCATTTATTATGTTTTCATCTTTATCACTTTTTTATAGTTGGTCTTATGGTATCTAGGGGTCACTTTTGAGTCATTTAATGAATTGGTATGATTTTCATAATAAAATAAAGGTGTCAAGAGATACTCTAATGTTCCACATGTCAAAACATGTCAATGATTGTACTTTTGATATTGAATGTTGCAGGTTCAACATGGAAAAGAGAAGATAATGTAGTCTTAGGTGATTTTAGGTAGTTATACAGCCTATACAACACATTTAGAATATATGAGAACTTCATTAGTGTCTCTTGAGAGCCCCTTAATTCATTTCCATGCTTAGGTAGATTTGATAGACTTGAAAATTAGAAAAATTGATTTCTCTTTCCCATCGCTCTCTTGGACAAGTCAAAATGGTCAATCAATTTTCACTTGGTATGAATAGGAAGAGGTGAGTCAGAGCAAGTGCACTTGGTGGGTGGTATTTCTCCATTTTTACTTCAAATTCATGGAAATAGTCATAGGTTTTGTTTTTTGTGCTTGATGATCCATTGCCAAGAAGGTTGGTGACTCTTGTCTTCTTACACATCCCCAACACCTTAGTTTTCCTTCTTTGTTTACATTGATCTAAATAATCTAAGTGTTTTACATGATCTTGTATAGTGTGATCATACTTATAATATGATTCTTAGTCTATTTTTCACATGTGGATATCAAGGAATGAGCAAGACTATCTCATTTTGTTCATAGGAGACTCCATTAAAGCCTGCAAATAGTTATTTTATAGTTAAAAAGTTTATTCTCATACATTAATCTTTAGAACAAAGGAGATATGTTGTTTTTAACCTCTTGTGGCATGGTGATCAGTTATTATTTCAAATATTAGTCTCAAGTAGCCATGGTAGATGAAGTGAAAGGTCTAAGAATTGTACATAGTTAGGTTTCCTTATGACTATCACCTATAGTCAAGTGGAAATGAGCCTTGACCAGTCATTTTGATGACACATGAAGGTTCAAAGATTGTGAAAAGACTCTCGAGGTGGAATAAATTATATTTATCTATTAAAAGGGTTAAATATTGGTTGTGAGAACCAATTCACCACACACGGTCTTATATCATGCAGAGCTATAGGTAGTTTCCAACAGTGGTCTAAAGTTAATATATATGAGATAGAGGAGTATTGAAATGAAGATGTTTGATTTCCTTTTAAACCTTAATTGAGGTTTGAGAATGTAGGAATCATCATTTTGATAATGGTGAAACCCTTATATGTAGGCAGACATTAGGCCCATGTTCATAAGTTTAGAAAGTTGTAATTGAGACACTTTACCTTCTCCGAATCAAGTTTTACTTATATGTTATGCCATCCCATGGTAAAATGCCTTGAGGTATAGAATGCCTAATTGTTTCCATGTTGTAACCCAATCCTATATGTTGCATTTTAACATGATAAGCTGGTTTCTTGATCAAGAGGGAATATATTTTAGTCGTTTCTAACTCAAACAAGTTTTGACCTAAAATACCTAGTAAACATTGTGTTGAAATGACTAAAAGCAACCCAACTTGCAGTGCCCTATAGTGGTGAGTGAGACTATGGTCTCTAGGTATGAGAAGAGATCACATAGGTGTGTAATGACACTAATGACCTCAAGATCAGTTAGGGAAGGTGAAATTTAGGGTTAAGACATACACCATCACCTACAAGAGTCTTTATTTCCCCTAAATTGCCACCTACAGTCAAAACATATAGCAGACTAGTTCTTGGTAGTATTAAGAGCATGACCTACAATCAGATATGAGTACATTAAAATTTTAAATGGTCTCATTGATATCAATATATATCAATGGAATGAAACACAATGTTTAATAGAGACCTACAAGAATCCCATTTTCCTGAGGTGAATGTCTAGAGTCTGCTACAGTCATAGACTAACTCATGCTAGTGAAAGCTCTTGGTTAACACACTAAAATTTAGGATGGATATACATGTTTATACCACTCTAAAAATTTAGACATAAAATTAATGAGACTCTCATAATAAGGAAGTAGAGCAAAATCTATTAACTCCACACTTAGCTTGAGGGTCTAGACCCTACAAATAGTTACTAAGCTTGAGAAGCCAATTTTAGGTTTAATAGTATTTAGGACTTTGAAAAGGTGATCATACATTTAAATTTTGTGTAAAATTTCCTTGTGACCTAATATATCCTCCCATAGCCTTAATTTTCCAAGACAAATAGGGGATATTCATTTTCTTTTGTCTTAGATAGAGAGCATTCCTAGTCAACACCACCTTGCATGTTTAGCATATGAATGTTGGAAGGATAAGATGAGAAATGTTGAATTTTTTTTATAAATGTGTGAAAATTTTGAATTAAGGTAATTAAATGTTTAGAATCACTCAAAGTCACTGGAAACCACTCAAATATAGTCATGGGCAATCATACACAGTTACACCTATTAGGCCTAAAACTAAACCCAAACTCTCAGGGTGTCTAGTTCTACTTATAAGACCATATGAAATTTATAATCTAATTGAGAGACTTCAATATGAGGTATAAGGTTTATTATATCCATTGGTTTGTATAGAGTTATACCAATTTGGTCATTTTGACCCAATTTTATGATAGGGTTACCCAAATGCAAGAGAAATCTCAAGAGGTCATTTTCAAATGCTCATACTGTATGGACACATTGCATGGTGACTCAATGTGTTAGGATTAATTTATGAGGTTCATGAACATAATATTTTGGAATTGGTTCAGAGGTTGGACATCTAGATTTTATGAATCGTAAAACCTCCTAAAACCCTCCTAAAATCCTTGCTAGAACCCGATGGAGAAGAAATAGATGGAGATGCATTCAAGAAGGTTAATTTTCTTGGAAATTGTTTTATAATTGTTGAATATTCTCCCAGAGTCCTAGACAACCATTTGATTTTTACCATCACTTGTACAAATAGGGTAAAAATTGAGTTTCTTATAGGTTTTGTTATGTTTTATAGGTAAAAAAGATAATGAATAGGTGAGAGATATTTAGGGAGGTCAATAGGGATGTAATATAACTACCTAAACTAATTTATCACCATAGATAAGCATGGAAACTCCTCTTTTACACATTTCACTATAAGTAGTCTTGGGTAGATAGTGAAAATGGGAAGTGACTACCAAGTGAGAAGATGATAGGTCTAATTATGAATCCTTTTAAGTTATAACTAATGGAGTGGAAGGTAAAGGGACTTTGAAAAAGTGTCCTAACACCTATATAATGGATCTTATTGAGCAATTTATAGTCACCTTAATGACAAGTGTGTATATTGAGGCCAAGAGAGCTAGCAAGTGACTATAGATAGTGAACACAAGCATCATGAAGGAGGCTATCAGTTAGGGAAGTATCTAATGATTGTCACACCTTGTTTCCAACCTCCATAAGATAGTTAATATGTTTCAAGACTATCTAATTCAATTTAAAGTAATCAAATGATGCTTCATCATTAAGATAGTTTTTAAGAGGGTTATTTGAGGAATCTATGCTAGTTTTAAGAGTTTATCATGCTTGAGATGGACACTTGTCCAAGAAGACCTTCATATTATATTATCCACTCCATTAGCTCAAATTATATTTGGTTTCCAAGTCTTGACACTTACTTTGTGACCTTTCCACTTCCCTTCTTCTCTCTCCTCTCATATGCTCTATAAGTGCAAACCATTTTGGCTTTTGTAATCTAATCCATGTCTGGCATGGAGAAGCCCTGCTAGTTTGAATATTGATGTTTACTTTTGAATAAATATTTGAATATGGTTTTGTTTCTAAAATTCCTTGTCTAAGTGTGTTTATAGTGTAAAATTTGAATGATAAGTGGTAATCACCTATCCTTACATTTATTTACTCTCTCTCATATTGTGTGCAATTAATTCATTCTCTAATATGTCACATGGAGTGTAGTCAATATCTGTGTCTGTCTCTAAGTGTAGGGAGTTACATTAGTGTCTATGATTAGGCATTTTTTCTATTCACTTTGATAAGTAAAGTACATATCACCTTCATTTTCAAATACTTATGTTGGAGTGCCCTAGAAGTTTAAAGCTAGTCTTGTGAACAATCTTTCATTGTGCATGTCATGGTAGTCTTGTGGATATCAATTTGGTGTATCACCTTGTTAGAATAGGTTATTTTCATATTAGTCTCTCTCTTTTCATCTAATCAAAAAATTAGTGTAAGTGATAATACGTATAATTCTAATCTAGGGAGTTATCCCTTAAACCTAGAGGTTTACCTCTGATATAGGCAACCCATAGGCCTAGAGGTAGTCCAATGTTTCAATTAATCTAGAGAAAGATTGAAACAACTTCTCTAGGGTGAAAGATTAAATGACAATAATTCTGACACACCTGGTGGGACATTTTTCTCATGTACATATTGTCAAGGTGAATGCTAATATTTATAATATCACAATTACATATGGTGTTCTGCACAGCATTTGGTGACTCCATTCAAGGTAATATCTAGTTTTAGACTAAGTTTTATCATTCTTTCATTCATACTTCACAGTCCTTACTAGGTCAACTTTGAGTAGAGTTATCAATCCCATAAACCCACTCTTCCAACCTAAACTTCCTCTGGAATTTCAACATCTTCATCCTATCTTAACCTTTGACTAATAAGAATACCTTGTAAGATAATAAGATCAAGAGAGTGAATAGGAACTTGAAGACAACATGGCTAGGCATCATGCCTTCCCAACCTTTAACACTAAAAATCCTATACACCTCAATGCATATGATGATATACCTCTTAATGCTAGCAAGAGTGTTCCCATTTTCAATGGGGAAGGTCATGTCACCCCAAGTGAGAATATTAGGGACATCTCTAACTTTTGAAGCTTTCATAATATTACTAAAGTCAATATTGTAATTAGACTATTTACCATGTCCCTTAGAGGAAAATCACTTGACTGGTATAGGATATTGTCGAGAGGATGTATCACCACTTGGGATGATTTTAGAGAGTTTTTGACCTCAATGTTTGAATTAAAAATTGATCACACATCACTCATTCATCAATTAAATTTGATTCAAAGAGGTCCTAAAGAGACTGTACATGACTTTAATGAGAGATTTCAAAGAACTTAGTATAAAGGACTATTTTAGATAATTTGGAATTATCTATAGTCCAACTATAAAAAAAATATCAATAATATACCTACATTATTCAAAATTTTATAATTTTAAATTCTTAACAATATAATAAATGGTAAATATATATCCAAATTATAACCATACTCTCCATGTGAAACTTGTTCAAAACCAAAAAATATTCATTTTCAAAGATTATCTCCTATCCAATTTAGGGAAATAAGTCTAGATTATATAAAATAGTCCATTATAGGTTACCTCCTCCCATGATACCCCCAACAAGATTTTTCTTCCTTACATAACTAAGGTCTATTAGAACTTATATATCCATCATGTTGCAGTCAATGGGTGGTTACACCTTACTTGAAGCTTATGACCTAGCCATTAGAGATGAGAATGGCCTAATACAAGATAGTAAGCTCCCTCAAAAATCATTTATTCCTCTTCTACCCAACATGTCCACTAATAATTCAAGTGTTAATCAAATCCTAAATTAAATTACCAAGTCTAGAGCCCCCCCCCCCATAGAAGGCAAAAGATACCATTGATTGGGAGGCAAGGTCTCAAGCCTTAGAGGCTCAATTTAGGTGACTAAATATAAAATATGGAGTTAACCAAAACCCATATCCCTATCCTCAACAAGGATATAGGTTATCACATCATAAATATGGTCAAAGGAGAGGGCAAGGGCAGCCTAACTTCAATAGGCCACCCAATACATATAACCCAAATTTTACTTCCAACACAAGATTATGGTCTTGGTTCATAGTAACTTGGTCCAAGGAGAATAATTACATCAAGGATAGTTTATGGATGCCAATGAATTCAAGGTACAAGATTTGGTATATCAAGGGGGAGTTACTCCTCAATTATCAGTAGAAGATGAGAACTTCATGTAACCCCATGAAGGATGGCAACCATAAGGAGTGATTTTGATAAACTTTCTAGTGGAGGACACATTTATCCTATATAAA
This sequence comes from Torreya grandis, assembly GCA_037957365.1. Taxonomy (NCBI): domain Eukaryota; kingdom Viridiplantae; phylum Streptophyta; class Pinopsida; order Cupressales; family Taxaceae; genus Torreya; species Torreya grandis. Next base: position 519,036 of record JARHVA010006855.1, read on the forward strand.
TTTAATTTGGTTATATATAATACTAGATCAAAGAGAAATTCTTTGGTATATGTTCATGGTGTTGATACAAACCAAAATAGTCATCCTACAAGGTAGCAAAGTGTAATTCCAAGTGTGATAGTCACTACAACTTATCCACCTATTCAAAATTAGAATGTTGGAAAGGTGACTCAAAGTGTTTCATTGTCTAAAGGTCAAGGCACAAATTTGCCTTCAAGGATACAAGAGAAGGTAACAATTCCTTATTTAAACATCATTGATTCTTTGAAGAATGCTAAAACTAGTATCTCTCTTTGAGAGCAGTTGTCCCAAATCCACATCAGTCCTTAACCATAAATGCATGGTGGTGTAGCCCTTAATAATGATCCTACTCACATTGTGGAACTATATTTTAAATCTAAAAATCCCCCACCCTTCTAACCCAGTCTCAATGTTGGAGACAAGTTTATTCATAATTACACTATGGATAGTAGGGTAAGTAACTCAGTTATGTCCATGTCAGATAAATTGGGTTGAAAATATGAACCATATCAAAAGGGAGTGATGAAAATTAATGGGATACTAGCTAAATTAGTATGTATTATCAAAGGTTTGAAATTTTTCTTACATGATTGTCCAAGTTTTCCTATCCTTCAAGATATAGTAGTAGTTGATCTACCTACTCACTTTTCTATCTTCTTATCAAGGGATTTCATAGCCAATATGGGAGGCTATATCTGATCTTATTGGTCCTTATTTGATTTTAGAACAAGGAATGAATCAAAGGTAACCATTAGAACATACCATTTTCTAAGTTTCATATTGATCCATATGTGGAAGTAAGCTCTAATCTAAATTGTACCATTAATGATCAAGAAAAACATGTTATAAATGATGGATCATCCTCCAAAATTGAAGGCATATCTAATATTTTCCTAGATGATTATGGTAATAACACATATGAACATGATCCTTACACTCTCATGGAATAAAGTTTTTTGGGATTATATTGCTTACATGAGGAAGAAATGCCAATACCTCCACTCACCAAAGAAGAAGGTAGGAATGATGGAATATGTTTTTTAATGGTTCAAGGAGCAAGATTGGTGAAGTAACTAGTGTTATGTTGGTTTACCCATACAAAAAATATTATTATTCTTCACATAGGTTTAATTTTAGTTTCACCTATAATTTGGTTGAGTATGAAGGTATGATTCATGGTCTTCAATGGACAAGGAGAAAAGGGATCAAGAATCTAAAAGTATATGGAGATAGTGAATAGATTGTGCATAAAATTAGGAATGTGAGTGCTACAAATAACCCTTTGATTAAGTCCTATAAGAATAGGGTATGGAATTTACTTGAATACTTTAATGCATTCAACATATTATCAGTCCCAAGGGAGTAGAATAAGCATACCGATAGGTTATCTTCTATAGGAGATAATTTGATAACCTAATGCCATAAAAGAAGAAGGAAAATAATATCACATCAAGGTCATTACAATATCTTCCATCCTTGATAATTAGGTCTCTTGGAAAGGTTTTTATAGTGATAAGCACATTGTACATTCCTAAAAAATGAAGCTAAGTTCTCTTCAAGAAACTAAAAAAGACTCCATGATCAATTTGAGAATTAGATTGCATAGTTTAGGACAAATAAGATACCTAAAATATTGGTAAATTTAGAAAGTATCTTTATTTAATATGATCAAAGTAAGAAATAAAATGTGATCATGTATACAAAGGAGGAGAACTATGAAAGAGTATTGATCTTTAAATACAAGCTCCTCAAACTAGGCAAGGTATGTTCTACATCAGAAAAACAAGCATTCATTGATTTGTGTAGGGAGTTCCATGATATATTTGCTTGGGAATATAAATGCCTAAATGGTTTGATCCTAGTCTAGAACATAATACCATTGATTTATATCTTGGAGTTAAATTGGTTACGCAAAAACAAAGACCTATCAATCCCAAGGTTAAACAACTCATGAGAATGGAACTCATCAAGCTCCTTGAATCTAAGATAATCTTCCCTATCAAGCACTCAACTAAGGTAGCTAACCTTTTGCCTGTTAGGAACAAGAATGGGTAAATAAGACTTTATATGGACTTTAGAGATCTCAATAGGGTGTCACTCAAAGACCACTACCCCTTACCTCGCATGGAGTAGATTTTTCAAGTTGTTTTAGGATATGAACGTTTGTCACTCCTAGATGGATATTCTAGTTATAATCAGATTTTGGTGAATAAAGATGATCAATTCAAGACAATATTTACTACAAAAAGAGGTAATTTTTCTTACAGTAAGATGCCCTTTGGCTTGTCAATGTTGGTGCCACCTTCCAAAGGGAAATGGACATAGATTTCAAAGGTCTACTTAATGATATATTTTTAGTGTATCTAGATTATATAACCATGTTCTCTAAGGATGAAAATGATCATATGAAACACATAAGGTAGGTGTTTTAAAGGTACAGATAGTATGGGTAATGTCTCAACCCCAAAAATTTCAGCTTTGTTATCTAAGAAGGTAAGCTCCTAGGACACATTATTTCCAAGTATGGTCTAACAATTAACCCTAAAAGGATAGATTTTATTCTAGGCCAATCATTGCCCTTACAAAATAAAGGACTCCAAATTTTCCTAGGTAAGATAAAACTTGTGAGAAGGTTCATACCTAGTTTTACATATTTGGTGAATCATTTGACAACCATGCTTACTAAGAATCAAGTTTTCACTTGGACTAAAGAGGGTAAGAGCAATTTTGAAGTCATTAAGCAAGCAATTACATAAGCTCCCACTCTTGTAAACCCTATTTTTTCTAAATATTTCATTTTGTTTTCATTTTTTAACCTTGATACTATCTCATTTATGCTAATGCAAAATAATGATGAAAGTGTTGAGCAACCAATTGCATTATTTAGTCAAGGTTTATAAGATTATGTATTCAAGTATAAATTTGTGAAGAAACAAGTCATTACTGTATTAAGATGGATAAATAAATTTAGGCATATGTTTTCAAACATTAAATTCCACATCATGGCTTCTCATCCTAGCACCAAGGAGCTCCTTTTGAGCAAAGATCTCAATGAAAAAAGGGTAGGGTGGATTGTAAAAGTAATGTAGTATGATGTTGAAATTAAGGTGAAATTTTTGATAAGAGGTAAGGATCTTTGTGAACGTTTAGATTTAGACCTCCATGATCCAAAATAATAAGCTTTGGTCAATCAAGATTGCCCTCAACTAGTTGATCCCATACCTCTATAAAGTTGGACATAAGACATCATCATATTTCTTCAAAGTGGTGAGTGTCCTAATGGTTTGAGCAAATCTAAAGGAAGGTATTTTAGATTTTAAGCTAGTCCTTATTATCTTATATATGGTGTAATTTTTAGAAGAGATACAAATGATGTATTGTTGAGATGTATTGAAAATGACCATTTTGTAATGTTGCTTGAAAATTTTCATGATGTAACATCATGAGGTCATTTCTCTCCAAGAACCACAGCTACAAATATCATGAGGGTAGGATACTATTGGACTATCCTATTCAAAGATTTATATGCTTAGGTAATAAGGTGTGTACAATGTGCTTTCTTTGTAGGAAAACAAAAACTTGCAGATCTCCCTTTTAGGCCTATTAAATTAGATCAACACTTCATGTAATGGGGTCTTGACTTCATTGGTATGATAAATCCCCTATCAAGTGTTGGTCACAAGATCTCAAAAACTAATTACTTTATAAGGTGGGTTAAGGTAGTTGCATTGAAGGAGGCCAATGAGAGTGCTATATTGGAGCTCTATGAAAGCATTACAATAAGGTTTGGAAGTCTTTCTACCATAATTTTAGATAATACACTTAATTTCATGGGTGCTAAAACAACTAATTGGGAAAGTAGTAATGGTATATATTTGAGTACAACATCTAAATATTACCCTCAAGATAATGGATTGGTCAAATCTACTAACATGAACCTAATCAAAATTATTAAGAAGACCTTGGAGAACAATTAAAGAGCTTGGCACACTAAGTTTAAGACATCCCTATGGGATGATAGAATCACTCTTAAGAGGTCAATAGGGAACTTTTCATTTGTTCTTATTTATGGGAGAGTAGTTAGGCTATCTATACCCTAAGAGTTGTTTGCCTTAGAGCTAGCATATCATTTTGAATTGCTTGAAAATATTCCAATGAAGGTGAGGTTGATAGAGTTAATGGAGTTGCAAGAGACTAGAGGCAATGCTCATAAATCCATGGAGCATCATCAAGTGCTAACGAAGAGTTCCTTTGATAATAAATAAACTCCAAGAGTCTGATAAGAAGGTGACATAGTACTAAATTGGCATAAAGATAGAGAAAATCTAGGAAGACATATCAATTTGATACTTTGTAGAGTGGGCCATATATCATCAAATGCAAGAAAAATAACTTATTTTAATAGGAAAGAATAAATGGGGAGGATTTGGCTATCCCTATAAATGGGATCCACTTGAAGCTCTAATGTTGATGAGATGAATGTTAGTTATGTATATAGTAGATTAGGTGTGTGTTGGTTTATGTCTTTATGTGTGTTTTCCCTAAGTGCTTAAAGAGCACAAGTGTGAGTTTGGTTTTTTCCTTGTGTGTCTGTTTCCTTGATGTGTTTGATGTATGTGTTTGTGTCCTTTCAACTTCAATTCAATGTCAAGTATAGTGTATAGATGAATTCATATCCCAATGGATAAGAGAAGGCTATTGGTCTTTGGCATAGCTGGCTTACCCCTTAGGAAATTACCAAAATGTTGAATAATTTGACCACAAGTCAAATTAATTCAATCCCCTATATATTTAAAACTTGTTATAGGGTCTCCTAGTGTGAAAAGGAGTAACATTGTCTTAATGAGGTCATTTATTATGTTTTTCACCTTTGTCACTTTTATATAATTGGTCTTATGTCATCTAGGGGTCACTTTTGAGTCATTTAATGAAGTGGTATGGTTTTAATAACAAAATCAATGTGTCAAGAGATACTCTAATGTCCCACATGTCAGAACATGTTAGAGATGGCATTTTTGATACTGAATGTTATGGGGTCAACTTGGAAAGAGAAGATCAATTAGTTTTAGTTAGTTATACAACCTATACAACACATTTGGCATATGGGAGAAATTTAGGAGTGTCTCTTGAGATCCCCTTAATTCACTTCCATGCTCAAGAATCTTTGATAGACCTAAAAATGAGCAAAACTAACCTCTATTTCCCATCACTCTCTTAGACAAGTCAAAATGGTTAACTGGTTTCCACTTGGTAAGGATAGGAGGAGGTGAGTCATAGTAAGTACACTTGGTGGGTGGTAGTACTACATTTTTAATTATAATTCATGTAAATAGTCATAGGTTTGGTTTTTTTGTGTCATGAACCATTGCTAAGAAGGTTGGTGACTCTTTTATGCCTTTAGATCCCCTACACCTCTATTTTCCTTCTTTATTTGCATTTACCTAAAAACTACAAGTACTATACATGATCTTGGAGAGTGTGAAAATCTTTCTCATATGATTCTTAGTTTGTTTTTCACATGTGAATATCAAGGAATTATCAAGACTATCTCATTTTGTTCATGGAAAACTCCATTTAAGCCTGAAGACATTGTTTTCATAGTTGAAAAGATTATTCTCCTATATTAGTCTTTAGAAAAAAGGTGATATGTTGTTTTCAACCTATAATGGTATGGTCATTAGTTCTCCTTTAAAATATTAGTCTCAATTTTCCATTGTATATGAAGTGAAAGGTCTAATATTTGCACACAGTCAGGTTTCCTTGTGACTGTCACCTATAATCAAGTGGAAAGGAGCCTTGACCAGTCATGTTGATGACACATGAAGCTTCCGATTTTTTTAAAAGACTCTCAAGGTGGAAATAATTATGTTTTTCTATTTAAAGGGTTAAATATTGGTTGTGATAACCAATTCACCACACATAGTCTTATATCATGCAGACATATAAGTAGTTTCCAATAGTGGTATGAAGTTAATACATATGAGATATAGGAGTTTTGAAATGATGATGTTTGAGATCATTTAAAACCTTAATTTAGGTTTGATAATTTAGGAAGCATAATTGTGATAATGGTGAAATCATTATATGTAGGCAGACATTAGGCCCATGTTCATAAGTTTAGAAAGTTGTAATTGAGACACTTTACCTTAACTTCCTGGAATCAAGTTTTGCTCATATGTTATGCCACCCCATGGTGAAATGCCTTCAGATATAGACAATATTAATGGCTTACATCTTGTATCCTAAGCATAGAGGTTTCATTTTAACATGAGAAGGTGGTTGCTTGATCAAGAGGGAATGTATTTGAGTGGTTTCTAACTTGAAACACTCAATAAACAATGTGTTGAAATGACTAAAAGCAACCCAACTTGTAGTGACCTACAATGGTGAGTGAGACTATGGTATCTAGGAAGGATAAGAGATCACATACATGTGGAATGACACTAATGAACTCAAGATAGGTCAAGGAAGGTGAAGTTCAAGGTTAAGACATACACCATCACCTACAAGAGTCTTTGTTTCCCCTAAATTGCCACCTACAGTCAGAAGATATAGCAAATTAGTTCTTGGTATTAGTAAGAGCATGAGCTAAGACATAGATGATTCTATTCAATTTTTAAATGGTCTCAGTTATCTTAATAGAGATCAAGGGTATGAGACATAATGATTAAGCAAATAGACGCCTACAAGAATCCCATTTTTCTAAGGTGTGTTGGTAAAATGGAGAACCTAATACAAATTTCACATAGAAAAATAGATTAAACACATAGTAATAATATTATGTTTTCATATATTTTCAATACAATACAATTATATATTATATAGCCATAAATATAACACAACTACTTCCTCTAACATAGGATCTAATGACCCAAAATAATCACGGGTAACAACAAACCTTATGGGAATATATTTCCCAATAATAAAAAAATAACTAATATGCTATAATAGGTTTAACATACTTAAACCTATATAAAAATTAATAATGTTATGAATATTAAATCCTACCATTCACCCTCTTAACATTATTAATTCATAGTTCCCTCTTAATTCAAACACAGTAAAATTTTTTTACACTCTTCACATAGTTTGCTCACCTTTGAGGTAGCATGCCATCTTTGTGGCTTCATAGTCTTGGTTACACATTGGTTTTTCCTTGTAGGATTACCACAAACTTGGAAGTGATAGGAGTACATCTATCTTCTTAACACCTTTGATGGTTTCTCAGATTACCATGAACCCCCATGGTTTTATGTTTGCAAGTTGACCACGAACCTAGAGGTGACAAGAGGTCTCAACTATTTTATACATTTTAGTGGTTTATTGAATTTCCAAAAAACCATTTTTCAATAACCAAGATATATTTTATTGAGTTTTCTCCCCAAAATGTTCTTAGGAGGTACCAAACTGGAAAATAATGCTTAGTGTTTTTATTGAAAAACCACACTAGAACATCATAAAATAAACACCCTAAAAAATGTCACTATAGCAATGATGCAACCCCATCGTAGGTGACTCACGAGAGGACACTAATTATCCTACAACATTTTTGTATCCTCTATCCTCCAATAGGTAAAGCTTCTCACTAAGTAAGGATGTCGATGAAGCTCAATTTACAATAATGGATGTTACGTACAAGCGAAAATATGTCTGTGACTTTTGACTTTTTTTTTGACATATGGACAATTTGGACTTTCTAACTTGAATATTTTTAAAAATAATGAATTTTTTGTACATTTTAATAATAACCTAAAAAATACTTACATATTTAAACTCCAAGACTTAGTTGGACACTATTGACAAAAAGACTCTAGCTTTTATCAATCTAAAAAACTATTTTTTAGTATTATTAATATACTTGAGAAAAAATAAACCTATGACTAATAACTAACACAAATTTTGATAATGACTCAAATAAAACACTAATCCCTTAAAATTAAATAAAACACAACTTTTTAAAGCTTATAATTTGAATCTTTAAATAATATGTAATGATTGATCAAAATAACTAAAATAATTAAGACTTTGACTAAAGTGGATGGAATAGTGAACAAGTTGTGGCATAAACAAATCAATTTCATGTATGAGTTTAACAAAAATGAATCAATTCATGCCACACCATGGTAGAATATTCTATTTGATGGTGGATAGTAGGTGAACTTGGATGCCCCCATGATCTCAACCACCATAGATCTAAATGTGGATATGAATCGTACAAGTAGCCTGGTGACTCCAGTGTTGTCGTGGAACTCAGATTGAAAGTTGAAGTAGAATTCCAATTTGATATCAGGAAGAAAGATTCAAATCTTTCAAATGATGATATTATAGTAAATATAAGAATGACTATCAAAATGCTTTACTATGCAATAACAAAACACTGGAATAAATGGTGATGTGTCAAAAGGAATGGTCAACCAAATCTAAAAATTTCAAATCATCAAGAAGAATTAACATAATTTAATTCAAATATGAGGAGATAAAAATATTTATGCAATAAAGAGCTGATGGATGGTGTTGAGTCGCACCAATGTCAAGCCAAAGAAAAATAGCCTTAATGCACAATACTAAATAATACTACACAGAGGTAGCCACAAAAACATAGGGCATAATGCATCATTAAGTAGTAATTTACTTTAAAATTTTCAAATATATATTAAAATATACTAAAACCTTCCAAAAACAAATATCATTTTTTCATCAAGCAGGGTAATCAAAAAATTGTAAGTGCCCCTCACACTGCTCATAATCTCATGTCACTTTGATACCACTATTGGAAAATTAGAGAGCCTAATAAAAATTACACATATAAAAATATCTTAAACACATAGTAATAATATTAGGTTTTCATATATTTTTTATACAATACAATTGTCTATTATATAGCCATCAAGATAGCACAAACACTTCCTATAACATAGGATCTAATGACTCAAAAGAGTAACGGGTAACAACAAAATTTATGGGAATATATTTCCCAATAATAGAAAATAAACTAATATGTTATAATAGGTTTACAATACTTAAAACTATATAACAATTAATAATTTTATGAATATTAAATCCTAACAAGGTGAATGTCTACAGTCTACTACAGTCATAGACTAGCTCTTGCTAGTGAAAAGTCTTGGTTAACACACTAAAATGTAAGATAGATATACATGTTGATACCACTCTCAAAATGGATAAATCAACTTCATTAGACTCTCAGAATAAGGAAGTAGAGCAAAGGATAATTTCTAACTCCACACTCAGCCTAAGTATCTAGACCCTACAAATAGTTAGTAAGCTTGAGAAGCCAGTTTTAGGTTTTAGAGTGTTGGGGACTTTGCAAAGGTGATCAGAAAATGAAATTATGTGTACAAGGTCATCATGACCTAATATTTCCTCTCATATCCTCAATTTATTAATACAAAGAGGGTATATTCCCTCTATTTTGTCTCAGATAGAGGGCACTCCAAGTCAATACCACCCTATAGGTTTAGCATATGAATGCTAGAAGGATAACATGAGTATTGAAACATCATATAAAGGTGTTCAAATCTGGAATGAAGGTAAACAAAGGTTTATAATCACTCACAGTCATTGAAAACAACTCATATATGGTCATGGGCAATCATACACAGTTAGGCCTATTAGGCCTATAACTAGGCCCAAACCCTCAGGGTGTCTAGTTCCACTTAAATGACCATATGACCTTTCAAATTTAATTGAGAGCCTTCAAGAGGTGGTATAAGGTTAATTAGATCCATTGGTTTGCATAGAGCTACACCAAGTTGGTCATTTTGACCTAATTATATGATAGGGGTACCTAGAATGCAAGAGAAAGCTCAAAAGGCCATTTTCAAATGCTAATACCCATACAGACACATTGCATGGTGCCTCAATGAGATAGGGGTAATTGAAGAGGGTCATGAACTTGAGATTTGTTGAATTGGTTCAGAGGTTGGATGTCTAGTTTTTATGAATCATCCGTAAAAATTAAAACCTCTTAAAACCATCCTAAAACCCTTGCTATAACCTAATGGAGAAAAAAATAGATGGAGATACATTGAGGAGGGTTAATTTGGCTTGGAAAGTGTTTTAGACTTATTGAAGACTCTCCCAAGATCTTGGACAGCTATTTGGTTTGTACCATCACTTGTATGGATAAGGTAAAATTTGAGTTTCTTATCATTTTTTTTGAAGGTATAGAAGAGAATGAAAAGGTAAGATCCATTAAAAGAGGTCAATATGGACTTATTATTACTACCTAAACTCATTTATCATAATAAATAAGCATGGAAACTCTTCTGCTACATAGTTCACTATAGGCAGTCTTAGGTAGATAGTGAAAATTAGAAGTGACTACCAAGTTAGAAGATGAGAGGTATAATTTTAGATCCTTTTAAATTATAACTCATGGAGTAGAAGGAAAAAAACTTGGAACAAGTGTCTTAACACCTCTACAACATATCTTCTTGAGTAATTGATAGTCACCTTGATGACAAGTATGTATATTGAGGCCAAGAGTGCTAACAAGTGACTGCATATAGTGAACACAAGTGTCATGAAGGAGGCTATTAGTTAGGTAATTATTTGATGATTGTCACACATTGTTTCTAACCTCCCTAAGATAGTGTATATGTGTTAAGACTTCCTAGTTTAGTTTCAAGTGGTCAAGTAATGTTTCATCATGAAGGTAGTTTTCAAGTGGGCTATCTAAGGACTCTATGCTAGTTTGAATATTTTTTCATGCTTCAAATGGACACTTTCCACAAAGACCTTCATGGTCTGTTCTCCACTCTATTCTCTCAAATTTTAACTATTTTCCAAGTCTTGACACTTGAATTTGTGACCATTCCACTTCCCTTATTCTCTCTCCTCTCATATGCTCTATAAGTGTAGGCCATTTTGGCTTTTGTAATCTAATACATGTCTAGTAGGGTGAAGCCCTACTAGTTTAAATGTCGATCTTTACATTTGAATAAAGATTTGAAGCTAGTTTTGATTCTACAATTCCTTGTCTAACTGTGTGGAGTAGTGTAAAATTTGAATGATAAGTGGTAATCACCTATCCTTGCATTCATCTTACTCTCTCATATTATGTGTAAGAAATTAATTCTCTAACAATTCACATAGAGTATAGTTAGTGTCCTTGTTTATCCTTAAGTGTAGGTATTTGCATTAGTTTCTAGGATTAGCCTTTTGTCCATTCATTTTGACAAGTGTAGTACATATCACCTTCATGTTTGAAATACTTATGTTGGAGTACCTTAGAAGTTTAAATCCAATCTTGTGAATAATCTTTCATGGTGAAAGTCATGGCAGTCTAGTGGATGTCAATTTGGTGTATCACCTTATTAGAATAGGTTATTTTCATGTTACTCTTTATATCTTTTCATCTAATCAAACAAGTAGTGTAAGTGATAAGATATCAAATTCCAATCTAGGGAGCTAGCCCTTAAACCTAGAGGTTTACCTTTGATATAGGAAACCCATAGTCCTAGAGGTAGTCCAATGTTTCACTTAATCTAGAGAAGGCTTGAAATAACTTCTCTAGGCTACAAGATTAAGTGATAACATGAACTTAACACCAAAATTTGGATAATGCTAAACAAGGGTACATATGACTATATAAGACCTTTTAAGACCACTTGGGACCGTGACAAGACCATGACAAACATTAAACACCTCTATGAAGTTTCAACCTATATAGGGTGACCAATTTTGACTTGAGGTCAAAATTTAGTCAACATTCTTGGTGATTCATAGGGTTATCATGCCTACAATTCTCATATACTATTAGACTTCTCTTTCCATTAGGATATGGAGTCATTCTTCTACTCAATATGAAATTGATATGCTTTCAGAATATTTCAAACTCACACAAACCACATGATAATAAGGAAAAACACATTATGACTCAAATAATTTAGGGAAAGTCACATGCAAAAACTCAAACAACACACCTAACCTATTATATATATACCTAAAAACATGTTTGAGGTGATACAACACTTTATCTTGCTTTAACCAGGATCAAAAAGGATGTTTATTGAGTCACAACTACTCCATGAGAATAAGTCACCATATGATGAATGATTTTTAAAAAACATTTACATGTGAAGGTGATCAAATAAATTACCAATCATAATACCCTTGCTAGATGCAAGTTGATCATTTGAAACTTCATTGAATGATCCTCTTAACTCCTCTTTAGGCATGCTTGATAGTGTAGTCTACATGGTATCCTTCATGATCATTTGGTGCTCTTAATTCTACTCCTTGGGAACCATGAAAATTATCTCAACTTCACCTTCATCTAGAACATGATTTATTTTATGTCTAGGATCATCAAACTTGTCTTCTTATTAATAAATCATGTTTGCAAGTGGCTCAACATCATATTGAGGCCTAGGTTGCTCTTTGACCTCATAAATTTTTGCATTGACTTCATTACACTCTCCCAATGTTACAACCTTCTTGATAGTGATTTGACACTCTTTGTCATTCTCAATAGGTCCATCAATGACCTTATAATCAATATCATTCTTCTTTTGAGGAAGGGATAACTTACTCACTTACTCAAACTCTTATACTATGGCATGCAATTATTTCCATAAATCATCCTCTTCTTCATGACTATCACATCCATGAACTTCTTCCTTTTGAGTAGGAATAATTACATTGTCTTCCTCATTATCATGATATATCATACTTGGATACTTATCATCGTCATACATATGAATAAGATAGTTACCTTTAGTAACTTGTTGAAAATGATCATCAAGAATTACCTCAGAATTTTCATCAGCCTCATCTTGAATGATTTATGAGCCAAGGTCTATTTCTTCCATAAAATTATATGGATAATATTCATAAGTGTCAACACCATATTCATATAGAAAGATATCAGAGATACCTTCAAGTTTGGAAGATACTCGATCATCTATGACATATTCTTCTTCTTTATGAATATTATAATTCAAATTAGGGATAGCTTCCACATATGGATCAATGTGAAACCTAGACAATGGTTATGCTCTAATTTTCACCTTTGCTCCATAAATTATTCTAAATACCAATAAGTACAAATAAATAGAAATATATACTCCTATATTGGTAGTGAAACCTTTTGATAGACAAATAATAAAATGTGTTGAAAATCTATCACCACTATGTCGTGTAAAATTCAAAATCTTGGATAGTCATAAGAGAATACCTTCAAACATTTGATGATCCCTATTGATTTGGTTGGTCTCCCATCAATATGAAACAATATTTTTCTCTATGTTTCATATTTCAAGCCTAGTTTGTCTACCAGAAGTTTGGGCATAACTGAAGTACTAGCCCTACTATCCACAATGCAATTATGAACTAGTTTGTCTCCCATAATAAGGATAAGATATAAAGGTGAGGGGTTTTTAGATTTGGTGGAGGGTTAAACAATATGGGTAGGTGAATTTGTGAGGGACACACCACCACTATGTCTTGATGGTTGAGGATTGATATGTATTTGGGGCAGTTGCTTTTGAAGTAGTTCTTTTTTATTAGGCATGTGGAACACTTCTCAAAGAGATATACTAGTCTTTGTAGTCTTCAAAGATTCAATGATATTAAAATAAGGAACACTCACCTTTTATTGCATCTTTTTAGGAAATTAAGTGCATTGAGATTGAGATAATGAAGTACTTTTAGTAAAATTTCTCAAGTTATAATTTTTAAGAGGTGCAGGACTTGTAGAGGTTATTACATTTGCATTCACACCTTGTTGCCTTGAAGGAAGATTATTTGGAGTTGTATCCACACATTTAAAATCTCCCAAGGATATTATCATTAATATTATGTTGGCTTAAACTAAAGTAATTTTATTTAGGAAAATATTATCTTCCACTTGAAAGTTTGCCAAGCTCAATCCTTGTCTGCCATACTCTCCATTTATTTTTGCTTGCATGAAGCTCTCATCTTTTGTTATCAATTGATATAAATTCCTTACTTGAGCTGCAAAAACTTTTATTTCATCTTTATTAGCATTAATTTACTATCCTTAAGGATCATTATTTTCCTTGAACCAAGTTGCTATGGACTGGAAACATGGCTCTTGTGTTGGGAGTAGAATCTAGATTATAAGCATTGGGTGGCCTATTGAAGTTAGGTTGACCTTGTCCCCTCCCTTGACCATTATAATGAGGTGGAAATATATTTTCTTGAGGAGGGTAATATTAGGGGTTTTTTTATCTCCAATTTTTTGATTTATCTACATAACTTGAGCCTCTAAGGCCTTACATCTTGATTCCCAATCAATGGTATCTTCTGATTTATTTAAAACAATTTTAGACTTGTTATTTGGATTTGAAATTGGAGCAAGGTTTGGAATATTAGTAGACATGTTAAGAAATATGGGCATAATTTTTTTTGGATGAATCTTAATGTCTTAGAACAAACCAATCTCATCTCTAATGTCTATATCATAGGCTTCAGGTAAAGTGTACCCACCCATGGACTACAACATGATATATATATATATATATCAATCCCAATAGCTCTATGATAAGCTAGGAAAATAAAACTTGTAATGGGTCTCATGGGAGGTGGTAGCTTATTCCATGTTCTTATAAACCTTTAAATAAAATCATGCATAGTCTCCTTGGGCCCTCTTTGGATGGCATTCAACTAATGCATGAGTGATGTATCATCACTTTTATCTTCAAACCTTTGAGTCAACAACTCCCTAAACTCATCCCAAGTAATGATTCATCCTTACAATAATATTATATACCCATCAAGGTATTTTCACCTAAGAGTCATGGTACGTAATATAACTACAATGTTAACTTCAATGACATAATGGAAATTACATAAGTTGGATATGTCTCTATTATGCTCATTTGGGGTGATAGGACCTTCTGAATTGAAAGTGGGAACAATATTATTGGTATTAGGAGGGATATCATCATTGATATTAACCTCTATGGTATTTTTAGTATCAAAGGTTGGGAAAGCATATTGACTAGCAATGTTTCCCTCAAATTACTCTTCACTTTCTTGCACTTCTTAACTTGCAAAATATTTTTGCTCTTTAAATGTCAAGATGGGTTTAGGGTGTTGAACTTCAAGTGGAAGTTCAGGATGAGGGAATGGATTTGTAGGTTGATTACTTATACTAGTAGCTGACCTATTAAGGACCATGAAACATGAACAAAATTAAAAAAAAAAATTGGTTTGCAACCAGATTTTACCTTCAATGGAGTCACTAAATGCTAAGTGAGGAACACTTATGCAACTATAATGTTGTCAAGACCAACATTCACCTTGATAAGACATGCTTGAGACAATAGTCCCATCAGGCATGTTAAAATTATTATCACTCAAATTTTCACCCTTATATAGGTAGTTAAAACCTTATCCAAATTGAGTGAAACATGGGAATACCTCTAGTCCTATGGGTTGCCTATAGTAGAGGTAAATCATTAAATTAAAGGGATAGGTCCCTAGATATGTTCATTGTAGCTCATCACTTATACTACTTGATTGATTAGGATGAAAAGGGAAAGATAGAACATAAAATAAAACTATTATACTAAGGTAATGCACCAAATTAATATCCACAATACTACCATTAAATTTCACTATGAAAGATGACTCACAAGACTAGCTTAAACCTCCAAAGTTTCTCTAACATAAGTATTTGAAACATGAAGGTCATATGCAATGCACTTCTCAACATGAATGAACAATAGGTATGATTATAGACACTAATGTAATTATTTACACTTAAATATGAACAAAGACACTAACCACACTTCATGTGACCTGCTAGAGAGCAGACTACTTGCACAAAACATGAAAGAGTAAAGTGAACATAAGGATAGATGATTATCACTTATCATTCCACTATACACTACTTCACACAATTATATAAAAAGTTATGAATGAAAAATATATTTAAAATATTTATTCAAAGTCACAAATATTATTCAAACCCATAGGGCTTTGCCATACTAGGTGTGTATCTTACAAACTTAGCCAAAAATGGCTACTTATATAGAGAATGGTGAAGAGAGAGAGAAAGGGGCATAGTAGAGAAAGGGTGACAAGTGTCCATGAGAGTTATAAAAATAAAATGAGTTATAATATATTATAATATACATACAATTCCATGTGTCTCACTCTTGAAAATGCTCTAACCCTCCATGTGGCCTAGGGGTTATAAACTTGTTTGATACCTTGACTAGCTTCTTGAAAACTTCCCTTATTTGCATGAAAAGAGTGAAAAATGGACCTTAAAACATTGAATTAACATTTAAATAATATAATACCACTCATTAATCATCTTAAATTCCTTAATAAACTCATATGACCTGACACTCCATCATTCAAGTGCATAGGTGTCATGAAACTCTTCATTTCCCATGCCTAGGTTGGTCCAAGTGGCCCAAAACTCAAGTGAATATTATTAAACTCATCAAAAACACATGAATGGTATTAAAATATGTTATTATGTTTTTAAAAAAACCATTTTGGTTCTTGGACCAGCTTGAAATAACTCATTTTGCTCCTTAAGCCTTCATTAGGTCTAGTTTCCTTGTAGCCTTGAAAACTTGTAAACCTCATTGTGTATGGTTTTTTATCAATTATATTGATAAAATAAGGTAATATTATATGACCCATTATTTTTTTATATCTCCATGTAAAATTTCATTCCCTAACTCTAAATTTAAACCCATTTTTTTAGCTTTTTATCTCTTGAATTAGACCTACCAAACAATGTAAAGTGCCAGACTTCTACCACACGTGTGAAATTAGAAAAAAAGAGTGTGATTCACTTTAAATATTCCATAAACAAAATTCATGTCCATTTTTGGGTCTTGATACCCTAAAGAATTATGCAAACCAAGAAATGGCCTTACTACCTAGTCTCATTTTGACCCTGTTTGAGACTACCTTGAAAAATGGGCCTAGTTTGATCACCTAAAAATAACATGTGAAATTTTTTGGAATTTAATGGGTATGAAAATTCCTAAATTAAATCATCCCATTATTGGTAAGTTTCCCCTTCTCATAACACCTATAAAACACCAAAAACATGCAAAAATAAGGTATTTGTGAAAATCCATACAAGTGACATCAGCATAAAAGTACATGTGAGTAACCTTATTTAACTCCTAAAAAAATTAAAATAGGTTTTAGGAGAAAAATATGTCATTATATACACATTTGAGGCCTTTTCTCCATGACTGGTCACTATCAAGGTTTAAGAGAGGTTTACAACCTGTTTGGGGTCTTAACGATTATTCATTAAGAACAGACCATTAAATGACCTCATTCCACTTGAAAAATCTTATTTATAGACCCCTTAAACTATCCAAAGTGTCTCAAACTCCCATGAAAAGTGTTATCAATGGTATGAACATCTGAAGTTGCTCCTCATGTGGCTTGCTTAACGTTCTTTAAGCTTGAGATAGGTCCAAATTGGGTTTTGGGTATCAAAAGTCATTCCCAGTATTGTGAGAGGATTAGATGCCTTTAAAATGTCCCTTTACATGATTCTACATACTATATAAGTGCTAGTCACCCCTTTATATGTAATTGGTACACTAACTAGGGTACTTGGACTTATGGCCTTATTACCTTCTTGATATCCCTTACGGGCATTTGATGGAAAAATAAGTATGTGTGCATCCTTAAAGTGCATGGATACATATTATATGATTTTACAATTCCATTAGAGTCCCTTCATGAGTTTTATAATTCTGGTTTTGTGCCTTTGAATGTGAGTGGACCCCTAAGTGTCTTGATTGCCCCTTGATAAAGAAGTGGGCCAAGTTTGAGACAAACTAATGGATATGTCCAATATTAGTTTGAATTTAAATTGGCCATGGATGTCTTGTTTCAGTCATGACCAGCCTCTTTAGCAATTTATTAGGCATGGTTATACCTATAAGACCCTCAAAACTTAGATTTCCTTGGACTAGTTATAGCCTAACTGTGTGCGAGTTGACTATGTGTAGTGTTTAAAAACTCAATTTTGATCAATCTTCCATACTTTACTTCTCACTTTAGGCTTAAGGTCTGCCTAATTACTAAACTCTTAAATAGGTTATTAAACCTAGATAGATTCTCAATTGGGATCAAGGTTCTCTCAAATACCTCTGCTATTCTCTTTAGGTTTGGACTAACATGTTGATCATCCAAAAGGGCCTGTAGCCTACCTCTAGGGTCACTTGACTATTAATAGGGTTTATAAACCTCACTCTTAGCTCAGTGACCTCTCAATGTTTGATGACTTAGTTGAAGTCTCAAATTAGGTTTAGATTCTCTTCATACACCTATGCCAACACTTCCAAGCTTAGAACCATCCTATATGTGTCTTAGAAGGTAGCCTATAGATGCTTTTATAGGGTATTTTGATTTTGTTTTGTAATTAATAATCACCATTCTCATCATTGATCTCCTCAAATAGATGTGAACTTATATGGATTCTAATTTAGGCTTAGAACTCTTTCAACACTACTCTTTTCTTGACCTCAAGTTTAAGGTTAGTTTTCCCTCTATTAGCCACCTATAGGTGGCTATTCGGTATCTTGACTATGTGTGAAGTATCGATATCTCAGCCTCACATCATTGATCTTCTCTGTGTACTCTAAGTTAGGTTGCAGCTTTTAGATTAGTTTCAAACACCTTTCATGCACTATTTCTCTCCTCATTGTATGGATTGAGTCCATTTGATCCAAGGCCACCTGTAGGTGTCTTCTAGGATGATTGGTAGTCTTATTTGTGTTTTAGACATTTATTCCATATGATAACCTCCTAATGGTTTCTCCAATGCTATTTAAGACTTGAATGGGTTCAAACACCCTTCATAAACTACTCTGTCAACTCTTTTGTGACATTTTCAAACACTTTCCTTTGTCTTCTTCTATATAGACATGTAGGTGGTACTTTGACTATGTGCTCAGTTTCAAATAACCCTTATGGACTATTAAAACACACATAGGTTCTCCTTCAAAGTCTTGTACCACTATCTGATTGAATTTCCATGCTGAATCTTTGCCTTTTGTGTTGATTAGATAGTGATCTTGGTCCAAATGAGGACCTATAGGATTGAGGCTTGTAGGTCACTATTGGACAATTTAGGGGATACAAATCCAACTCTTGGGTTTCTTAGCTTATCAACATTTTCAACCACTTCATACCTCCTAAACATTTATCAATGCTATACAAAGGCTTATCACATGTTTCTCATCATATCAAACTCACGTTCTTGATCTGTACAAATTATAGGTATAGTCATTTTGTGCATGAGGTTTGTGAGTAATAAATTGGAGATTCTAGTCAATTTGAATCATCTTGTGGTATTAGTGAGGTGATAAAGATTATATGAATGCATGGATCAATGTTTTAGGGTCTTATATGAGCAATGGGCATCCTCCAAACACTCTTTATTCCATATAGGCCTATGTATTGAAGAAACACTCATGACTTCTCCTTGGAGGGTATGTTAGACTATCATATTTATTCTCTCATGTTCCTAGTATCACAAATGTTATTTTAGAATCTTATATCATGATGTATTACTCTTATTTAAACTAAATTAGAACTTCAAACCTCTATTAAACTATTCAAACACAAAACTATGTTTCAATGTGCAAGTAGACTTGAAGAGAATGGATAAAAAACACATCTTTAGATAAAACACATGAACTCCATGAAATTGAGGGAGCTTCCATGATTGATGAAGCATTATAAAGCCTTTGAGAGTGACCACCATGAATAATAAATGGATATTTTCAATAGAATTCATTGAAATAGTCTGTATACTAAGACATTCTTCCTTCATGTGAAATTACTTCATGAAGATGATTCAACTAATGAAACCACCATGAATATATCCAATACCTCTAAAAGCCACCCTCAAAATTATTTCTCTCCATCGATTTTTGATCTAGATAAATAGGCATAACAAAAAACCCTTCTTAGATGAATAAGCCATAGTGACATCTTGTCACTCTTAGTGATTGTTCATAAAGAAGAGGCCACCAATATTAAAAATAATTCCACTATTTTAATATTAATTTTACCCCTAACAATGGATAAAATTTCATTTCCTCCTCTCTCTCCTCTCTCTTCTCCTCTCTCTCTCTCTCTCTCTCTCTCTCTCTCTCTCTCTCTCTCTCTCATCCTCCTCTCTCCTCTCTCTCTCTCTCTCTCTCTCTCATCTCTCTCTCTCTCTCTCTCTCTCTCTCATCTCTCTCTCTCTCCTCTCTCTCTCTCTCTCTCTCTCTCTCTCTCTCTCTCTCCTGGCCATACCATTTAATGCAATTTGCCTTCCTTAGCTTGTAAAGGTAGTGATGGAGGAGAAAAGGTTTTTGGAGTGTTAGTTCAACTTGAAACATTGTCCATATCTAGAAAATTATCTAAGGGAGCCCAAGGGACACTTGTAAACCATTTGTAACTAAAAATTGATCTTGCAAGGCCATATAAGTTCTTGAAAAGTGCCTTTTTAACAAGATTAGGTGTTAAACTACAAGTTCTATCAGAATGTAACTATTCTTGAACCATATCTAACCTTTTTTGACATTAGGGGAATTTTTAATATTACTAAAACATTTTCTTCTTGGTATGGCATGTCCAACTCTTCCACATGGGCCAAAAGGTGGATAAAATGTGATTTTTTGAATATAAAATCCAAGTAAAGGTTAGATCATGATAATATGATATAAATGACATCCAATTAACCTATTGAAATGAATTTAGACCATACTAAACCTCTGACCATGTTTGACCATTCCAAGACCTTGAGATTGACCATAGGATTAGACAAGTGAACCTAAGACCAGAATTTGGACAATGCTAGATAAGGGCACATATGACCATATAGGACCATTTAAGACCAATTTTTATGATGACAAGAACATGAAAAACATTAGACAACTCTATTAAGTTTTAACTTATAAGGGGTAACCAATTTTAACTTGAGGTCAAAATTTGGTCAACAGCTACCATGGGCTATGAGAGCACCAAAAACCCTAGAATGGCTAGTAAAAACTTGTAATATTAGTTACCCTCTTGCATTTTGCCTTGAATGTTTAGGTTCAATCCCTTAAAATATATAAAAAATCCAAAAAATAGCCTGCATAGAAGAGAACACAATCTAAAATAGAGAAGACATAGTAGACCAAGGCCCCACATTCTAGGTTTTAAATGGATTCAAAAATATTACAACTAAATCAATGAAATGTTGGGTGATGGTCCAAGTCAAAAGCTAGCAGAATAAGGACATATAACATACTCAAGATGCCAGGAGTAGATGTGAAACTAGAATAGAGGTGTCAAGCCATAAGGCCATGAAAGGTCTATGAAAGGAGGCTAAAGAATTCCTTAAAAAGTACATGAAAAGGTGCTAAATAGTGGTAAAACCTCCAAACCAATACCATAAAGAGAGTATCATATCTAAAACTAGTAAAAATACCCTTACAATTTTTTAGGTCACTTTGGGTGATTGAGGTATTTTAAAAAATCTTGAAGTTTTTGAGATTTCAAAAAAGACCCCCATTTTTTTTAAATCCACAAAAAAATGCCTCACAATTTATGAAAATAATCTCAATATTTCAAAAATAGCTTAATAACAATGAAAAATGGACAAATGTTTACTAGATTGGCTTTGATACCATGTCAGAGTATGATTCTAGTCTAGACAAAGTAAATGTGAGGTCGAATGGTCACATGTGATAAGAAGCAAGTGCACACCACTAAAGAGATGTATCAAAATGAAATAAAAAAATAAGTATTTTACATGAAAACCAAAATAGAGAAATCCCAAATATTCATTACATGAGAAAGCTCCTCAATTGAATCATACATATAGGAGTGTTGAGTAAATCATCCATAAATGGTGCTCAAAGACCCCCTAAAATACAAGTGTAACTCCTCCACAAAAGGTAGTTAAAGGAGCCTTGAATACAAGTTTAACTCCTCCACAAAAGGTGGTAAAAGGAGTTACATCCTAGTCTTTCATTAAAACCTATGACACCTATGACACACTAACTCCACCTAAGAAAGCATACCCTCAAATGTAGGAAAACTCCATGTGAGCAAATATAATATTCCCAAATAAATAAATCTCAGAAAATAAATAGTTCCACTAATAGTTCCATCACAATGTGATATAAAACTAAAAGTCCTTGCCCCTATGATTGGGATAATCTTGGAGAAATATTTTCATTTTATTTATGTATTCTTTGTTACATTCCTCTTCAACCTCATAGTATTGGAGTAGGTGACCCATCTACTATTTTTAGGTTTTTTATATGGCTCATATCATTTGGATAGTGGAATCCATATTAAAATCAATGCTAGCATGATCCTAAGACATATAAAAATGGTAAGGAATTCAAGTCTTATTGGAAAAACTATTAGGATTAGTTACTTCCATAAAAATATTATTATTGTAAAATCCTTAGAAATACTAGTGAGTTTCCTCTTCTCATTGTTCCAAAAAATGTTGCATTTTGAAAAGAGAAAAACACAACTATATCGAGTTATCTGATGCAGTTGATTTCCTAGGAATGCTAAAAATACATTGTATTAGGTTGGTCATTATAGTAGGAAATAAATATAAAAAATAGGAAGGCTAGCCAATAAAGTCCATTTAAATAAATGAAATGTATCAAGATGGTCAATGTAAATGATATAGAAATAGAACTATATCAAGTTGGTTGTGGTAACAATTGGTTTAAAGAAATGAAATGTATTAGGATGGATAATGTAAATGATATAGAAATAGAATTGTATCATGTTGGTCAATATAGTTAGGGAAGACACAAATTGTATCAAGATGGACAATATAGATGGAAATTTTTGAAAAACTATATTGGGTTGGTTGATATAGCTGTGAAAATAGGAAAGTTTTACAAATGTATTAGGATGGCCAATACAATTAGGACAAAAAAATCATTAAAATGTATGGTGATAGTGAAGGTGACACTAAGAATCAAAACATAAAAATTTAAAAAATGATATAGATAGAGGTGGGATAAGATTCATGTTGGGTTCACTAGAATGTATGTACAAGATAGGATGACCTCTAACTATCCTCTTTATCTCAATAGTATAGGACTCAAATAAGGTCATAATAATATATCTTGTGTATACATGGAATGAAAGTTGAGACCTACAATAATAATAGACCTAGCAAAGGGTAATATACAATTAAATTTTAAGAGGAAAGGGTTCCAAAGCCTAAGCCATTGACATTGGGTATAGATCTTATGAGGGCTCAATGTATATAAGTGGTTGTAACAAAGGTAAGAAATGGGTGTATAAAATATTTAATAAGGATACCACATGTAAGGAACTAAGAAATAAAGGTAACCTAAATCCAAGATAGTTATAAGCACTAAAATAATAATAAGATAAGGGGTGAAATGGTCAATTATTAGGTGGTATATGAAATTATTATCAATAAAATTCTCACCCTAAAGGAGGTCTATTCTAGCTTCCTTGAATTTTATGTAACATGGAAAGATATCTCAAGTTGTGGATGATTTATGGAAGAGTTGAGTCTCTAGATTGAAGGGCTAGCTCCCTTGCACCAAACCTATAACTAAATACTAATCTACTTGATTTGAAGGAAAAGGTATAAAACACGACTAATACTAATCTAATAGAGGATATGCACCAAGACATATCCCACAAATCTACTTGAACTTGCACTATGAAAGATAATTCACAAAACTAATCCTAACACCCAAGGTTCTCCTAGCAAAAGTGTTTCAATATGAAGGTTGAATGCAATGTAATTTTCAAGGTAGATTATTAATAGGTATTATCATAGAAAATAATAGACTTATTAACATTTAAAGACACACAAAACAATCATTTACATTTCATATGACCTACTAGAAGTCAGATTACTTACATCAATCATGATAAGTGAGATGAACACAAGGAAAGATGACCTTCACTTGCTATTCACTATGAACTACTTCACACACTTAATAAATATTTTGAGAACTCAAAAATAGTTTGAAATATTTTATTCAAAGGTAAAATCCATATTCATTTTAGCAGGGCTTCACCATACCAAATGTGGTTATCTTACAAGGCCAAAAATGGCTGCTTATATAAAGAATTGAGAAGAGAGAGAAAATGGGGTGTTGTAGAAAGAGACTGACAAGTTTCTATGTGATATTTATAATAAGGAGGAGTTATTAAATATTAAAAATAGATTTCTAAATCCATGTGTCTATCTTACGAAGATACTCCATCCTCCAAGTGATATACGAGTTAGAACTTGGCTTGACACTGTGATCATCTTCTTGAAAACTACCCTTCCTTGCATAAGAAGAGTGATGAATAGAATTATCAATCATAAATTCACCATAAATTACTTCATACCTTCTAATTTTACACCTTAATTTCAATTAGAAACTCCTCTGATCTAACATTTCATCATTCATATGCCTAGGTGTCTTGAAACTCCTCATTTCCTACATCTAGCTTGGTCCAAATGACTCAAAACTTGAGTTAATCTTATCCAAGGCACTCTATCTCCATGTATGGCCTTCAAATATTTTATTAGAATTTAAAAAATCTATTTTGGTTCCTAGAACAACTCCCAAGACTACATTTTGCTCCTCAAGCTCTCATTAGGCATATTTTCCTTATAGCCCTAAAATCTTGTAAACCTCCTTGTGTAGAAGAATGTACAGAGATTACTGAGAATTTGAGAACATTTTTTAGGACCTAGTATCCCCTTAAAACTTCATGTCAAATTTCATGTTCAGATTCTGAGCAAAAATTCCTTTTTCTACCTTTCTCTCTCTTCAATTAAGCCTTAATTAAGCCTCCTTACCTAGAACCCTATTTTCTACACTAGATCTCTCACACATATGTGAAATAACCCAAAATCATGTTATTCACTTTATTTTTCCTATCTACAACCTCCATGTAAAATTTTAGACCCTAAGACCCTATAAAAGTGTGAGAACCATGAAATGTCCTTGCCATCTAATCTCATTTTAAGCCTATTTTAGACTACCTTGGAGAATGAACTTTTTTTACCACTTCTATAATATATTGTGAATAAATTTTGGCTTTAAAATATGAAATAAATCTCAAGTGACCTCTTCCAATGGTTGGAAATTTTCCCTTTGATCAAAAACCCTATAAAACACCAAAAATCATGCAAAATAATGCATTTATTGTAATCTATACAACTATAAGTAGAGATAAAATAATCATGGAGGCTATAATTTGAGTCATAAACAACATATATGAGGTTTTAATATTAAACTAGGTCATTTAATGCACTTTAGAATTCTATTTCTCACACCGGGTCTCTATTAGGGTTTTAAGAGGGTTTATAGTGCCTTAGGTTATTAAGGATTGATCATAAAGAACATATTCTCTTTATCTCTCCTACTTCCAAAATATTATATTTATGTGACTAATCCATCACCTCTAAACACCACTTGGTCCCATGTATAACCTCATAAAATTTATAAGTGTGGAAGTTAACTCTTAGGTTGAAAGCAAGCTATTAGAGAGGGGTCTAGGCTCTTAGCCTTTGTTCATGCAGGTTAGAGACTTAATCAAACAAATTTTACCATAATAATTAATTATTGGAACCCCTTTATTATCCTTTAATACAACTTGGCTCCATGCATTGGGTTCATGATCTTACCAAGAAAGAGAAGACTACTCTTGAATGACAATCATGCATGAAGGGAGCTTGAAGAAGTCTTAAGGCCAAAATTGGAACTTTTTTTGATTTTATATAAATTTTATGATTATTTAAAGTTTTTATTATGTCTATAAACCTCTCAAAATATTCAAACAATCACCTTACCACCAACAGGCCTTTTCAATCATGATTGTACCTTATGGCATGTGCATAGTATTAGGCTTGTTATACCTGAATAGGGCATGTCCTTATTTCTATACTTGTTAATGGGTCTCAGATTTAAATGAAATAATAAAATTAATATGAAACATTCTCAAGGAGATTTTATTCTCTTATACTTTCTCTTTTCATGATAGATAAGTGACCCTCACTCAACCAGGCAAATAGGTATGTGTGTGGGTTGGGTTGTGTAGGCCTATACATGCTTTCTATATTATTTGACTTATGTCATAATGGGTCTGAGGATTAATTAGATTTTTTTCATTAATATTTAACTTTTCATATTATTTAAACCATCCTCTTTACCTCTTGCTTCCACTCTAAAGAAATAATTCTCATTTGGTCAAGTGGGTAGGCCTATGTATAGTCTTGTTGATTGTGTATAGAGGGGTTTAGGTCTTTGTGTATAGTCATCTTGCTCATTTTTATTTTTTTCTCAAAATTACCATATTTAATTATTTTTATACCTTATATATGCCTTATTTCTCTTCATTTACTCTTTACTCAGGCTTGAAACTAGCTTATTCTTGATTGTAGCTTATAGGTGTCTATTTTGGGATCATGACTATATTCTTTGTTTAAGACCTCACTTTAACATCAATGATCCTATAAATGAATATTTAAATTGTTTTAAATCCCAATTAGGCTCCAATAATAATTTTATATATTTTTTTCCTTTCCTCTTTAGCTTGAAGATAGGTTGATCTCTCTAGCAGACATATAGGCATTCATTTGGGATTGGTCTGCAATCTTGAGACTTTAGGAAATTTATAAAAATAAATGTATAATGTAAAGACCTTTTAAATACTATTAAGAGCCTAATAAAATTATTTAAAACTCATATTTCTTTTCAATGACCTTGTATCTTTAAGATAACCATGCATATATTTCAAGCCCATCTCATAGATGGTTGTAGGTGACTACTAGGAAAGAGTTTGAAAATTAAGTATTGAGCTTGGCTTTCCTAACTCCACCTTGACACTCTAAAGTAGTCAATATTCATGGATGTTTTATCTCACGTATTCACAAGGTCTATTCATTACTTCATGACACTTTATAAATTTTTCCTCTTAATTCCATACACAAACCTTTGTAGGCATGCTAGGCTTATGAACTATCCTTTTGACCATCTCTTGACTTGTAAATGGTCTAGATTATTCCAATGGTTTGTGAAATCTCTCTTATATACATTGAGTTATTATATTTGGTTTGAATTTTGTTTTATTAGTTGGTTTGAGTCCAAAATGAGGACCTACAAACCTAGGGCCTGTAGGTCTCTAGTTTTCTTGAATGGATTACAAAATCAACTTATTGAGTACTTAGACACTTTTAACACTTTGACACTATAAAACTTGTCCCACTTATTTTCCACTTTCCCAATAGCTTATATACCTTATGACCAAGCATTACATCATTGTTCACTTGTCCATTCACTTGTATAGACTATATACACAGCCAACTTATGCAAATTAGTATGGAATGGAGCTTAGCACAAGGTTCATGTTCTTTTGATGGTATATGGAGTTTATCAAGGGTCAAATTATTGTTTAAGAATTTGTATCATACTTATCCATTTCTTGAAATACCTTACATAAAACTTAGGTTCTATGGATGTCCACCTATAGGTCTATAGGCCTGTGGGTGGCTAAAACACATTTCAACCTTGTTTCAAGGGACAACTTATTTTCACCTCTCAACACCTTGAACTTATTAAACCATTTATATAGTATTATCTCATGCTTCATTGGTCTATTATTTCCATTCAGGATCAACATTGATGTCAAACCTATATAGAACCATTGATGAATGGTACTATGCTTTTTAGATTAATAAATATGACACTTCTTGAAGACTATCAACAAGGAGCCATATTTAGAGAGATAACATATGAATCATGGAATATGAGGGGATTTTATCTTATAAATGGATTACTAAAAACCTCTGAAGGTGACATACATCTTAGACAAACCAAAACTTATGGTAGGAGTGATTGAAACACCTTATACATTGAGACATTTTTATTCCTATTAAAGACAATGGAGATGATTTAGCTGATGAAACTACCATGGAAAGGATATATTTGACCTCTAAAAAAATCCCTCAAAACCAATATTCTCTATCTAATTTTGAAGTGGAGAAACATAAGCAAAATCAAACCCTACTTGGATAGACAAGGCACAGTGACCTATTGTCACTCTTAGAAATTATTCATAAAGGAGGGACCATGAATATAAAAAAAATTACACTAATTTAAATCTTATTATGAACATTAAAAATGGCCAAAATATCAACTCCCAACTCTCTCTCTCTCTCCTAGCTGTACCATACACTTGAATTTTGCCTTTTTAAGCTTGTGAAGTTAGTGATTGAGGAGAGAGAATGTATTAAGCATATGTACAATATAAAAATTGGTCAAAATCTTGTAAATTATTTTTTAAATCCCAAGGGACACTCCAAACTATTTTCAACATAAAAATGATCTTCCAAGGTCGTACAAGTGCCCAAAAGTGCTTATAAAGTTGAATTTTTCTCATTTTAGGCATTGAACCTACAAGTTTGTCATTATCTAACCATTATTGACTATTATATAACATCAGGTACATTACTTAACCTTATTTAAATGTTTACCTTGGAATATGGTACGTATAACTCCATAAAATAGTCCAAAAGTGGCCAAAATGATAATTTAGCATAACAGAACATAATAAAAGGTTAATACATGATATTGTCACCTTAAAGACACATTAATAACCTTTTATAACTAATCTAAGCCATGGTGAAAAATATACCATACTGGACCACGCCAAGACCTCATAAATGACCCCTAGGACTTGACAAGTACACATAAGATCAAACTTTGGACAAGGATAGAAAAGGACAAATATGACCACATGGAGAACATTTAGGACCATTTAAGACCATGACAAGACCACATAAAAATTTTTACAATCCCATGAAAAGTTTCAACCTATAAGGGTTGACCAATTTTGACTTGCGGTCAAAATTGGTGATTCACAAGGTTAGCATGCCTATAATTCTAATGCATCAGTGGCCTTATCCTCCCATTGGGTAATGAAGTCAACCTTATGCTACAAATTAAAACCAAAATTCCTTATAAAGACTTCAAACTCACACCAAACCACACATAAAAGACTTAAAACAACACACCTAACCTATTATATAAAGACCTCAAAACATGTTTGAGGTGATGAAATAGTTCTTCTTGCTTCACCTAAGATCAAACATAATGTTCTTATAGTCACACCTACTCCATAATAACCAATCACCATATGATGGATGTTTGTCAAATAAAACTCACTTATGAATGTGATCAAATGACTTACCACTCATAATACCTTCATTAGCTTCAAGTCCATCACTTGAAACTCCTTTGAAGGGTCTTTTTATATCTCATTGAGGCTTGTTTGGCAATTAATCTTGCTTGATCTATTTCATACTCATTTTATGCTTCTCAATTCACTTTTTGGGAGTCATAAAACTCCTCCCAACTTCACCTTAATCTAGATTATGATGTGTTTGATGTTTAGAAGCATCAAACCTACCTTCTTGCTAGCCAAACATATCTAAAAGTGAATCAAGGTCAGATTGAGGTATATGTTGATCCTCACTCACATAAACCTCTACATTTTCCTAATATTGTTCCTCCAAGGCTGCAATTTGCTTGATAGTGACTTGAAACTCCTCTTTATGCTCATTAAGTCCACCAATGACCTTATCATCAAGCTCATGTTCCATTTGAAAGAGAGTGGGCCTACTTGTTTAAAATATTGAAATATGGCATGGTAATGCTTCCATAGGTTATCATGTCCTTCTTTACTATCATATGCATGAATCTCTTCTTCTTGGGCAGGCAAAAATGCATCATTTTCTTGGATATCATGGTCTATCACACTTGGAAACTCATCATCATCCATATGTATAAAATAGTTACCCCATGTAGATTTTTGAAGTTCATCATCAAAATTCACCTCAAGAAACTCATCATAATTTCATGAATGATATATTTTCTAAGACCTATCTCTTCAATAATTTGTTCATCAAGGTATAGGTCAGCTATGCAACCAAGAGGTGTTAAAGGTTCTTGGTCATTAAGATAGTCTCCCTCATGACTGATATTGAATTTCATGTTTAAATTGTTAGGCACATATGGCTCCATATGAAACTTAACTAAGGGTTTAGACTTGAGAGATACCTTAGCACCATACCTAGTCCTAAATGCCATGTAGGACCAATCTGAAGTCAAGTACCCTCTAATCTTGGTAGTGAAGTCCTATGACAAGTAAAGGTAAAAGTGAGGTGGCACATTTACAACCACCACATCTTAAGAGAAGGAAAATGTAGGAAAAGTATGAAGAATGAGATACAAAACTTTAATAATTTCAACCATCTTGGTAGTTGATTCATCCAATTACAACACCCCTTTAGAGTGTGACTCATACTTCAACTTCAGCTTGTCTGCCACTTGTTTAGGCATGAATGATTTACTTGCTCCACTATCAATCGATAAATTTTGTAATAATGAGTCTCCAATGATTATTTATAGGTATAATTTAGGATGTTTATCCTTCCTTTCAGATTTTATTAGTTACCCATCTTTGGTATTCACTTCATTTGTCAAAACTACTCCTTTTTCACATTTTGGCTAGATGATGCATTGAGATTGGAGATCTCATTTTAGAGAAGGTCTATTTGAATAGGTATGGATAGTGTTTCTCACGTTATAATGTTGATATTACCTTGATATTTGACTGCACATGAGTCTTATTAATGGTAATTAATCAAGGTAGAATTTTATTGAGCATCTCCTCCATTTATTTATACTCCAATAGGAATCTCCTCTTGATTCATAGAAGGCATTGTTCCCCATTGAGCCACATAAGCTTAATTGAATGCTTCATTTGCATAGGTGGAATGGTCATGAGGCTGGTCTTATGAAGGATGCTCTCCATTATCTTATACAATGTTATTTTTTATAGGTAAAATTTCTTCATAAATAGAAAGAATATTCTTATTTTTCCCATTATGTTGCCTCACTTGAGTTAGCTACCATTATCCTTTCTATTGACCTTGAAAAGCTTGTCTAGGATCTTGGTAATAATGGTAGGGCTGGAAATGGCCTTGAAAAGACACTTATTACTATTGTTGTTGTTTCCTCTTAAGATTTTTAACCTATTCTCTAATATCCTTAATCATATCTTCTTTATTTTACTTTCTTGGTTTATTAGGGGAAGGTTATTTGTGCTTGGGTGTGGTAATAGGAACAGTGGTAAGCGTAAGAGATTGTACATTAGGAAACAAAGGCATGGGAGTTCTAGGGGCTATCTTCTCATTTTTAATAAGGCAATTATTATCCCTTATGGTAGTATTATAACCATTAATCAAGGTATCTCCTCCCATAGATTGAATCATCATAGAGATATCATAATTAAAAGCCTTAAAGTAGTAAAGGAAAACATGATGGGCAGTAGGCCTTACCAAGAGTGGCATCATATCGCAGGTCTTTTGTAATCTTGTTTTAAATTCTTGAATGGCCTCTTATGGTGCTCTCTTTATTTTAGTTAACTACTTGGTCAAAGACAAGTGGTCAGATTTGTCTTCAAATCTCATTCTCAAGACATCACCAAATTTATCCCATGTAGTGATAGAGTTGGGAGCCAAATTTCCATACCATTCAAGTTCCTTTCCCTTGAAATAAACAGCCAACAATCTAATATCAATTTCCTCTTTAGTGATGTTATGTATATTGAAAAATTTGGAAATGTTTCATATGTATTTAATAGGAGTAGTGGTAGCTTCTCTTGTGTATGAAGGTACACTTTTGAGGGTTGATATAGGGATGTCATTATAGTGATCAAGTGATAAAGTATTATGTCCATTGAAGGCAACAAATGGTAGGTTCCTTGGGGCTACTATCTTGTAAGTTAGACCCAAGAAAAGTCTTCTAATGGGTAAGTGAGTAGCCAAAGACTTTTTGGAGTTTGGATGGGTATTATCAAACCTCTCTGCTCTAAAATAATAGTAAGGTAACTCTAAAAATTCAAATGGAATGCCTTTAGTATAAGATATTGTGTTTATCTTAGTTATGAAAATGGAGCACTAGTCTGCAACCAAGATCCAATAAGTGCTAGAGTCACCAAATTTGCATGAAGGAAGCTTTACAATTTCAAATTTGCCAAGGTTAGCATCTATATTTGATAGCTCTTAGATTATGATTCCCACTAGGCATGCCAAAATTATTATCAATCAAATTTTCACCCTAAAGGAGGTCTAATCTAGCCTCTTTCAATTTGATGTAACACAAAAACATTTCTCAAGTTGTGGGTGACTTATGGAAGAGATGAGTCTCTATCTACAAATAACTACTAATATAATTGATTTGAATTAAAATGGATAAAATAATACTAACACTAATCTAAAAGAGGTGATGTCCCAATATATATCCCACAAATCTACTTGAACTTGCACTCAGAAAGACAATTCATAAAACTAATCCTAACACCCAAGGTTCTCCTAACAAAAGTGTTTCAATATGAAGGTTGAATGCAATGTGTTTCTCATGGTAGATTATTGATAGGTCTAATCATAGATAATAATATAATTTTTAACACTTAAAGACACAAAACAACCATTTACACTTCATATGACCTGCTAGAATTCAGATTTCTTACATCAAGCATGAAATAGTGAGATGAACACAAGGAAAGATGACCTTCACTTACTATCCACTATGAACTACTTCACACACTTAAGCAAGAATTTAAGAACTAAAAACTAGTTATAAATATTTTATTATAAGTGTTGACCAATTTTACCCAATAGGCAAAAATTTTGGTCCCCTTCTACCTCTTGCTATTCTAGGCCACTTCTTTTTGATTTTGTGTAGGTCCAGTGATTTCCATGGATTCAGCAGTTCTCTACAGTCTTTGTGTTTTCCACAGACTTTGTAGGTGCTTGGTTCGAGCTCCAAGTTCTTCAGCTTTGGTTCAATCAGCTAAGTTTAATGTAGATTTCAATCAGCATAGTTTAAATGGTTTAGCAACCTTTAGTTCAACAAAAGTTCATCACTCAATTCAAACATCTCGATTTAACAGCATTGAACCATTGAACCATTGAACCAATTTCAATTCAATGGCTTGGTTCAACAATTTGGTTCAAGGGTATGCCCAAAAGGTCAAGGGACAGCTCAAGTCCAGAGGCCCTTGTGAAGGGCATGGAATACTTTAATGGAACATTTCAAAGGGGCATTTTAACTTTTGAAATTTTAGCTAAGACAAAGTCCCGAATTCTTTCAGACTTTTTGTCTCAAGGAACTTGGGCTGCAGTTCAAAGTAAAGGCCGGGGCCGGGGCAGACAGTCCACAGATGAAAGTCCATGGGGAAATTGTCTGCAGACAAAAGTCCATGGGAAATGTCTGCAGACAAAAATCTATGGGGACCCGAGAATTAATCCAACAAGCATAACAACCCATCGAAGGACCCTGAAGGGTAGGTGCCCTTGTGGGGGACTCTCAGCCCAAAATAAAGGGGGTACTTTCAAAGGCCAGAGGGTCACCTTCCCTTTCGGAAGGTGCTAGGAAGGAACTTCAAGTAAAAGGACCCACCGAGGAGGACAAAGCCTGAAGGAAATTGCCAAAGCAGTGACGTCTTAGAAGCCATCAACTTTAAGGAAGTGAGTTAGCTGTTGGTTTTCAAAGCGATGATGGCCACATGAACATCAAATTTATTATAGTGAAATAGCTATTTGCTTTCAAACCAAAAGAGTTCTAACCATGAAAGGAGGCCCAAAAATGTAGTGACCTGCCAGAAGATTACCCCCGAGGGCCAAAGGAGCCCAAAAAAGACAAAATAGGAAAATGACAAAGTGCCAAGCATGGAGCAAACAGACTGTCCAAGTGGTGAATGGGAGCGTCGATTCAAGAAATTACTCTAGCAGGTGAAATAGTGGCTACAAATTGTAATTAGAGGACGCGAACAGCCAATCATGCAACCCTTTTTTCTTCATTTCATATTTATGAGTAGACAAGTTGTGTAGGTGTCTTCAAGAAGTAGTCTCGATTAATGAGAAAATAGCGTGGCCATGTAAAAAGGGGCCTGAAGTCAAAGCCATGGGTTGACACAACATTTATTTTAGGCAGCCTGCTCTTCCCAATGAGGGGACGCAAATGGGCCACTTGTAAAAAAGGGGTGCCAAAAGGCCTCCTTTCTTCTCCTATATATTGAGGACTTGTCATTTGAGAATCATCTTCCACATTTGTAAGGTGTAGCCCTGGCAAAATTTCACCTAAATCAATAAACGCATTTTTTACCTCTATCTTGCATAGATATATCTGTGTATGTCTTGAATGTTAGTTTGTGTTTAGTCATTATTTCTTGATGCTTTCATAGGTCCAACACCAACATATCTATTATCTACAAGGCACCATTTCTACAACTAGCAAGAAGAGTTCTATCTAGAAGTGCAAAAATAGAATAAATTACTTACAGTGTGCATCTCACAGCACCTTTGGGTGAATCTCTATTTTTTTTATTTTCCATGAAAGCCTCCCTACCAGGTTTCTTGTAGCCGGGTCC
This sequence comes from Torreya grandis, assembly GCA_037957365.1. Lineage (NCBI taxonomy): Eukaryota > Viridiplantae > Streptophyta > Pinopsida > Cupressales > Taxaceae > Torreya > Torreya grandis. The sequence continues at coordinate 553,533 of JARHVA010006855.1, forward strand.
TTCTACCAAGTTTGAAGTGTATGTATGTGTATATCTAATTTAAAGTGTGGATGTGAGAAGGTTAACTTATTTTGGTGCATCACCTCTTTAGAATAGATTTGTTTTCCTGCAATCTTTCTCCCTTTTCATCCCCCCATTATATGTCTATGTGTGTGTGTGTGTGTGTGTGTGTGTGTGTGTTAAGCATTTGTTAGAATGAATATGATGCATCAAAGGGAGCTAGCCCTTATCTAGAGACTCTCCCCTCCAGCTTTGCTAGTCCCACAGGTGAGAGGGGAGTTTTCATAGTTGCATGAAGAAGGCAGGAGCTCGGCCTCTTACCAAGGGTGCAATATTCTATGTCAATAGTTTTGGCACACCCAGTGGGACCACTAGGACAGATTTTGTCCAAAGAGTTGAAGAATTTTTGGTGTGTTCTTCAACCAACCAACCTTTGGAGGCTTTGCATCAAACACCAATGGTGACTCTGAGTTGAATCTGCTGGTTAAGCAGCCTGGTGCCATCAAAAATCTTACTTTTATATGTATATTTATTTTGCACAGAATCATGGGTCTTGTGTTCCTTCATATGGCTTTGATCAGACTAAATTTTTTTAGATAATCACCTCAATTAGATCTCCTAGTTACCCTGCAATGTTAAGGGAGGTGGCACTGGAGTTTGAGAAGCAGACAATGAAGATTGACAGACTAGAAGAGCAGTACGGGCATCAGTAGGAGCTGATGTATAAAGAGGAATGTTTTTTTAGGCAAGCACAGGCCTTGCAATCCATGGAGTAGGAGGTAGTAAAATGGAGAAATCCATTTTTTCAAGGCAATCAGCCTTGTGTGCCTCTTCCTAATCTGAAGAAAGCCCTCTCATTTGTGCCAAATCCTTTCTATCAGATAGCACTCACCCACTCCAACTCATCTGACGCATTTGCTCTCAATCTCGTGTGCTTGGCTTTCTAGCATCAAAGGTAACTAGAGCAATTCCCCATGGAGATCAATCTTCTCAATTCCTTATATTATGAATCTTCCATTAGGGGGAATACCACCAGCTAGCACATCTCTCTCAAAACTGCTCCTATTCAACATGATGATGATGGTGACCTCCAAGAAAGACTCTTTCAAGATAACCTAGCCAAACAAATTGAATATTTAGAGGCTAAGATGAGACTACTTATTGAAAGAGAGGTAAAACTTCCAGACCTTGCAGAGGAGCCCTAGGACCTTGGAGAAAACAAAGTTGCTTCCTGTTCATAGGAGCAAAATTCCAATTTTGAGATCCTAAAATAGGGGAAAATAGTAGAATCATGGGGTAGGAAAGAGGAAAAGCAAGTTTTTTTTTTCAAAACCTTGAAGAAGCTGAGGCTGCTCCTACTCATGATGATGCTGGTGACCTCCAGGAAAGGCTTTTCCAAGAAGATCTGGCCAGGAGAATAGCGGAGTTGGAATCCAGAGAGAGATTTTTTAGCCAATGTGTGATGGATGGCTCAGACCAAACAACACATTCTATGTCTGAACACACCCCACCTACACATTTCCAAGAGAGATATCAGGCCATACCTGATATTGATGAAGTGTTGACCAAGTGGAAGGAGGAGAATCATTTGATTCTAGCTCAAGGACTGCCTCTTTTTCTACATGTTTTCTCCACTTCACCTCTTCTCAAGGAGGAACCTATTCTGTAGGAGGCAAGTGAGGAGTAAAAGATCCAATCTGTAGTTCTTCAAGAGGCTGTCATAAGTGAAAATGAGGGTGGAATCATCATTGATGCTTCTTGTGAAGACACCATCAGCAATGGAGAATATGCAGGTCTTACATATATGCAGATGTTCCAGCAATATGAGGAGGAACAAATGCATGGTGAGCTCTCTTCCCCTCTATTTGATGAACTTCCTTGCTGCTTTGATGAGGAGGATGACTACACTAAGGACCCTAAGTTGGAGGAGGATCAAGAAGATACCTTTGAACATCTAGAGGTCCTGATCTTTGAGGAGGAAAAGGAGAGGTCTATCTTCCTAGAGGAATGCCTTGAAGAAGAGAGTTTTGAACAAAGAGGTGATGTTCTTTGGGATGAGCAATAATTTTGTGAGTCCATTTCAGACATCACCACAGTTCCCCTTCTTCAAGAAGATCAAAAGGAAGTAGAGGATCAGTCTGATAGGATCTTCAATGAGGCAGAAGGAAACAAGTCAGACCATGATGCACTGCAAGGGAGTAATACATGTCAAAGGGCTAATGGTGATCATCCAACAACCACTAATTTCTTGGTGAAGAGCACCAGTATGAGGGACCAGCATTTAACAAGCTTCTAGGAACAAGCAAAGTACACATATGTTAGAAGCATGTTTGAATCTGATCCACTCAAATATGAGCCGATCAAGGTGACAGGCAAGAGGAGTAAGTCACCAAATCTCCTTTTCTTTCAGCCACTTATCTGGCACCATAAGTCCTTTTGCCAGGAAGGGGACTTAAGAAATTTTCCCTTCGATCCAAGAGGGAGGTGAGAATACCTGGTTAGTTGTATATAGTAGTTTGTTTTCAGTTTCTTTTCCTGGTTTCCCTAAGTGCAGTTTTCACAAGTAGTGTTTTTTAGCCTTGTGTGTTTCCCTTTGCATGTGGGGTAAGAAGCTTCATGTTTGATTCTTGGATCTTTTGGGGTTGTTTCTAACTTTTGTCAAAGGTGCATCTAACTCTGTGCCTAATGGACTGCAAGGCAACTAGTCTCTAAGCATAGCAGGCATGCTTCCCCTGGGAGTCAACAATTTGTTGACCAATTTTGCCCAATAGACAAAATTTTTAGTCCCCTTCTACCTCTTGCTATTCTAGGCCACTTCTTTTTGATTTTGTGTAGGTCAAGTTATTTCGACAGATTCAACAGTTCTCTATAGTCTTTGTGTTTTCTACGGACTCTGCAGGTGCTTGGTTCGAGCTCCAAGTTCTTCAGCTTTGGTTTATCAGCTAAGTTTAATACAGATTTTAATCGGCATAGTTCAAATGGTTCAGCGACCTTTATTTCAAAAAAATTTCATCACTCAGATCAAACATCTCGATCCAACAGTGTTGAACCATTGAACCGTTGAACCAATTTCAGTTTAATGGCTTGGTTCAACGGTTTGGTTCAAGGGTATGCCCAAAAGGTCAAGGGGCAGCTCGAGTCTAGAAGCCCTTGTGAAGGGCATGGAATACTTCAATGGAACATTTCAAAGGGGCATTTTAACTTTTAGAATTTTGGCTAAGACAAAGTCCCAAATTCTTTCAAACTTTTTGTCCAAAGGAATTCCTTCAGATAAAAAGTCTGAAGGAACTCAGGCCGCAATTCAAAGCAAAGGCCGACACTGCGGCAGACAGTCTTCGAGGAAATTGTCCACGGATAAAAGTCTATGAGAAATGTCTACAGATAAAAGTTTGTGGGGATCCAGGAATTAATCCAACAAGCATAGCGACCTGTTGAAGGACCCTGAAGGGTAGGTGCCCTTGCGGGGGACTCTCAGCCCAAAATAAAGGGGGTATTTTCAAATGCTGGAGGGTCACCTTCCCTTCAAGAAGGTGTTAGGAAGGAACTTCAAGAAAAAGGACTCATTGAGGAGGACAAAGCTCAAAGGAAATTGCCAAAACGTGACATCCTAGAAGCCGTCAACTTTAAAGAAGTGAATTAGCCATTGGTTTTCAAAGCGATGACGGCTGCATGAACGTCAAATTTCATATAGTGAAATAGCCATTTGATTTCAAACCAAAAGAGTGCTAACCATGAAAGGAGGCCCAAAAATGTAGTGACCCACCAAAAGATCGCCCTCAAGGGCCAAAGGACCCAGAAAAAGACAAAATAGGAAAAGGACAAAGTGCCAAGCATGGAGCAAATAGATTATCCAAGTGGTGAATGGGAGCGTCGATTTAAGAAATTACTCTAGCAAGTGAAATAGTGGCTGCAAATTGCAATTAGAGGATGTGAACGGCCAATCGTGTGACCCTTTTTTCTTCATTTCATATTTATGAGTAGACAAGCTACGTAGGTGTCTTCAAGAAGCAGTCTTAGTTAATGAGAAAATAATGTGGCCATGTAAAAAGGGGCCTAAAGTCAAAGCCATGGGTCGACACCGCATTTATTTTAAGTAGCCCGCTCTTCCCAATGAGGGGATGCAAATGGGCCACTTGTAAAAAAGGGGTGCCAAAAGGCCTCCTTTCTTCTCCTATATATTGAGGACTTGTCATTTGAGAATCATCTTCCACATTTGTAAGGCATAGCCCTGGCAAAGTTTAACCTAAATCAATAAACACATTTTTTACCTCTATCTTGGATAGATATATCTATGTATGTCTTGAGTGTTAGTTTGTGTTTAGTCATTGTTTCTTGATGCTTTCACAGGTCCAACACCAACATATCTGTTGTCTACAAGGTGCCATTTCTGCAACTGGCAAGAAGAGTTCTATCTAGAAGTGCAAAAATAGAAGAAATTACTTACAGTGTGCATCTCACAACACCTTTGGGTGAATCTCTATTCTTTGTATTTTCCTTGAAAGCCTCCCTACCAAGTTTCTTGTAGCCTGGTCCTTCTGCCAAGTCTGAAGTGTATGTATGTGTATATCTGATTTAAAGTGTGGATGTGAGAAGGTCAACTTATTTTGGTGCATCACCTCTTTAGAATAGATTTGTTTTCCTGCAATCTTTCTCCCTTTTCATCCCCCCCATTATATGTCTATATGTGTGTGTGTGTTAAGCATTTGTTGGAATGAATATGATGCATCAAAGGGAGCTAGCCCTTATCTAGAGATTCTCCCCTCCAGCTTCGCCAGTCCCACAGGTGAGAGGGGAGTTTCCATATTTGCGTGAAGAAGGCAAGAGCTTAGCCTCCTGCCAAGGGTGAAATCTTCTACGTCAAAAATAAGGAAAAATCATTATTCATTTTAGTAGGGCTTTGCCATACCAATGTGGTTTTCTTACAAGGCCAAAAATGGCAACTTATATAGAGAATTGAGAAGAGAGAGTGAGAGGGGCATAGTAGAATGATAATGAAAAGTGTCCATATGAGATCTAAAATAAGTAATATTTATGAATTAGTAAAAATAGACTTATAAATCCATGTTTTTATCTTCTAAAGATACCCCATCCTCCAATTGGCATAGGAGTTAGAACTTGGCTTGACACCTTGATCATCTTCTTGAAAACTGCCCTTCCTTGCATAAGAAGAATGCAAAATGGAATTATAAATCATAAATTTTTCATTAGTTCTTTCATAAATTCTCATTTTAGATCTTACTTTTAATTATAAACTCCTGTAATCTAACATTTTATCATTCATATGCCTCGGTGTCTTGATACTCCTCATTTCATGTGCCTAGCTTGGTCTAAATGTCTCAAAATATGAGTTCATATTCTCCAAGGAACTATATCTCAATGTATGGCCTTAAAATATATTATAAAACCTAAAAAAGTCCATTTTGGCTCCTCGAATAACTCCCAAGACTCCATTTTTCTCCTCAAGCTCTCATTAGGCATATTTTCTTTGTAGCCCTGAAAACTAGTAAAACTCATTGTGTAGAAGAATGTACAAAGGTTCCAGAGAATATGAGCACATATTTTAGGAACTGGTATCCATTTATAGCTTCATGTTAAATTTCATGTTCAGATTCTAAGTGGAAGTCCCTTTGTCTACCTTTCTTTCTCCTAAATTAGGCTTCAATTAGACCTCCTTGCTTAGAACCCTATTTTTCTACTCCAGATCTCTCCCACATGTTTGAAATCACAAAAAATCATTTGATTCACTTAATATGCATATTTCCATCCTTCATATCAAATGTAGGCCTTGAGACCCTATGTAAGTGTGAGAACCATGAAATGGCCTCCCCATTTAGTCTCATTTTAGACCTGTTTGAGACTGCCTTAGAGAACAAGCTTTTTTTGACCACTTCCAAAATCTCTTGTGAATATTTTTTATCCTAAAGGATTAAATACATATCATGTGAACTCCTCCAATTGTTTTCAAGTTTCCCTTTACTCCAAACCCTTACAAAACACCAAAAATCATGCAAAATAGTTCATTTATTACAGTCCATACAACTAAAAGTATAAAAAATACTCATAGAGGATCTAATTGGAGTCTTCAAAAAAATCCATTATGTTTTAGGATCAAACCAAGTCATTTCATGTGCTTTATAAGTCCATTTCTCACATCGAGTCTCTATTAGGGTTTTAAGAGGGTGTAGAGTGCCTTAGGTTCTTAAGGATTGTTCATAAAGAATAGATCTCATTTCTCTCTCTTAATGCCACAATATTTTATTTGTGGTACCCCTCAATCACCTAAAAACACCACTAAGTCCCATGTAAAACCTCATGAAAGTTCAGAATGTGAGAAGTTGACTTTCAAGTTGCAAGCAAGCCATTAGAGAGGGATCTGGGCTCTTAGCCTTTGTTCATGCAAGTCAAAGTCTTGATAAAAAAATTGCTTCCTAAGAATTAAGTGTGGTGACCCATTTATCATCCCTAAATACCACCTACATCCATTTATTGGGTTCATGATCTTAACAAGTAAGATAAGACTACTCTTGAATGATAGTCATGTGTGAAGGGAGCTTGAAGAAGACTTAAGGCCAAAATTGGCACTTTTCTTGATTTGTTCTACATTTTATGATTCTTGAAAGTCTATATTATATCTATAAACCTATCAACATCTTCAAATAATCACCTTACCTCCAATAATCCTCTTCATTCATGATTGTACCTTATGGCATGTGTATAGTATTATGCTTGTCCTGAACAGGGCTTGTCCTTATTTCTATACTTGTTAATGGGTCTGAGAGTTAAATGAAATCATACCATTACTATGTTTAATGAAATTAATTTAACAATAAACTATAATAAAATTAATAGATCATAATATGATTGAAATATAATAGAATATATGAATAAAAGACAAGCCACTTCAAAGGGGCAACCTCCACAAGCTTCAGTAAGAGCAGAATTCATAATATGATGATAAAAAACTACTCACTACCTCTTATATATAGTCTACCTAGGCTATGATTACTCCATAGGTTGACCTACTAACCCAATGAAATCATAGAGAAAAGTGATATAACATCAAAGAGGGATAAGTAAGCCACAAGTTGGTTATTCTACCCTGATACATGTGATAGGTTAAGGGCATATCATGCCCATCCCTTCAAACCAACATTATACTCAACATTGAAAAAATCTATATGTTGTTTCAAAAAATCTTCACCCTCTCAATTTTCATCCTCACTACTCAGGTTCTTCCACTTAATCATATATTCCTTAATCTCTTTGGTTCTTAACCTCTTAGTACGTGTTTTTGGGATCTTCTCTGGTTCCAAAATGACTCATCCTTCTTCATCTAGTTATATTAGCTCAGTCTAGGCTAAAAATTTCTATCCAATAACCTTATTCAAGAAAGAAACATGAAATACTTGGTGTAAGTGAGATGAATGAGGCAACTCTATCTAATAAGGGACATAATACTTAGGAGTAAGTTTGTTGTCCTTTTTTTGTTACTTCAAGGACATCTACTTGTAATTTTTCAAACATATAAGGACCCAATCACCGACATCAAAATTTCACTCACTATGGTTTTGATCTGCTTACTACTTCATCCTATTTTGTGCCAATGCCAAATTATCTCTCAAACCAACCAAAACCTCTTATTGATGTTGAATGTGTTCCTTCACATCTCAAACCTTGGTTTGTACCCTTAAGTAAGAAGTGATGGATTGTGGATGGTAACCATATATTGAAATAAATAGGGACATTTTAAAAGAGGTATGGAAAGATGTGCTATACCACCATTCTGCAAGTGGTAGCTATTTAACCCAATATTCTTGTTTATATGATACAAAACAATAGAGATACCCTTATAAACATTTGTTGACCACTTCTATTTGTCCATCAAATTGGGGGTGGTAAGATGATTTATGACCTAGCTGAGTACCCCAAATAAAAAAATATTTCAATCCAAAAATGACTAGTGAAAATAGAATCATGATCACTTATAATTATTTTTGGGGTTCCAAGTAATTGTAGAACTGCCTCTAGAAAAATAGTCACTACTATACTTGTTGTAAATGGGTGTGAAAGGGCACAAAAATAGTCATATTTTTTAAGCCTATCCATAATTACCAAGATAATAGTCTTAGATTCATAACAAGGCAACCTTGTGATGAAATTCATGGAAACCTCCTCCCACCTTTTACTAGGAATTGCTAAAGGTTGTAACATACCTAGGGTCTTAACTATCTCACCTTTGTTCTATTGGAATAGAAATCATTCTACCATAAAATTCTATACATCTCCCTTAAGTCCTTACCAAAATACTTATCACTTGATTCTGTGATAACTTTTCATGAACCCAAAGTGTCCACCAATCTAAGATGCATGCAACTCTGCAAGAGTCTTATGCTTTAAATATGAATCTTTACATAAGTACAACCTATCCTTATACCATATGGCATTAACATTCCATTCAAATTTTTCATATTTTATATAACCTTGTTGGATACACTAAATCAAAACCTATGTACCCTTGTCCTTACCCCACTCTAACCTTGCTTCATCTACCCAATCTTCTTGTAGCATAGACATTGCATAAAGTAATGCTTCTATGGATGTATCCCATCTGGATACTGCATATGCTACTAAATTATATTTAGCCTTCTTGTACATGATTTAAAAATCATAACCCAACATTTTTGTTACCCACTTTTTTTGTTCCTTAGATGATAATCTTTGATCTAAAAAGTATTTGAGACTATTATGATCCATTTTTACCTGAAAATGTCTACCCATCAGATAGGGACTCCATTGTTTTAGTGCATGAAGAAGAACCATCATTTATTTCTCATATATAGGTTATTTAAGATTATTACCTTTAAATTGATGACTCTCAATTTCAAGGGGTCTTCTTTCTTGTATTAGTAATGCACCCAACCCTGATCTGGAAGCATCACATTTAATAATGAACATCTTTGAGAAGTATAGAATAGCCAAAATTGGGGTGGTGCACATAACTACTTTTAGTTGCTCAAATGAATTAGTGGTTTCATAATTCTAGTGTAAGGCATCCTTATTTATCAATGTAATGAGTGGAGAGGCTATGCTACCATAACCATTCACAAATATTTGGTAGTAACCTATTAGTTCTAGGACCCTTAGAGTTTTTTGAGAGTTTTGGGCATTGGACAATCCATCATACTTTGATCTTATGAGGATCAAATTTGACACCTTCATGGGATACAATGTGACCCAAATACTCTATCCCCTTTACTCCAAAATCACATTTGGATGGCTTCGCATAAAACTGATGTTGTTCCAAAACTATCAACACCTATTTCACATGTTGAAAGTGTTCTTCCCATGTTTTCCTATAAATTAATATGTCATCAAAGAAAAATAACACAAACTTCCTTAAAAATGCCTAAAATAGTGTTCATCAGACTCTAAAAAGTAGATGGTGCATTTTTAAGACCAACGGTCATTACAAAAAAATCATAGTGGCCCTCATGAGTTCTAAAATTGATTTAATGAAAATTTTCATCCTTGATTAAAATTTGATGGTACCCCGAATGAAGATATAATTTCATGAAATAAACAAAACCATGCAATTCATCAAGTAAATCAATAATTATTGGAATAGAAAACTTATCTTTGATGGTGTACTTGTTGAGTTCCCTTTAATCTGGGCACATCCTCCATGTGTCATCCTTCTTATGCACCATGAACACTGGCAATGAATAGGCACTCTAGATGTGCATGGTCATCCCTACCTCCAACATCTCATGGACCATCTTTTTTATTTCTCTCTTTTGCATATATGGATATCTATATGGTCTGATATTTGGTGGTTGACTCACTGGAAGTATTTGAATGGCATGATCATGTTCTCATTTTGGTGGTAGTTCTTTTGGCATGGCCTCAAAAATAGATGGGTGGTCATCAATAATAATTTTTAGATTAGGATGTGGATATGCCTTTATGGGTTTAACTTCTATGAAACATAATCGTGTTATAAATCCTTCTTCCCCATTTTTAGCATTTTCAACATCTTATGTGAACTAACCAATTATGGAGATTTTGCTTGTAATCCCTAAAGTTCAATTTTTATACCTTCAAAATGAAAGTGCACGAAGATTTATTAGAAGTCCATCTCAATTATACACAAGGTTGTGAGCCATTGGATTCCCAAAACAATGTATATACCACCCATGGGAATAATAAAATAGGAGAATCTAGATTGTACTCACTCATAGCAAGTTTAATACTATGGCATTAACATGAATAATTGACTATGCCACCATGTGCAATCATGACTTAAAATTATGGTGATAGGTAAATAAAATAACTCAATCGAGTGGCTAACTTATGGTTGATGAAATTATGTGTTTCCCCTAAGTCAATCAACATGGTCATTTTTTATTTCTTGAAGAAACCCACCACCTTAAGTGTTTGTGGAGTGTTAATACATGAAAGTGCATGACAAGAGATTATAGGTTTGAAATATTTAGGTAACTCCTCTATCTCTTCTTCAACATAATTGGAGGCATCATCATCTTCATTAGATCCCTCAATGTGTAATAACTAATTTTTAACACATCTATGTCCTTTACTCCACTTTTTGTCATAGCTAAAACATAACCCTTTTTCACGCTTCTCTTCAATTTATTGAGGGGTCAATCTAGTAGGTGAAGGAAATGATGTTGTTGATATGCATGATCTCTCAATTGAGTAAATGGTTGCTTCTTATTGGTTATGAACTTTTACTCGGCCCTGCATACCATGATAATATAATCAAAAACCTTAAGTGGATTAAACTTGTGTATCTCATGTTGAATGTGGTCCTTGAGGCCTCCCAAAATTAGGTCATTCAGGTTCTCATTTTAAATTATATCCACATGTAAAGATAGGTTCTAAAAATGATGAATATAATCCTTGATTCAACTAGTCTGTTTTAAGTTTTCCAATTGGATAAAGTAATTTTCTGTCACACTATTACTATAGTGTAATTGTAGTTCCTCTGTAAAAATTGACTAGGTGACACTGAGAGTCATATTTTTATTTTAAGCACACAACCATCGATACTAAATGAATTATTTAGGTTATAGATACAAGGATGCCATGGTAACCTTTTGTCCACATGGGATCTGATGCAAATTAAAAAAAATCTCCATTTGGTTGATTTAATTTAGTGGATCCTTTCCATTAGATTTATGCATATCTACCTTTGGTAATAGGTTTCGTTGTGTCAAGGTACTTGGATTTAGATTAGGTTAGTTAGGAGATCCACCTTGGTGGGGCTGTGTAATAGAGATAGCTGGCTAATTTGATTGATTATTTTTTAAATCCATCATGATATTTACTAGACTAGATTATACAGATTTCATATCAGATTGTATGTTGTGCCTCTCACTTTGAATGCCTTGCACATTATAATAAAGTTGGCTCACTTTGTGATCTATCTCAAAAAACTATAGTATAAAGGATCTAGTAACTCCCAGTTTTGACACCATATCTTCCTTATGAGGATCTTTACTTGGGGTTTCGGTGCCCTTTCCTTGGCCCCTAGTTTGTGGTCCTACCATAAAGGGCTTGACAATGTTGACCCTAATTGGCACTTTTAACCTAACTTTGACCAAGAAATTTTGTACTTATGTCGGTCTTAAATATAAAAAATACAAAGAACACACCTTAACCATATTTTTCTAAGATGTCTAAAAATGTAAATAAATCTAAAAAATTCCTTGAATTGTGCACTATAGAGCAAAATTATGAAAACCCTTAAATGGTGATAGCTTTTGCAAACTAGATCCAATTGAGCTTAAATTTAAATGGAAGCTTAATTAAATGATTTCACACCTCTAGTAAAATAATTATAGAGAAATTTACAACCATTTTTGAGATATATCCAAGTTATAATATCTAGGATTTTTGATCTGATTATGACCCAAATTGAAGCTCTGATACCACTTGTAATGAAATTACTTCAACAATAAATGATAATAATAGCAATAGATCATAATATGACTAAAATATAATAAAATATATGAATATAAGACAAGCCACATCAATGTGGCAACCTCCACAAAATTAAATAAGAGAATAATTCCCAATATGATGACAAATAACTACCTACTACCTCCTATATATAGACTACCTATGCCATGGTTATTCCATAGGTTGACCTCCTAACCTAATGAAAGCATAGATAAAAGTGATATAACATCAAAGAGGGATAATTAAGCCACAAGTTGTATATTCCTATTGTGATACATGTGATAGGATATGGGTGTCACACTATGAAACATTCTCAAGGAGTTTTCCTTCTCTCAGACTTTCTCTTTTCATGTTAGATAAATGATGCTCACTCAACCAGACAAGTAGGCCTATGTGTGGGTTAGGATGTGTAGGCCTATCCATACATTATATATTATTTTAATTCTATCATCATGGATCTAAGGATTAATTAGATTTGTGGCATCACTATGGAACTTTTCATATGCTTGAAACCATCCTCTTTACCTCTTATTTCCACTTTAAACAAATAATTTTCATTCAATCAAGTGGGTAGACCTATGTATGGTCTTGTTGATTATGGATAGAGGGGTTTAGTTATATATGTAAATTAATCTTCCACATGTTTATTTTTATCTTAAAATGACCCTATTGACCTGTTTGTCTACCTGAGATAGACCTCAATGCTATTCATGTACTCTTTGCTCTTTACTCATGCTTGAAACTAGCTTATTCTTGATTGTAGCCTATAGGTGTTTATTTTAGGGTCATGATTATATTATTTGTTGAGGAAATAAATTTCACATAAATGATCATATAAATGACTCTTAAACTTGTTTGAAATCCCAATTGGGATCCAAGCATCCTTTTACATATGCTCTGACTTACCTTTTTAGCTTGAAGTTGGGTTGATCTCTCTAGCAAATCTGTAGACATTCATTTAGGATTGGTATGGGATCTTGAGGCTTTGTGATATTTATCCAAATAAATGTATAAGGTTAAGACCTTATACATAATAGTAATAAACTAATCAACTTATTTGAAAATCCTAACACTTTTAAATAACCTTGTACCTTCAAGATAACCATGCATATGTTTCAAGCTCATCTTAGAGATGGTTGTAGGTGACTACTAGGAAAGACTTTGAAAATTGAGTCTTGAGATTGGATTTCCCAACTCTACCCTGACACTCTAAATTAGTCAATCTTCATGGAGGTTTTATCTCACTTCTTCACAAGGTACATTGGTTATTTCATGACACTTTAAAACTTGTGCTTTATCAATTCCATACATAGATTTGTGTGGGCATGTTAGGCTTATGAACTCTATCCTTTTGACCATTTATTGACTTGAAAATAATATAGTTACATCTAATGTCTTGTGAACACTCCCTCATCTGAATTAAGTTATTATCTTTGATTTGACTTTGGATTTTTTAGTTAGTTTGAGTTTTAAATGAGGACCTAGAGGCCTAGGGCCTGCAAGTCTCTATTTTGCTTGTATGGACTACAAAAATAACTTCTTGAGTACTTAGAAACTTTCAGCACTTTGATACTATCAAACCATTCCAACTTATTTATCACTTTTCCAATAGCCTACAAACCTTTTGACCAAGCATTACATCATTCTTCACTTGTCCATTCACTTGTGTGGATTGTATACATAGTCAACTTATGCAAATTCAATATATGGAATGGAGCTTAGCACAAGGTTCATGTTATTTTGATGGTACAATGGAGTTTATCAAGGGTCACATGATTGTTTATGAATTTTTATCATACGTATCCATTACTTGAACATACCTTACATAAAACTTAGGTTCTATGGATGTCCACATACAAGTCTATAGGCTTTTGGGTGGTTAAATTGGACTTGATCCTTATTTAAAGTTACAACTTGACTTCACCTCTCAACACCATGAACTTATTAAACCCTTTCTATAGTATTATCTCATGATTCATTGGTTTGTTATTTCCATTTAGGATCAATATTGATGTTAAACCTATAGAGAATCATTAATGAACTATACTATGCTTCTTGGAATAGGAAATAAGACACTTCTTTAAAACTACCAACAAGGAGCCATATTTAGAGAGAGATTTATTGTATTTTATATTATCAATGGAGTATTATAAACCTTTTAAGGTGACAAACATCTCAGGAAAACCAAAACTTACAATAGGAGTGATTGAAACACCTTATACATTGAGACACTTTTCCTCCTATTAAAGACACTTCATGGAGATGAGTTATCTGATTAAACTACAATTTAAAGGATATATTTTACCTCTAGAAACATCCCTAAAAACCACTCTTCTTGATAAAATTCTTAAGTGGAGAAATAGAAGAAAAATCAGACCCTGCTTGGACGGACAAGGCATAGTGACCTATTGTTACTCTTAGTGATTGTTCATAAGGAATGGGACATGAATATGAAAATAAATCCATGAATTTAAATATTATTAGTACCCATAAAATTTTCCAAAATTTTATCTCCCAACTCTCTCTCTCTCTCTCTCTCTCTCTCTCTCTCTCTCTCTCTCTCTCTCTCTCTCTCTCTCTCTCTCTCTCTCTCTCTCTCTCTCCATACCATCCACTTGAATTTTGCCTTTTTAGGCTTGTGAAGGCAATGATGGAGGAGAAAGAATGTCTGAAGCATTTGTATGAACTAAAACTTGGAAAAATCCTTAAAATTATCTTTGGAATCCCAAGGGATGATCTAAAACCATTTTAAATGGAAAATTGCTCTTCCAAGGTCGTACAAGTGCCCAAGAGTGCTTGTAAAATGGCATTTTGCTCATTTTAGGAATTAAACCTACAAGATTTTTAGTATCTAACCATTCCTAACCATTTTATAACATTAGGGTCATTGAGTAACCTTATTTAAACATTTACCGTAGAATATGGTATGTATAACTCCATAAAATAGGCCAAAATGACAATTTAGCATAATAGAACATAATAAAAGGTTAATACATTATATTTTCACCTTAAATATACATTAATAACCTTTTATAATGAATCTTAAGCATGTAAAACTTTTTACCACACTTGACCACACCAAGACCTCGTAAATGACCCCTCAGACTAGACAAGTACACATAAAATCAAACTTTAGACAAGACTAGACAAGGAAAAATATGACCACATGGCAAACATTTAGGACCATGACAAGACCACATAATTTTTTTTTAAATCCCATGAAAAGTTTCAACCTATAGGAGTTAACCAATTTTGACTTGGGGTCAAAAATTAGTCAATAGTAACCTAAGGTGATAAATGGAAAGCCTAAATAACCCTATATCTATACCAATTTATTGGGTATAAAGAAGATAATAGGTAAGGATAAACACATACATTCAAAATATCAATAATAAATCAATATCTATTATACTAAGTAAATAAATGAAAGAGAGTAAAGATGGAGATTATTATCTTTGGGTGGGCTTGTCGATGCCTCAATTTCTGCTTTGGCTCGAATGACACTTTGTAAGATATATTTTAGATTGAAGACATAAAATGGTAATAAGGAGACATATATATACTTAGTTAGGGAATTAAAATATTGTGACACCTCATCAAAATGAATCCTATTTAGCTTTAAAGTTTATAAGTAAGACTAGTTCTCCAAGATAAGACTCTAACCTCTAACTCATCCAAATACTATTTAAGAGTAAAAATGAAAGCGTAAGCATAGAAGATTAATGTATTGTATGGTTTATGAACTCCAATACCTATAACTAACCCTAAACTCTAAGCCAATACATTCATAAAGGATTTGGTTGGAACAATACTATATTGACTAGTTAGATATAGTACATAATATAGAATACAAACTAAGAACTATATCCATCTAGCCAATATAGTACAAGGAAGACAAATATGAAACATGTTGTATCATCATGGCTGATACAATAAAATATATGGAATCTAACAAATATGAATAAAAGGTATATAGATAAGTATGATAGAAGAATACTTAGAGGAGATTAGATTGATAGTAATAAAGGTATGACATTATAATATGAAAACATATCTTGAAAAGTAACATGATCTGATTATACCCCATTATTGATCCACCCTTTAAGGCATGCACTTAGGGAGATTAATGCACTGATAATCCCCTACAAGATAAACTATTAATAAAGTGATAAATTGAAAAATAATAGATGTATACAAATTGCAAGTTTACATTTTGATTATCAACTACAACATAAACTTGATGATTAGTAGGTTGATTAATTCACAATCAAGGGAAATACTTCCTATAATGGTTATCACCACATTTTAAATATTTCACAACTCTTTTTGGATGAAAAAATGCAATATTAACATTAATGGCTAGTCCATTAGAATTCAATTAAGATCAGTTGTGGTTTACATTGCCTTGCCTTGAAAAAGTTTGAGGCTTTGAACCTCTATTCAGAATATGGAATCTACCAAAATTATAATTAGCATTATAAATTACTCTTTTGATTTGGATTATTAAAATTATTTAGAATATGAGAGATATAAATCTTAGGATTTAAATATAGCCTATTGTTTCACAATTCGTAGTGTGCCTTGAGGTGTGACTTATTTTTTTCCTCTACCTAGTTTATATATTCCATATACACAACCAAAGTGCATAAAATAATGGTATTGAAATCATTTATCAATACCTCACATAATCCTATCTTAAACTTAATGATCTTTGTCTCCTCATCATGAATAGAGTTAAAATAACATAAGAGACTAATAAACTTGTTCTCATACTCTGCTATGGTAATTTTGCCTTTTTTCAATATATGAAACTCAATTTTTTTTTGCTCCTTATAATTAGAATTCAAATTTATATTCTTTAATTATATATCAAAATTACTCCAATTGAGGTTTCAAGTTTCATACCCCTTGAGAGCACAATGGTGATTCCACCACAAGGAAACAACACCAAAAAATTGATAGGCTCTAATATGAGATTTTAAATTAGAGATCATATTATGTAGGGTGTAGTATTTCTATATATTTACAAGCCATGATTCAACAACATCCATATATTCTCCTCTGACATAGGTAGTAGGTGGGAGCTTCTTATGTTTTTTGATGATAAGGTCAATGGAATCTTGGGGTTGGATATGTTAACTATATACTTCTATGTGACAATCCTCCAACCAATTATTTTTAAGAACTTACATATTGTTCATGTGGTTTTATTTGTGCCTCTATCCTTGATTGGATGGTGATCACCCCAATAATTTTGGTTGAAACCTCATCATTCCATACTAGTGGATTACTAACATTATTGTCAACATCATTTTTGTTGGCATTGTTATCAAAATTATTATTATTCCTGCTTTAGGGGTGGGTTCATTCCTTCTCCAATTTTTGTTGGCTTCCCTACACCTTATATTAACTTCGACATGATTGTTTGAATTTTCACCCCTACCAATTCATGTCCTCATCATCATGATATACCCAAGCCAAAATTTATACAAATAATTTCCCTAAAGATGCCCAGGGTCAGAAATTGTGCTCTAAATATCTTACTCTAAAAAATTCAAACCTCATTTGTTTTGAATAATTAAGGATTTTTATGTTTTTTCTAGCAAGTTATTAGTGACTGAGCATACATTACTCAATTAGTATACTAATATGACATGCATACAACTTATCTTGATAAGAATAACATTGAACAAATTCATTTTAGAAAATAATTGGGTTTGATTCAACCATAAGCATAAAATAAGGCTTAAAATTTCTCAAGTATTTTTGTGTAAATTCATTCTAATATTCCATCAAAATAAATATTTCATCCTATGTTGATTTTAGTGAATTATGAATTACTAGGATCACATAATTAAATCCAATCAAAGTAGGTTATCAGAATTATTTCCCCTAACAACATTTCATGAAAAGTTTTACCCAAGTATGCACTCTACTTTGGGTAGGAAAAAAAATTATAAAGTATCATCCAAAAGTTGATAATAGAAGATTAAAATCATACAGTTGGCCCTCTAGTCAAGAAAAATAATTATATAACAACAAAATTACAAAAAAATAATTTTGAGCATCTAATCATTTCATAAATTCATCATCTAGATAGAGTAATAAAAAACTTGACCCTATTCATAAATATATTTCAATATAAATGTAAATAATAATCACTCTGATACTTTATTAATACCAAAACCCATTACTACACAATATCACAATTTGAATTAAAAAGGATAAAATTTTATAGCAACTTTCCTAAGTTACTACTACGTACAAATATATAGATATCAAGTCCATGATTTGAGACCCAAAATAAAATGATTTTAATCCTTTATAATCCATAACCAAATTATTCATTTACCAAC
This sequence comes from Torreya grandis, assembly GCA_037957365.1. Taxonomy (NCBI): domain Eukaryota; kingdom Viridiplantae; phylum Streptophyta; class Pinopsida; order Cupressales; family Taxaceae; genus Torreya; species Torreya grandis. Next base: position 571,868 of record JARHVA010006855.1, read on the forward strand.
TAAAATATAATCAACATTGATGTTTAATCCAAACCCACATAGTTATCAACATGCACACGTCCATATGTGCACTTATAAGTCTAAATTTAAAGTAAATAACTATCCAATTAAGCTACCTTATGTTGTATGCTCTTATAAATTTTAGAAAAAAGAATAGATACTTGAAAACCTAAATTACCATTCAAATAAACATTGCTTAACAATATTTATATATTAATGCAATAACCTTCACATCCATATTACACTCTCATAACCCTATAAGAATAAGAATTATGCTTGTAGTGATTATCTTATATCATGGAGATTGTATTTGCTATCACAATATTGGGTCAAGGTTAATTCAATCCTTTAACTTAATATAATTATTAATCAAAATAAGATATAATCTTACTATGAGACAAAAAATTAAATAGAGATACCAAGTTATATAAGAGAAACATTATCTCTTCATCTACCACTAAAGTGATCACCACCTATTATTGGTAGTACTGAGATCTTTATTCCAATGTTATCACACATGAAAATATCATTATTCCATTTACCCATTTGGGGTTTATTATAATAAACCACACTATACCACATCAATAAACAAAAAAGTCCCAAAGTTTTTATATCACTCCTCCTCTGAATAAATCAATTATCACTTGATAAGGATATAATCCTCTAATGGTAGAGTATCCACATGGTATTTGTGTGCTAAAGATTAAGACCATAAGGTACTACTAGCATGAAATAATACATATTCACATCCCTTTAAATCATATGATGACCTGTGAATAGATTTTAAGGACTAATAAGATCTCAATCTATTTATCTTATGATTTAATTTCATATATGACCTATGTACAACAAGGTTTACAAAATAAATAATAAGGTTTACAAGAGTATTTAAATGTTACCTTAACAAATAATGATTTTAAATTATGAAATAATTTAAAACTTATAAGTACAACCATAAAACTATATTCTAGTATTTCATGTGGTTTCACAACTTAAAATCCTAATAAGAACAATTATGAAAATAGATTAGAATAACTAAGCTATTGCAGTAGGGATACTCAAGCAATTAATTCACTATCCATTCATCTAAACATAAGTCACACAATACACCAAAACAAGTATGCTTGTTTTGCACTAAAATTAATATACTCATTAAAAATATTATGATATGCCAAAAGCTAACAATAACCTATGATAAAAGAGTTTTCCTATAATAAAAACATAGTTAAAATATTGGGTGCATCAAGGTTCCATACATAATGAATCAAATAAAATTCACATTAAAAAATATTAAAAATCAAATCAACACTGATCTAGGTAGTTAGGTCTAAACAAGAATCTATTATTACTATTATCTTTAACTTCTATGCATTCACCAACCAAATATCACCATGCAACCATTAATGAAAATTGGGGATGAGTAAAATAAGCCCAACCATTGGTGGCCTTTATCAATCTAATCATTAGCCATGAGCATGAAAAAATATAATAGGATGATCCCCATTGAATTAATATCCATCCAATATCTTTCTAAATACTTGAGTTATTTAGTCCACAAACATGAAGTTCGTTACAAAAGACGTCAAGAAAAGAACTCATCATAAAAATATCATTTTATTTATTTTCATATTATGCGAAGGTGAATTTATATGGGACCATAATATTCCCATTATACTCATAATTTCATAATGCCCAAATGAATTATTCAAATCATAAAAAAACCCTTATAAACATCATGACCACCTAAAGTGGGGAACAGTTTAAACTAATCTTTTACCCCACAAAAATGGGATCTTATTCAATACCCATGCCCAAACCATGGAATGCTACGTGGGTTTTGGTAAATTCATTACTTTAATTTAAAAACTTAGGATTTTCCATCCCCACGAATGTGGGTGGAAAGATAAGTTTTTTTTTTTTTTAAATTATAAGGCTAAATAAAGCCTTAAGGTGGTTACCCCCATGATGGGGATAAAATCTAAGCCCATTTAATTCAAACTTCCACTCCATTTAAAACATAAGATAAGATTTAGCCCTTAAAATGTGGAAGAAAAACAAGTAAAGGGCATAGGGTACTATTTGAAATTCAAGGGTGGAAAATTGTAAAGTGTGTTTGGTTTTGTGAGTTGGGAATTGAAGCTAGAAGATCCAACATTCATAAGGTTATGTGATCTTGGTTAAGTAGAGGATATTGAAGCACGAGGATTTGAAGAGTCGATTTGATGTACTTTGATATTGTAAGTTTTTCACCAAGATATTAATGGATTAGTCACACTAGAGTGGATCCAGGGACGTAGACAATTATTAAACCTCGTAAACAATCTTGTGTTGTTGATCTCTATTGCTTTTGTTCAATTATTCCTATTTATAAGCAAAAATGCACTCAGTTATAGATAGTTTATTTTATTTTTTTAGAAATTGAAACACTATTAAAAATCCAATTTTAATTTAGTAATCATTTTAAAATTTGATTTTATTAAATTGTTAAAATAAGGTTATGATCTTTTACAAGTGTGTTTTCCATTGCTACAACACTTTTTTTTATTACAATTACAAATCATTGTATGACACTAATTAAAAGAAGTGATCCACATAAAATTTGAATAAAAATTAACACAACCATGAGCTCATATACTAGGCATTCCACCAAATCAAATAACAAGGTAACCATCTAGGGTTATATCCCTAATTAATATCTAAATTACTATCTAATGCCTAAACAAGAGGGGTTACATTAAAAAATTAAAGTAAGAAGAAACTAGGGTTTGCTTCAAATCCAAGAAATAATCAAACAAAACCCTTATTCAATCTACAACAAATTTAGAATAACAAATAAATGGGAGATCCAAATTTTGAGCTTGATAGAGAGGACCAAATGAGGAGATAAGACAAATGAAGATTCATGCAATGCACATCATTCTTGGTAGGAATACCATTCGACCTTCCTCAATTGGTTATATCTAACACTTGAATACAATGAAAATATAATTTAACAACGTAAAACAAAAGGAGAAGGATATAACTATAATAACTAAATATTCACATCTTAATTGGCAACTACATGCAAGAATGCTCTTTTATTCTAGATATCTCCTTTGCTCAATTTTACCTTTGGAAACTTTATAAATATGCTATAAATCCATAGAAAAACACTTATAACAACTCCATGAATGGAAAAATTAGAGATAGAATAAAATATATGTCCAAATATAAATTCCTCATAATTCGATAGCAAATATTCTCCAAAAATAGTGTTGCTATGTTCAACCCACTACCTTCTCCATTATTCCTTTTTCACTCTCATTTCTCTTCCTTTCCTTATTTCTATATTCTATAATCTACTAGCCCAAGGTCAATTCCTTTGTGTATTTTATCCAAATCTTTGTAATAATAATTATTCATATAATCAAAACCATTTTTAATCATTAAAATGCTTTTTCAAATAATAATTATAACCTTTGACAAGCAAATATTGAGGGCTAATAAAAATATCTCCACCTCAAGGTCAAGACTAAGACCAATGTCATTTAAAATTATGTAAATTGAGCACTAAAAGTGGATTAAAACTTATAATAAAAAATTATAACATATCACTTAATACCATTACATTCCTACATAAACATAGTGCATCTTAAGATATACAAAATAATGAGCACTATTGGTGTTATTGGTGTTATGTTGATCATAATTACTATATAAATAGTCAATAGCTATCACCATTAAAAAAAATTATGCACAATACTATTTCAACATATCCAAAAATGATTAAAAAAAGGTAATGGTGGAAGGCTAGGCATGTTTTCTCTCTCATCATTTCACCTTTGTGTACTTGTATGTCAGTGTTATGATTGTTCACTAGACTTTTTCATTCCTAGGTTTAACTCATTTATCAAAATATCACAACCATGTAAACAAAAAACCTATATGAAGAGGATAACCATGTAAAATACTAAAAATACAATATATACACAACTTTACAATATGAAATAATATTAAAATTTAATAATTGCATACAATTCAAAACATAAGTACAGTTCAGAACATCAAGACAACTCATAAAAAATAATAAGGGGACTTATTATAAAGGTGATGTATGCATGTTATTAAATTTAAACAAAAATAGGATATGAAAAAATAAAAAAGAGCCTATAAATATTTAATTATTACTTTTCTTTTCATGGGTTATATTTGTTGTCTCTAAACTAATCAAATGGCCAAATATGATCAAGAATGAAAATTTCTTCTCCCAACTAGGTAATGGTTTTATTTTGTTTATATTATTTATATTGGTTAGAGTATAATTTCCTATTTTATTTTATAATAATATTCTCTTGCATCATTATGCATAGTTTCTTTTAAAGCCATTTATGTATTTTACTCTTTGTAAATTCTTTTCTAGTAGGTTAACTTGGGTATAAAAGATTACAATCACAAAACAGCTTTGGGATAGAATGAAGAGAAAATAAAATAGGATGGGATTAATAGACTTGATAAAAACCTTTGATATGCAAAGAATAAGGGGGTGGTTTTTTTTTTTTTGCTTATCATTGCCTTCATGTGTAGAAGTGCAATCTTAAAATCTGGGCATTTTAAAAAATTGAGCAACTTTTTAAAAGGACCATCAAGGCTACAATTAAAAAATTATATCAATAAATTAGTAATAAAGGATCATATTGGTGAAATGGTAGAGCTACGGAGGTAAAAATGAAGAATAATGTAATGGTTTAAGGTGTTCATTCTCGTGAACAAAATGTTTCATTTTTGGCTAAGTCTTTTCTTCATTGAAGACTTTGGGGTCCTTCACACTATCGTATTTTATTTAGATCAATGGTACGAGTCATTTAAAATATTTAATATGATTTCATTTAATAAAAATATCTCAAGTCATCGGATCAATATCTTTCCCTCCATTGATCTCTTAAAGTTAATAAGATTTAAAATTCCAATATGAATTCGTAGACCATAAATTAAAATAAAAATTCAAACGGATGCTTGATTACTAGGAGTTTTTTTTTATGAAATCAAAATCATATCTATCCATTATATATTATAATATGTATTCTAAAAGAATAAACACCATTAGCTGAGTTAAAATGGTGGAGCCCATGGATTACTCATTCACAAGCCTTTCCATAATAAAAAATAATCTAAGCAAAAATATTGGACTCCCTCATACCATTAGATCTTCTTAATATCCCATAACATGAGTTGTAATAAAAATTCAAGATCCCCTCACATAGTTAGAATAAAATAAGCACATTTAGTTGTTTGTTTATATTATAGAAAAAGAGGTTTTATTAAATAGCTAAATGTGTTAAAATAATTTTTGAGCTGAGTGGAAAATTCAAAAGACACATGACAAATGTGAGATATTTTTATAAAAGTGAGAGAATCTATAGCCATGAAATTTAATAGGAGATATTTTTAAAATGTTTTAACACTATTGGATAAGGAATAATGGCGGAGCCTATGAATAATTCATTCACAAGATTTTACAAAGTCAAAAATTAGATAAAGTAAAAAAATGAAAGAGCTCACAATATTAGATTCACTGAAGATCTAATGATGTGAACTGTTTGAAAAGTTGAAGGTGACATCACACATAAGAGTCCCCTCATACTATTTAATATTCTTAAGATCTAATAAAATGGGCTATCTTGAAAATTTAGACTACCCTCAACTCATAGCTTTAAAAATTCAAAACCTCACTCATACCATTAGATTAAAAAAATATCTCTAATGATTGATATTCAAAGGCTTAAATTATAAAGGTGAAAAATGAACCAAAGCATTAAGTCAAAAATAAAAATATCCCTTCATATTATTGGATCTTCTTAAGATGAAATGACTTGAGTTGTCTAATGTTGGTGTAGGCCTTTTTCCCACTAGGTTTTGCCTACATAGTTGTATTAGCTTGCTTAGGACTCTAGAGGTCACTTGGGTTACTTGAGAATATTAGTACCACATTCACTGGAATGTGTGGTATATTTATCTCTCCAACCTATATATAGACATTTCTCCCTTTGTATTATTTACTCAAGATGATATATAGTATTTTATTTGCTCTTATTCTTTTTACAAAATTCCTCTATGTTTGATTTCATTGACTAGCAACTTAATTATGATGTGCACTTGCTCGAGTCATGAGATCACTCCATCATGTGCATTCATTGATCCAATGATCTTGGATATAACTCTTTTATGGTATCAGAGTACCAGTCTGGTATTTGATTGTCTGGTTTTTATTATTGTTAAGCTTTTATTGAAATCTAGAGTTTATTTGCATGTTTGTGAGGCAATTTTTTAGTGGGTTTACAAAAATTTTGGGTTGTTTTTAGAAAAAAATTCAAAATACCTTGAACAACCGAAAAAAATTATAGGGGTATTTTTCTACAAAATCCAAAGATATTACTATTTTTGGAGGTGGGATATGTTCTTGACTTGGTCTCTCATGTGTTTTTAGGCAGATTTCATTGACTCGATTTTAAAACATAGATTTTGAGGGTTACTACGGACCATCCATTGGCCCATTGGAATATCTCTATTCCTTTCTCTCATCTCAGATCTATTGTGGCATTATAAATTTTATCTACCTTGCCATCATCTTTTTTGGCACTAAAGAAAACTAGATTTGACTTTGACATCATTTTTCTTGGTTGGGTGTTTTTGTCCTTCGTTGAGGCATTTAGAGGTCATTGTAAGGAGATATAGTTTGTTGGAATCCTTCCAATCTGCAACTCTTATATGGAAATCTATGGCATTTTTTATTTATTAAGCACTGGAATTCTTCCACTACTATTGTTTGGAGATATTTTTTATCTTTATAGACCTATATTTTTTAGATTTGTGTTGACCTTGTAGAGGAAAGTTAGAGCATTGCATAGAAGAGACTATTATGTGATTCATTCCATTCACTCAGCATTGGCATTGAAGGAGGTGAAGCATAGCAAGAGGAGACATTTCAATTATGTAGCATTACATTTGCAAGGACAACATTGAAAGTTGCATTAAATTTTGAGCAAAGAAACATCATCCATTTGTCATTGTGTAGGAGGAAGTGTTGAAATCTCAGAGGTCTGCATGGTGCATTGAAAGAGATCTACTATGTTGGAAGAAGAAATCATTTCCAAACTTCTACGTGGGTTTAGATCCATCGATCCAAGACACAACAAGGCATGTCCAACCTGATCATGGCATCTTAATCTTATTATTTAAGCCAATGCCCTGTAAGGATTATTTTTGGATCTATTCATGCTACAACCTATCTATGGCTAGATCTACATCCCTCATTCCCCATAGACATGTACATGGATAATGATGGCACCTAAGCTCTATTTTTTTGCATCACTTGGAAGCATTTAAACTTAAAATTTGAATGTTAAGATTTTGGCCAATTCTTATCATGGTAGCTTTAGTCTGAGAGGTCTGTATTTCCCTTGGCCATGACCTGAGCCTTTGTTGGTCAAATAACCTCTGCATTCCCACACAGTGTCTTACATCTCCCAGTCTCCCTTCTCATTCTCCATGCAAAGTCAAGTTAAAACCTAAAATATGCCCTAAAATAATTAAAAAGAAAAACATGTTTTATTTTTATTTAAAATAGCTTTGCATATTTTTTAATTAAAACACCTTTTAAGAGGTTTTTTTAGAAAATTACACATAAGGGTGATTGTGCAAGTATTTTTTTTACTTTTGTTGATGCGATGAGATCCATTGTTCAATGTAAGTTCCAACGAATGGTTCGAAGGCATATTTTACCTCATCTAATGGTACTTTTTTTAAGTTTCAAGTGCAAGTTTTTAGTCAATAGGCCTATTTACAAGAAATTATATTGATAATATCTAGAAAATGATAACTTGAAATTGAGTACCATCTTTTGCAAAAGTGTTTATTTTTATTTCCCATGCATTGGGCCAATTTGCCTTGTAAAATGCACTACTTTATAAAGTGTCAAAATATGGGTGCGGGGGAGTGGGGTTTGATCAAACATCCATTCTAGAGAAATTTGCTTACCCTATTTTTAGTTTTCATTTATGCCAATTTAGTGGATATTACATTGATTGCTCATGTTTATAGATACATTATCAATTGAGTTTGATGTCCATTCATTGAGATGTGTTTTTCACCTATGCACTGATTTTTATTACTTCTTTGGACCCATTGTAGTTAATTCTAACATCCATACTTAGAGTGTGCACTAATACTCGATCTAAGAATAGATTGCTCATTCCTTAAACATGCTTTGTAATTGCAAACTTAGGGGGCTACCTGCTAATTATCTCAAGAAAATTATTGTGGGCCCTACATTCTCTCATGTGCATATTCAATTTTTATAACTTTTACCTTTACCCATTTAGTGACTACTTATACATATTAATCTTGTATTTTTGGATGCATTGTCAGTAGAGCTTGATGTTTATTTGAGCATGCATTGTCACTTGTGTACCGATTTCTCTCATTTGATTGGACTCATTTTTTATGTTGTTTGAAGTCCATCTCTAGAGTGTACACTATTTTTTTCCCTTACTGTAGATGAGGAGAGTTATTTCATCTCTAGTGATCCTTCTTGGGAAGGAAAATTATGTTTTATGGTGTGCTTATATGGAACACTTACATGCAAAAATTGTATTCCATTTCTATATGGTCAAATTCATGCACCCATTAATCTTGTTTGGTTTAATAAATGGGTTAATACTTGTGACAAGTTTTTTACCACTCTATTACTTCATGTTTCCATGGATATTCATTTTCATGTGGAACACATAGAGTGTCCATGTACTATTTGGAGCATATTATAGAGTCTTTTTAGAGATCCAACTGAGACTTACATCACACCACCTCCTCCACTACCTATCATCTCTTTAGAGATACTTGTACTCTCACCTCTTGATTTTGTTTCTTATGATGATATATCCATGGTGGATAGTGCTCTTCCTTCTGTCGATCCCCTACTACAAGACAAGATTCTACAAAACCTCAATTATGCTAATATAGATTTTACTTTCATTCCTATGCTTATTATGACTTTTCCAAAGCCTTCACAAACTTGTACTTTGGAGGACTCCACTATTTACAATATGAATACACCTATTGTGAGCATCAATGAATCATCTCTTCCTGTGGGCTTTCTTTCTTCAATTATTGAGTCATGCTTCACTCTTCACATGGACATTCTTTCAACGAATGTTCCATGTCATTCTTCTAACTATTTCACTTTAGTGGTATTGCTTTCATATTTTATGCACATTCTTGCTAGACTTATGCCACAGATATAATTTACACCACATTTAGAGATCATACGATTGCCTTCATCTTCAATTTTAGAATGGGTAGACTTTTAGTACACACATTGGGTTCTTCCTTTGCAAAAGGGAAGAAAAATTGTTTGATGCAGATGGAGCTTCTACAGTCTTTAGAAAGAGGATCTCATCATTAAACTTTGTCATTTTATGAGTTTTACTTGGATTACCAATTGCATCAACATCATCATTCAGGGGGGGCTTCTAGCTTCTTCACTTCTTTTATGTCTCTTTTTTGTGGGAGAGTTTTTTCTACAGGTTTTCTCCTTTTCAGTACTTTATGAGAGATTGCATTATGTATGAGTACCTCATCAGGACTTATTGTTAGGACCCATTTTTTATATCATCTCCCACCTAAGATGCACTTATGGGGAGGTGTTGGTGTAGTCTTTTTCCCCACTAGGTTCTGCCTACATGATTGTATTGTCTTGCTTAGGGCTCTAGATGTCACTTGGGTTACTTGAGAAGATTAGTACCACATTCACTAGAATGTGTGGTATCTTTCTCTCTCCAAACTATATATAGACATATCTCCATTTTTATTCTTCATTCAACATGATATAGAGTATTTTATTTTCTCTTATTCTTTTTATAACATTCCTCTATGCTTGATTTCTTTCACTAGCAACTTCATTGTGATGTGAACTTTCTTGACTCATGAGATCACTCCATCATATGTATTCATTGATCCGTTGATATTATCTATAACTTTTTTATCTAAAAATATCTATTCTAATGTCATATTTTTAAATCACCCTAGGTAGAATTTATCACTCGAATCTCTAGCCATCTAATCAACAAAGAAGCTTGTAGTCATAATTAATGAAAAAATGACTCTCAATTTTAAAAAATTTGAATTTTAAATGGCCACAACTGTGCAATTAAATACATAGGGAAATATAAAGTTTAATTTACAATAAATAATTTGAGATGGATATGGGATCAAATTGGTACAAAATGCAACTTTTTGTAAGCAATTCAAACATAATAAAAATTCAAAGATATTACTTACATGATAGATAATTTAAAGGCTATGGAAGCTGGCAATTATTCTTGTATTTAAAGGCTCCATATTTTTCAATGGGTACTACCTCTTGATCTTTCTAGGTCCATCACCCCTAGACTCCCACTTATGAATTCCAAACACAAAGAAGAATTGGTGGGGAAGTGGAACTAGAAAAGGCATGGTTTTTATTGATTCCTTGCTCAATGGATGAATAAAATTATAGGATTAACACTTATTAGGAATTCATTCGCTCAGATCCATTAAAATGTTAATAAATTCTTATGCCAATCTCCATTAATTTGTAACTTCATTATTTTAAGAATACAATTTTTATTTGCTAGAGTTAAATAAATCTATTTATGTGTTAGAGTTATAGTTGTATTTAATTAGTGGGCTCACCCCACTTATTTAAATGGAATATTATTTTAAAAAGATTCCATGTCTTGAAATATGAATGCTAACTAAAAGGAAAAGGTACAGGAATAATATTTAATTAAAAGATTTTTATTAATTAAAAAGAAGAGAATATAAGTTAGCTAGCTTTTATTATGGAGTTGCAGAAGATAACAGTGTTGTGGATGAATATGATGCTACAAAATTTTATGGTGTCAAATAATGGTGGATTTTAATCCTATCATTTCCCTACAACTACTGTCTATAGTAAAATTATTAATCAGCTAGCTTGGGATCAAATTATGAAATTTGAAGATTCCATTAAGGGATTTTGATTTTGTTTTAATTTGTTGATAAAATCTATAGGAATGAGAATAAGTGTTACTTGGATATCTATTAGGGAAATCAAGCCTATAAAATAATAAAATGTGATATTTTGAGTGGTTAATATTTGTTCTTAAGAGCTATGGAAGTTGTAAATAATAATATGATAGTTTGTGCAAATATTTAAGATATACATTCCAAAATCTTTTAAAAAAATGAAGCATATTGATTCTCTATAAATTTTAAGAGAGGAATAACCTTTTTAAGATGATTATGTTTTCAAATATAGTATTTATCATATTGAAAATTATTTTCATCTTCCTAAATCTTCTAGGGATGCTTTAGATCCAATGAAGTTAATATGGAAAGACAATAAGAATATTTGGCTTATTCTGAATAATGAGATTAGAAATAAGAATGAAATTGAAGTAAATTATGTTTATTTTATTATGCATTAAAATCAAGGGATTTATTAATGGGTTACTAGGATTCACACTACTACCAATTTTTCCACTCCATTTGATGATGTTTTCAAAGATTTAGAATTCTCAATTTTTGATTAATGACACATCCTCTCTTTTTATTGGCCTCTCAAAATAAAACCTTATGCATATTATGATTAATTTTTCTTGGATGATGTTTTTTGATATTTATATTTATTTGATGAATTTCCATACTATTGGAAGGATGGATCTTGAAAACCAAATATTTGTAGATAGACTCTTCATAACTTTGATCCATAGTTAAATATTAATATATATCATTCCTTTTAAAAATTGAACATTTATATTTATAATGAGTCCTTAAAACAATCTACTATATATATTTTAGAAAAAAGGATACTTAGGTTATTAATACTAGGCCTTCATCCTTTAAAAATATTTCACCTACTAAGGTTTCTAAAAATAAGTAATTATATATCATTGAAAGGACTATTGTGGAAACATCTAAGTATCAGAGCTTCTTGGATACTATAGAAAATAATGTTTCATTAGAGAATATTTATCCATCTATAGCTTTAAAAATACTTTGACAAAGAAAGGAGGATTAATTTATTAATGATAAGGACCCATTATAAAAAAAATACATCTCTTTGTAAGGAGAAAATAATAATAATTTGTTATCTTAGTTACTAGAGAAAATAAGGTTTCCTTCAAGGAATTATAACAATATATAAATTTACAAATCTGTCACTAGAGGAAGGAAGATCGAGTTATTAAGGATAAGCTTCCATTATATAAAAAACATATCCTCCTAAGAATCCTATAAAAGATGGACTTTTGGTTACTAGGGCAAACAAGGCCCCCTTAGGGCAACACCAACTATCCATAGCTTCACAAAACCTTCACCAGAGGATGGAGAATTTAAATTGGTAAGGATAAAGTTCCATTTTTTTAAATTACATCTCTTTCTACGGATACTATGAAATAATTATTTTTGATATTGGGGAAAATAGGTCCCCTTAGGTCAACAAAGATCAACAAAAGTAACAACATAAGTTTTAGAATCAAGAGTAACTTCAAATATTTTACGTAATGGAAGGAAATTGAAATTAGACCATAAGGTAATTAATTATTTTATAGATTTAATGATTTCAAATGGTCTTATAAAGAGAATTTAGGGTGGTAGATTAGAATTCAAATACCTAAGGTAATAGTTGATAAAAAAAAATTGGTATGGGATGATTATTTCTTCTTTCTATTTTTTACTAAAATGATTTTTTAGTAAATTTTGACATTGTTCAGGATATTTTAGTAATTATTTTTAGAAGGAAGTGGAAATTTTCAATAAAATCATTTTTGACTCAATCTTGGGAAAAAATGCCTTGGTAAAAACCATTTTTTAGGCAAGTGTGGATTATACTTTATATTTGAATAAATGAGTTTTAGGACTAAAGTTTTTACTCATATTTGAAATGATATGGATGATTTCATATTAATTAATCCTATAATGAAGTTTATGCACTTAGTTATTATTGACGCAGTGGATTGCACCGAGGGGCAGGATGCGTAGCTCCTGCCCTTCCACACGCAACAATGGAAACTCCCCTCTCGCCTATGGGACCGACGAAGCTGGAGGGGAGAGTCTCTAGATAAGGGCTAGCTCCCTCTGATGTATCCTTTAGGCCCTGAGTTTCTCCTACTACTAACAAATAAAATGGAAAAAGTGGGGGATGAAAAGGGAGAGAGAGATGCTAAAAACAGAACCTAGGCCTAAAAATAATGATAAAGGTGATACACTAGAAAAGTTTGATCCACTCAGGCCCGAACATACACTTTTCAGCAAGAGGAAGCGCCCATACACTTCATCTGATGTGGGAAAAGTCTTCTGTTTTAGTGAGTTAGGGGTATCATGGAGATAGAGGGAGGAAGGAACTATCAAAGGTGTTCTGAGACACACTTTGACAACCTATTCACATGCGCCTACACTTCTCTAGGGACACTTTTGGCAAACCTGTAAAAGAGAATCTCACAATGCACTAGACATGCTGGAGTCATTCTGTGAAAAGCATCAAAGACAATGACTTAAGACAAAAGAAAACATAGACATATGCATGAGTGCAAGTCCAGATGCAGTTAAAAATGCTAAGTCTTGATTGAAGGTAAAATCTTGTAGAGTTTTGCCTTACAAGCCTGAGAGATTTTGGGGCAGAGTTTTGTGCCTTAAGGCCGAGAGAATGGATCCCCTTTCTCAAATGAGAAATTTACAATATATAGAAAGAAATAGAACTTGGTGCTTTCTAGGAAAGACTTTGGCGCTCTTTTTGCAAGCTCCCATGTACGTTTTAAGCCTTGGGAAGAGGGAGCCGTTTGATTGTTGGTTCGTACTTTGACTTTGGCATCCCAACATTAATGAGAAAACATGGCTCTTTTGGGGCTGTTGCTAACTTTGTTCAAGTTGTATCTGACTCCGTGCCCAATGGACTAAAAGGCAACTGGTCTCTAAGCATAGCAGGCATGCTTCCCCTGGGAGTCGCCAATTTGTTGACCATTTTTTGCCCAATAGGCCAAAAATCGGTCCCCTTCTTTTTTCATGCTATTTTGAGCTAGTAATTTTTATTTTTGCATGAGTCTTACAATTTCTAAGGACTCTACAAGTTTTCTATGAACTTCTACAAAATCTGCAGGTGTAGTCTTTTGGCAGATGAAGAACCAGTTCAGAGAGTGCAAGGTTTTACAAAGCTTCTTCGGACTCCTATCTGAAGAAATGCATAAGGAAAGAGAGATAAAATGGTTCAAAGACACTGTTCCTTAAGGTTGGAAGAGTGGTTCAATGACATAATCTTTCCAAGAGTTAGCACCTTTGAACCGTTGAACCATTGAACCGATTCAATGCCTTGGTTCAATGCCTTGGTTCAATGCTTCGGTTCAAAGCCTCAATTCAATCAGAAAAGTTCAAACACCTTGGTTCAATGAGCCCAATTTAACACCTTGGTTCATCACTTTGGTTCATCTGTCAATTCAACAGATTTTGGTTCACTCAAAGGGTTCATCGGACGGTTCAATGAGCTTGGTTCAATGCTCGGTTCAAAGCCTTGGTTCAATAATCATTTAAACCATTGAATCAGTTCAACGGTTGGTTCAAAGGAGTGGTTCAAACAAAATTTAAACCTCCCAAAGGACAAGTGCCCTTGCAGAGGGAAGTTATGGGTTTAAGAGCCCTTACGGAGGGCAGGGAGTGCTTCAAAGAGGCCACAAAGAAAACTACGAAGGTAAGATTTTTCAAAATTTTGTTAAGGCAAGAAAATGAATTCTTTCAAACTTTTGTCCGAAGGAATTCCTTCAGACAAAAATTTTGAAAAAATTTGGGGAGACCACAAGCTAAAAGCCCGAAAGAAATTTTTTGAAGGCAAAGTCACAAGGTAATTCTTGCAGACTTTTTATCTGCAGAAAAAAGGCCGAAGCAAGAAAGCTGAAGGAAGGTACAAAGAAATAAGTCTACAAAAAAGGCCCGAAGGAATTTTCCAAGGATGGTGATGTCCCTGAAGTCGTCAACTTTAAGAAGATAGACTAGCCATTGGTTTTCAAACTGTGATGAGCCTGCGAATATTAAATTTTACACCAAGAAAGCTAGAGCGCAGAAGGCGCCAAGTGGCAACCAAAAAAGGATTTGACATGTTTTCTCTAAAAGAAGCAAAATGCGCCACGTGTCCCTATAAATTTTGGTGAAAGCCAACAAGTGTCAGCACCTGCAGTCTCTCCCTTTTGTCCCATGAGCACTGTGGTGGGCCCCGATGAACTGCTAAAGAGAGCAGAAGCTGACACATCTCCTCTTTTGTAGGACCTTCAAAGGGCACCTAAAGCTTCTATGAGTCAATCAGATGATGCCATGTGTCCTACCCATTTCATAGAGGAATGCAGCAATAAAGCCAGAAAGAGAGAAACCAAGATGAGACAAAGCGCAGGAAAAGATAAAGCAATCCAAGTGGCAAGGAGAGGTGAGTTATTGTTAGATGGTCATCAAATGGTGCAAACAATAAGCAGCACGGCTTGTTTCCTCCAATTTACATTTATAAGTAGACAAGTTGCACAAATGCCTTGAAGGGAGCAGTCTATTCGCAAAAAAGAGGTGCGGCCATGTTTTCTCATTAATGTTGGGATGCCAAAGTCAAAGCAGGAACCGACAATCAAACGGCTCCCTCTTCCCAAGGCTTAGAGTGCACATGGGCCAGCTTGCAAAAAGAGTGCCAAAGTCTTTCCCAAAAAATGCCAAGTTTTCTTCCTCTTTCTATATATTGTAAATTTCTCATTTGAATCGGATCCATTCTCTCAACCTTAAGGCAAAATTTTGCCCAAAAATCTCTCGGGCTTGTAAGGTAGAACTCTGCCAAATTTTACCTTCAATCAAGACTTAGCATTTTTACCTCCATCTAGACTTGCACTCACATATATGTCTAAGTTTTCTTTTGTGTTAAGTCATTGTCTTTGATGCTTTTCATAGAATGACTCTAGCATGTCTAGTGCATTGTGAGTTTCTCTTTTGCAGGTTTGCCAGAAGTGTCCCTAGAGGAGTGTAGGTGGTTGTGAATAGGCCATCAAAGTGTGTCTCAGAACACTTTTGATAGTTCCTTCCTCCCTATATCTCCATAGACCCCTGACTCACTAACACAAAAGAGTTGTCCCACATCAGATGAAGTGTATGGGTGCTTCTTCTTGGTGAAAAGTGTATGTTCGAGCCTGAGTGGATCAAACTTTTTTGGTGTATCACCTTTATTTTATTTTTAGTCTTAGGTTCTATTTTCAGCATCTCTCTCTCCCTTTTCATCCCCCCCTTTTCCATTTTGTTTGTTAGCAGTAGGAGAAACCAGGGCCTAAAAGATACATCAGAGGGAGCTAGCCCTTATCTAGAGACTCTCCCCTCTAGCTTCGTCGATCCCACAAGCGAGAAGGGAGTTTCCATTGTTGCGTGTGGAACGGTGGGAGCTAGGCATCCTACCCCCAGGTGCAATCCACTGCGTCAATAGTTATATATGCATGAATTAAAGTACAAGTTTACCTTTTGGATCCATTAGTGAGATTTATCTAGTTATCTTTTGATGGAGAATTTTTTTTGAACAGGTGGAATATGAAGGTTTTGATTGAAGGTGTTTTAAATTTCATTCTATTAATCTTGTTATTAAAAAATTTCCCCATCAAATTTATAAGTGAATATCGGATAATATTCACAATGATGGGCTAAAACCGGGATTAACTTCATATAATGTCCTAGACCTTTAGAAGAGTCAAACTATCCATATTGTTAAAATTTGGAAGCCAAAATTGATTTATATTCCTCTCACTTCAAATATTTATCATACAAAGGAGATGAACTTAGACAAAAAAAATTCTCTAAGTCCTTTGTTTATAAACATGGATGTAGAAGGAGAAAACAATTTTACATTATAGCAATAATAAAGTTATATGAATAAAGGTAGAGTGGAGAATGATGTAGATCATTCAAAAAAATAGTCTAAGATGGGTGAAGAGACTATATAAATAGTATAATAAGATCAATTAATCTCAGTTATGGATCATCTTTAATATCAAGATTCATTATTTCATTCATAGAAGGAGATGTTGTGTGATCCATCAATAATTATGGATATTGTTTACTTTATTCTTCACATACACATGCCAAGGATTTCTATAGAAGAAGTTCAAAATAGTGTTATGGAATAGACTATGATATATAAGCTTGATAAGCCAATGCAAATCACTAATGTGGAAGTGGATTCCAAGTTATCACCAAAAAAATTGGTTATTTTTTAACTTTATGAACAAGGATAGTTCTCTTGATAGTTTTCCTTTCCATATGATATTTTAAATCATATAAATTCTCACAAGAATAATTTTTTGAGAATAGATTTTAACCTTGATTAATGGACCCCTTCTAATGTAAAAAAAAGTGATCACAAAACCAAGGTGTAGTAGAAGTGATAGAGTAATCTAGGAGTGCATGAGGGAAAAACTACGATAGAATAAATCAAAGAATGAAAGAAAATGACACCATCAGAAGCCATGGCCACCAAAATATAGAATGTCCTTCAAGCACTAATGCAAAACCTCAATTCAGAAAACTTTGACAACATGTCAGCCCAAGACAAAATCCATTATTTCTACAAGCACTTCAAACACAATCAATCCAAGAAGCTAAAATAGGGAGGAAGACCTAAGACTATAACAACATTTATGAAATCCATATCACTAATACCTTTGATGATAATTTGATCAAATGGGAAGTTGTAAGAAGGTCAAGTCCTTTCTAATTAATTATCTACATTCTTCCTAAGGAGTGGAACCTTCACAATGATAAACTTCATTAGGATAAAGGTGAAGGGATCCAAAGTTAGATAGTGAATCCATTGGAGGGTTAGTCTCATGATAGTTTTGGGAGAAAGAAATATTCTCAAAAGAATAAATGACATGGAGGATATATTAGATGACTGAATTGATTTTCCACTGATTAAATCTTATCAATTTAACAACATTGATAATCAAGAGAGAATCATATTTCATAATTAATTTCTTAAAATTTTAATCAATAGTGGTTTTCAAATATCTGAGAAGATCTACTACTTCAGATAAATTGTTTAAAGATAATGAAATGTTGAAGGCATAATAGGCAAGGACTTGTCCTAGATTATCTCTGAAGATGCCTCCACCTCCAAAAAAACTTGGGTTATATTTGGTTGCCCCATCAAAAAATATTTTGACATAATTGTCGCTTGGAAGCTTCCAAGAGGCCATTAGCCTTTTGATGTTTTGAGGAGGGAGGTTGAATTTATTTTACAATAGATTCCATTTTAAGATAATTTGAATATCCTCCCCTATGATTTTAATTTTTGGAGGTGGAACTTTAGCTTTAAAAGTCTCTTGATGGAGTGCCTCAATTTTAAGAGTAATAATCTCTTCAAATAGGGACATGGTCTTGAATACTCTATTGTTTCTTTCTTTCCATAAGCTCTGGGTGATCAAAGACAGGGACTTAGACCAAATAATTATAACTTGATCCCCTCCCTCTTCTTTCTAATTAATCAAAAGTTTTTGATTAGAACCTTCTACTACCCAAAGGCTAGTCATTTTTTTATAGAATTATTTACTCTATTTTGAATTAGAATTAATCAATTTGAATAGAAATTAACTAATAGAATCTAATATACAATATGGTATAGTAAAATATAACAAAATACAAAACTTATAGTAAGAAAAATTGATGAATTTTAAAAGGGTAAATATGTACTTAGCTTACAATCTAACTAATAACTAAATATACAAGTTATTCTAAGAATAGGGTTTAGTAATAAACTCTATGAATATGTCACTACCAAAAATAGAGAGTCAATATATACAAGGACAAGTCCACATAAAGGGACAAGTGTGCAGTGTGATGTTATCTCAATATTATGAATTTGTCTTGTTAGACAGTGCACTAGATCTATAAATCTAGGTATGTTCACCTGTGTCTTTATGCATCCTATTTCTATACGGATCATGATTCAATATGTAGATGACCTGTAAGAGCACAATTTTGATTCTTGTAGGCCAATGTGTCTCAAACTCAATCCTCTCAAAATCCAATGCTCCTCTGGGTTTTCAACAGTAAAACTTATATGCAGAAGGGTTTGAAAGGTGGTAATCTTCTCTGAAAAATATCATTGGTTATAGAAACTCAAGATTCCTCTCCTCTGGCCTTGATCTATTACATCCCCAACTCAGCTACATTATTTTTTTCGCCTGGTAACATCAATTCTATCTAGGATTGCATTAGAAGGAACATGGATTAGATTAATCACCTCCAAGCTCACAGTTGTATGCCAAATCTTCAACACAGCTTCTCTACAGAATAAACTACATCTATGTTCAGATTCGTACTTAGATCCCAATAGCTCAGTCCCAATCCGCAGCCACTGGACATTCATTACCTATAAAATCTCAACATCATCGAGACCTTAAAATGGTTCCAACTGATCACAATCCCAACGGTGGTGGAAGATGAAAGATAAAGATTAAGTTTTCATTTGTTTTATTTTTTGTTTTAAGGTTTGTTTTTAGGTAAGTCGGTAGTTTTCGGTATGATTTTTAGTTTTTAGAGTTTTTTTATTATTTTAGTTTTGTTTATATATTATAAGTTTTGTTGAGTTTTTCATTATAGTGGTATTTGATTTTATGTTTATTATGGATTTTTAAGTTATTTTATTTAAGTGGTGTTGATTTAATATTTTATGTGTTTATTTTTAGGTTAGCTTATGATTTGTTTCTTTTGTTTTTAATTTAGTTTTTTATTATGTTTGGAGAGTCTTAGGTTCGATTTTAAAATTTTAAATTATGTAGCATTTGTTTTGTTGTGTTTTAGTGTTATAGTTATTTTTATATCAATAGAATATTTTTAATTTTTTATTTATAATTATTGTTTAAAATTTTAATTGTTGATAATAGTTCATAGTTATAAGTTATGTGTCATTTTGTCAATGTCAATAGTTATTAAAGTCTTAAATGTCAAAAGTTTTGAGTCATTTTTTATTGAGTCTTATGTCATCTTGTATTTTTTTAGTGAAATCTCTAAATAAGCCTTTAAAGGCAAGCATCAATAAAATAGGTATGATGTTCTTCCATAAACTTTTAATGTAATAATTTGTCATTTATGTAACAGAGATGTTATCAGTTGAAACCAACTTCCACATGATAAAATTCTAGGGGGGACATTATAAAGTGTTTAGACCATGTGCTTTCTCTTCTCATGTGACCACTAAGGGGGGAAATGTTGAGGAAATATTTATTAGTTATCACATGTGTTTGTTAGCTTGTTAGTATATTTACTAATATTGTAATTAGGAAATATTATTGTTTGTATTTTTTGAAATGCTAATATATCTCACGTAGATATATTAGCCTATGAGAGATTATAGGGGAGAAAAAATAGGGAGTATTCTTAGATACAGTTGAGTAGTTAGATCAACTTCATTTTTTATAGGAGTGGCTTCTCTATATGTATGCATTCAATCCATTGAATAAAGTATGTTGATTGACCAAATGAAAGTTTTATGTGCATGTGCACATTAGTGAGCCTTCAGCTCTACCAAATAATGGGTTAAACTTATTAATTGGGAATCCCCTAGACAAAATATGAGAAAATAAAAAAATGATATAAAGATACTATAATAAGATGACAAGAGATGGAAGGACAAGACTTGAGACATAACATGCCAATGATCTATTCATTCATAAATAATAATCTAAATAAGTAGAGTCATTTTTAATAAATATTTTGAATAAATTTGTGCCAAATTTGGGTGTCTGCATTCCCCCTATTCTAGTGATTCAATAAAGTGAAGCTACTAGAGTAAAAGAGAATGAAAAAATTGGGTGTGGAAACACGCTTTGTATTCATAGGTGGTCTTAATTATCTTAGGTGACTGTCTAACCTATGTGGAGATAGGGTACCTTTAAATTTGTTTCCCTCATGTCTATGAAAAACAATCAATTTCAAAATTGGTAAGAGGTTAAATTGGTAGGTCATTGGGTGTCACTAAACCATAACTTACCAACATGCAAAGTGATACTGAGAGTGATCAAGTCCCAATGATTGAAGATTTTATTTTGAATAAGGATATTCTTTCACCTATGAAGGGCACTCTAAAATAAGTAAAATTATAACCATTGAGTGCCACTAGACTCTAATGGTTAAAAAATAAAGGAAAAAAAGAGGGAACTAGTACATGGTCTATTAAAGTGAGACCAAGATGTTGATCATCAATAAGCTCAAATGTAGTCTACTTGCAAAAAGATGAATCACACCATTGTAGAAATAATTAAATTTAATTTATAAATTCTTGAAAAATTGTTTATTAAAAATTGTAGTATTTGTTATAATAATAGGGATAACATGAACCAACTTCATGCCTCCAACAATTTATATTTTTTAAGCTCGTATTAAGTGTTTTTGATATTTAGACAAAGTGATTTTGAAAGGGAAGCCATGTGCCCCCAAGATTTTGAATTTTTTAGCTTTTTTGCACATGTTGTATCTAGTAAGCATCACTTTTAGTACAAATATAAAAATCATTTTGAGTGCGGAGATATTGATGTGTTGCCCCACTTTTGAGGTGAGGGGTGAGAGAAATAAGAAATTTATGTCAAAAGGTTGTATTGAAATTTTAAAGTGTGTTTTAGGATAATGATATTATAGATTATCAAATATTTTAAAATTAGTCCAAATAGATCATAGATGATACGATACATAAATATATACCATTAGTTTTCTAATGAATTTTATAGTATGCAATTTTGATAAGTATCATGTAAGATATCATCAATTGGAATTACAACTTTGAGTGATGAGAAGGGGTACCATGTGGGACACGGGTCACCTTAGGTTAAAAATGAAAGTATAAATCCAGTTTGGAAAAACATAAATTTAATATTTAAATGTATCTGAAGCCAATAGTGAAAATTTAATATTTTTACTAAGAGATAGTGATAATGCCTCAAAGGAGAGTAGTGTTTACAACATGATTTGAGTGAGTTTGGGCCATAGTGGAGATTCACTTAGAGCTGAGTTCGGTAATTATCAAACCCATAATAAATATTACAATTTTTTATTTTATTTTATTTTGCATTTTTCTTATTTTTTTCTACATTATTGTCTTGTCACGGCTAGTTTTATCCAAGGTCATTGCAAACCATTTTAGATTAGTATGAATTTATTTACACATGCATTTAAAAAATGTGTTAATATACGCAATAATACAAACCTATCTATTTATGAAGTGGAACTTGATTTTATATTTTTATATTGATTAATGACTTAGGTTCTGACATTATAATGTGTTTATGTTTGTAGAGTGACCTGAGGGCTCTAGAGTTTAATCTTGGAAAAATTATGTAGACTATTCTCAAGTTACCCCTATCATAATTTGAGGTTATGATTATTGATAGAGTTTAACTAGGTGATATTGATCAGTTATATCTTATGCCTTATGATATACATATGATGGTCGCTTTAGTAGAGTGGTGAGATTCAAACACATGTACCTTTTGGTTTCCCACGAGAAATATGACCATGATATTATAAGATGTATGGTGTATATTATGATTGCCTATAGTAGGTGTTATAGTTTGGCATAGATAGGAGTCAATATTGGTGATGTTCATCAGTATATGTCAGGTCATGAGGGGTATTGGGTATATAGTATGAGAGTATAACATTTTTGGTATGTTCATAGAGTTAGGGGATAATTCCATGGACATTTCACATAATGTAATCATGTTATGTCAGTAACAGGATCACATTATTGACATAACATGATCATGTTATTTAAATAATAGCTCGATAATTATCAAGTCATAATGTGATCATGTTAATATATAATGCAAATGCATTATTTAAAACCAATAATATGATCACATTAATAAAGTGATCTCATTATTGTAAAAGTAATAATGTGGTCATGTTATTAACATGTTCGCATTCCCTATGTCAATTAAAAAAAATAAAAAAGCGAACCCGAATGCAAAATTTCCTCATTTTGCATTTGAGTTCTTTATTCTTCTCTCTCCTCCACTCCACAATCATATTTTGCCTTACTAATGCCAAACCTTGCCATAATTCATCCCAGAAGCTCAACACATTGATTAATTAACAATGCCCCCATGTAGAAAAGGTAAGTGTTAAAAATATACACATATTAACCCTAAATTTTAGTAATTTTATTATTTTCATTATTTAATTGGTATTTTATTTATTTTGAACAACTCATCTTGCTAATCCTCTTGTTCCTTAGACTAACAGTCCACCTAACCCTCTTGTTCCTCATCTTAACCCTCCTCCTACCCCTCCACCTAACCCTCCTACAGTTCCATAAAATATTTCAGGCAATCAAGAGAGTCTAGTTAACCATATTATGGAAAATAAAATTGAAATTAAATAATTAATTAGGAAAATGAAGGATCCCACTTCCACCAACATCTATCTCACCTATCTAGCCAATTCCCTAGAGTCATGATTAGGTCAAATTGACTCTATAACAAGTCATATTGATAGATGGGATTCATATCAATATAGTTTTAGGGCTTATTATGTTGACAAATTGTCATCACATGAGGTCAAGAATAAGGAGATATCAAAAGCCTCCATTTATGCCTTATTCATTGACCTAGCCACCAATGCAACATTTCTAGTAACTGCTAAATGTTTCTCAATCCATTGTTATCAACGTAATTTAAACATAACAAATTTTTAGGACCGATGGTGGATGGTGTTTGATTATCGATTGTGTAACAACCAAAAGGTTGCATTGTATTTTTTGATGCAACTCTAATGTGAGTTTGTCCTCAATGAGATTATAAACTATTTTAATTATAGTGAGTTTCAAGGCTAAAAGAAAGGCTTTGCACATGATCGACCAAGTGCACGTCGTGTGCCTAATCATCTTACAAGGATCCATATCCAAACCACTTCAAATCAAGATCCCCTCTATAACTCAAGAGGTCATGGAGATCAACACTATGCATGCACTTAGTTTTCTCACTGATACACTCGTTGAGCATATGAGTAAGCTCTCAAAGACTTATGCTAGAGATACAACACCTAATGTGCATACCCCACCCCACCCTTACAGATCTTATGGAATTATATGCACTTCACCTTCTGATGATGACATCTCTAGTGGTTTAAAGGGCTTGGATAATATACTTATGAGTGATGAGTTTTTGGCATACATATTTCATGTGTAGACATCAACCAATAAACAGATGCAGGTATATTTTATATAAATGTCATGTTAAATTTAAGTTATATTTTTAAAATTAATTTATCTAAAAATTAATTTATATAAGAATTGAATAATATATATGTAATTTTGTGTCTCAAGAGGAGATGGTGCCTTCATTGTCACAGTCCACTTTTTTAGGATTTGATTTAGTGTAACCATTATTTACATATATGGATCCAACTGTTGACCCATCCACTACTATATCTATCTATGTTAGGATGACACCTTTTACTTATACAAAGGTAAAATTTTGAGTTAATCTTATGCTCTATGTACATTTATTCTATATATATTTGCCTTGTAAGTTTAGGTTAAATTTATTTATCAAGGATCTCAAAATTCAAGTATAGTGATATTAAATACACTCTTGGTTTAATAAAGGAGAAAATCTTACCATATTTATCTTTGATGCTTTATAGAAAAGTAAGTAAGACCTTGTTTACATTCAATTGATCACTCAAGTAGACAATCCATCACTATGAGCTGAGATAAATATAGGTATTGTTGCTAAAATGTCATTCACACAAGTTATGATAAAGGTATATATTAACTTGTAACTTTGAATTGTAAAAATAGACTTATTTTAATAATTTTACTACATACTTAGGGTAAATATAACATATGTGAATGTATTGTGTATGCAAAGTTGTCCCATGACATTTGATAATCCCAATCAAATGATTAGTAGGGTAACTTATCATATTTTTCCCCTATTTCATATGCATGTTCATACAGTTGAGCTTGCCATTGACTCATTTAAGAGTCAAAAGCATATTGAGCAGGTCCATGAGCTTGCAGTAAGTGCATGTTTAAATGATTTTATATTCTAGTTTAAAATTAATTTCTTAAGAAGCGGTTGAATGTATTTTATGTTAATTATGTAATAATACTTGTATTTGAATAGGTTTAGTTGTAATCAAGATATGAGTGTAAGATCCACATTCAGACCTTGGAACAATACAAGGCATTTGAGGGATCTCCATATACCAAAAAGGAATCTCAGGGAGATTATTCTTTGAGGAAGGAAAAGAGAGGGAGGTTATTTTATGATTAGGATGTATTACATGAGATGTAATTTTTTGTATGTTTATATGGTAATGAACACATTTTGGCATTATATATATGTATATGACATTCACTGACATTAGATACTATGTTAGTAGATGTTATAATTTTTTGTATGCCTATCATAGAAATTTATGTATTATAGATATTGTGCATATGCCTATATAATGTTTTTGAAGTTTTCATTTGAATTATGTTAATCTATCTAATTTATATTTAGTTTTAATTTAAAATGTTATTGTATAGTGTTGTTTTGATCTTCCAAACTATTATCTTTCAGATCTCGTATTTAATGTTATACACAAATGAGGATTTAAAAATTGTTATTTTCAAGGTTTTAAATCTCTGATCTCAAATATTTTTTTAAATTAAAGTTTTTATTTGATTGTGTGTAATGGAAATAAAAGATGACATTTTTATCTATTTTACAGTTATCATCACCAATTTACAACTTGTTAATTGATCATTAGCATAAATTTAGTTCACTTAAGGCCCATACCCAATCATGTTAATATGTGTATAATGTAGAGACAAAATCATTTATAAATCCCTACAAATTTCTCACTCTAATACATATACCTACAAACTTGATCTTTCACCTTCACCTGGCTCTAATGCTTTTTTGGTTAGCTTTTCTTTAAACTAGGCCTACTACTTGTATGGCTTCTATGATTCTTGTTCCTTTATATTTTACATTACCTCTTGAGTAATCCATATCAATATATCTTTTCCACTCAACTCCTTTACTATCCTCCAACGTGCCCCTTTTATCATTCACTCTTCACACTCTCTCACTATACATTCCCTAGGCTTAGCTGTCCCTAGATGTCTTCCTCTTCTTGAATAATTTAAGCAATACTTACTCTAGATCTTATATCCACTTATCCAACCTTCATTCAACCCACTCAATATAATTTTAAATGCCTCCACACTCCTTTAAAATACCTTGCACTTTTTCCATTCAAGGGTTATTTGGCCTAATAGGCCTAATGCACGTTCTTGAGACTAGTTTATGACACTTCAACACCTCACTCTTGACATACTTAAACTCCCCATTGAAGTCTCTAGACCCAACTCAACACCCATTAATAGTTCTATTTATTTATATTCCTATACCTCAAGGGTGTTAATCCTCCTACAACTGATCTTTGATAATATCACAAACCTATTCTAACCTCTAAATCACCTTGAACACTTAACTTACACTTTTATGAAAAAGTGGGTGAGAAAAGGGGGGAGAGAGTTACATGGGGGTGTATGGTTTAGGAGATTAGGGAAAGTAGCTGAGTTAGTGGAGTAAGTAGGAGGTTTAGGAAAGAGGGATACATGGATAAATAAGATAAAAAACTACTTTTTCCATGAGGATAATGATATGACAGTGGATCATATTATAAATATTTATGAAGATCAATAAAATAATGTGTTATCTAGTGGAATAACCTCCTTATTATTATGTGGAAGAAGATCCTTATCATTAGGTATATGATCCTAGAGAATATTGACAAATTAAAAAAAGATAAGGAGGATGAAGTTATGAAAATTGTACAAGGAAAGGATGGTGTTTGTGTGAGAGGAGTGAATGATCTAGTAAGTGAAAGGTGTTGGACAATAAAGATGAATACTATATGCATGAGAGAGGCTTGCTAAGGTTGTTATAGGAGAAAACACCCAAGGCATAAGAAAATTTAAAAAATTTATAGACACTTTCAACTAGAAAAATGAATATGATACCCATAGATTCATTTCATCATTTGAAAACAAATAATTAATTTCCATTCAACCATACAAGGATTAATAAGTGCAAGCAGAAAATATTAGTTCCAAGTAAAGTGTTAATATGCAAAGACCTCATCTTGATTAAAAAAATATCACTTTTAACATATATAAGGGGGTGTATAACATCCAATAATAGGTTCTTTGCCTCCCATCATGCTCGAACGATAACCCCACCACCCATTCTAGCCTCAAGAATGCCCTTCCGAATACAAAGAAAATGTAGTTTTTTAATCTAAGTTCAAACATGCATAAAACATAACTTTTATGTCATTTTCATGAAAGTTATTTTCCATCTATGCCTCTTTAATCCCTCTAATCTCACCTCAAATCACTCATGTGGAACCTTCAAGAGAAATTTGTGGCACAAGTTGCAGTGATGGGTCCTAAAATACAACTTTTTGGCATTGAATAGGCAAATTCTTAAGCTTCAACTACCATTTCCACCTTTGGGACCTGTAATTGATAATATATCACTTTTATCACATCTATATAGGAAAATTAAATGTGATCATAATACCATGGCATTCAAATCCACTTGGAATTACATTTTCACTACTATTTAGGAGCATCAAACACTAATAATAAATGTTATCAAAGTTAAAGTTATGGTTGTAGAACTCTAATTATGATACTTCCTAAGCAAAAATTGGCACTAAAAACATATCTAGGGGGTAAAATAATATCTAATACTAGGTTTTTACCTTTCAATAATGCCCTATCAACAAACCCACCATCCATTTCGGCCTCAAGAACGCCTTTCTCAGTACAAGAAAAATGTAGATTTTTATCCTAAGTTTAAACACATGTAAAATGAAATATGTAAATCATTTCCATGAAACATAAAATCCTTACCTTTCCTATTTAAAACCTCTAATTTATCCTTAGATAACTCAAGTGTAACCTTCAATATCAATCTGTAGCATAAGTTACAGTGATGGGTCCTTAAATACAACTTTTTGGCATTAAATAAGCAACTTCTTGAGCTCCAACTACCATTTCTACCTATAGGACATCCAATTTATAATATATCACATATACATAGGAAAATTACACATGCTCAGACCACCTCTACATTCAAATCCACTTGGAATTACATTGTAACTAATGTTCAGGAGCACAAAAACATTAACAACAAATAGTGTCAAAGTTGAACTTATGGTTTTAGAATTTTGATTTTGATGCTTCCTAACCAAAAAATGGAACTAAAAATACATTTATTGGAAGTATAATTTCAATTAATAGGTTTTTATCCTCCCATCATGCCTTATTAACAAACCCACCTCCCATTCTAGCTTCAAGATCACCCTTCCCAATACAAGAAAAATGTCGGTTTTTAACCTAAGTTCAAACACACAAAATTAAACTTGTAATTCATTTATAATAACCATAAAATCCATCCCATTCCTATTAAATCCCTATAATCACACCTTATATAAATTAGATATAACCTTTGAGAGAAATTCATAGCACAAGTTATAGTGACAGGTCTTAAAATACAACTTTTTGGCATTAAATAGGCAACGTCTTGAGTTCTAACTACTATTTATGCCTCAGGGACCTAAAATTGATAATATATAACTTAGATCACACACACACACACACACACACACACACACACACACACACACACATATTCAAATTACACATTATCACACTAACAAAACATTAAAATCCACTCAAAATTATATTTTCACTATCGTTCAAGAGCATAGAAACACTGACAATAAATGTTGTCAAAGTTGAAGTTGTGGTTGCAGACTCTGATTATGATGATTCCTAACCAAAAGCTAGCACTTTTAACACATCCGAGAGTGGAATATAACATCCAATACTAGGTTCATGGCCTCCCATCATGCCTAATTGACAAACCCACCACCCATTATGGCCTCAAGAATGCCCTTCCCAATACAAGAAAAATGTAGTTTTTTAGCCTAAATCCAAACATGCATGAAATAAAACCTGTAATTCATTTACATGAATTGTTAAATCCTTTAACTACATATTTAATCACTATAATCACACCCTATGTCACTTAGGCATAACCTTTGAGATCAATTTGTGGCACAAGTTGCAGTGACAGCTCCTTAAATACAACTTTTTGGCATTTAATAGGTAACTTCATGAGCTCTAACTGCTATTTCTACCTCTAGCACCTCCAGTTGAGAATATATCACTTTTATCAAGTCTAGATAGGATAATTACATATATTAAAACTATCACAACATTCAAATCCACCTAGAAGTACATTTTCACTACCATCTAGGAGTGTGGAAATGCTGATAATAAATGTTGTCATAGTTGAAGTTATGGTTGTAAAACTCTGATTATGATACTTCTTGACCAAAAAATGGCACTGCCACCATGTCTAGGGGTGGATAATGTCTAGGACTAGGTTCTTTGCCTCTAATCACTCTTGATTGAAAAACCCACTACCCATTCTGTCGTGAAGAATGCCCTTCCCAATATAAGAAAAATGCAATTTTTTAGCCTAAATTCATACACACATAAAATGAATCTTGTAAGTCATTTCCAAAAACCATCAGATCCCTCCCCTACCTCTTAAATCCGTATAATTTTTCCCTAAATCACTTAGGTGTAACCTTTGATGTCAATCTGTGGTATAAGTTACAATGGTGGGTCCTAAAATGCAAATTTTGGGCATTGAATAGGTAATTTATTGAGATCTAACTACCATTTCTACCTCCAGTTGAGAATATATCATTTTGATCATGTCTAGATAGGAAAATTGCATGTTTTTCCACTACCATAATGTTCAAATCCACCTAGATTTGCATATTCATTTACATTTAGGAGCGCAAAAATACTAAGTACTTAAAAAGTTAGCTTTTCTTAGCTTGAAAAACATGAAATTCTTTACTGACAGTGTCAACCATGTGAAGGTGGAAGCTTATTTGGCACCACTAATATGAAAAAAAAATGAAAAGAAATTAAAAAATAAATTCATATGTACTATCTAGAAAATAAAAAACATTTGGTAAGATTGATTACATCTACATTTGAAAAGTCAACATACCTACATATTTCAATCCAACAAACCACTTGGATCTACTCTATCTTTGATAGTATCAATAATAGATTCATGTTTTGACTCTAGAAATTTTCATAGTTTCATGTTTAATGGCCTCCCATGATATTTTTTAATTGAATATTCATTACAAGAATCAAATTTTAATAGTGCATTATCTTCCTGTGCATTTCAAACTCTTCAAACAACCATTGATTTTATTTTTTTATAAAATACTGTCAAAACCAAGTTCTAGTGACTACCACTGACCCGGTGGGATATTCAATGTTTTCTCCATCTAAAACTAGGGAATTCAATTTTTTATTTCTCTCTACACACTAACACAAGTATTAATTTGTGACCTCTTCATTGTCCTTATCTGTAATAACTATAAAAACATGCTTTGTATCACAAAAAACCATTTTTTATGAAATTATGAATATATATAATGAGAATAAATTGTACATAATGAAAAATATTCTACCTAGTTGTAATAGATCAGATACATGGTCAAAGTCATATAATAATGTCATATCTATAAGTTGTAATGTTTTTGGAACCTATATGTGTTGATTGGAGTTAGAGATTTGGAACTCTAGTCATCTAACCACTCTTGTGACTCACATTTATTTTAAATAGAGTCCATGCATGCATAATAAAAACATGCCAAGTGTCTCATATGAATAGTCCAAGAATTTGCATTTGAGCTAAAAAATGAGTGGAGATCATTTGAACCTGTTAGAGTCATACGATCCTCATACTTTGCCAAATTGTATTCCTCCATTAAGCATAAATGTCTATGAATAGTAGAATTTGGTTGAGAACAATGACATATGTTCTCATTACACCATTCAACCATAGTTTTTGCATTTCTAAAATTAGCACCCTCTTCAAATTTCAAATCTTCTATTGCATTGGCTCTTTTTACACATGCTCTAGCACTATCATGTTCCCCTTTTCCATGGTTAGCATGAGTGAAATGCTAAATGTGTTATACACTATTGGTAACATGCATCCTTATCAACTAATAAAACAAATTTGTGTATTTTTGAATTGTGATGTGTAATTTTTTGACCAAATGTAATGTTGATTGAAAGTAATGCTATTATGGCTCAAATATTCCTAGAACTTCTAAAAATAACCTTGCACATACTCTAAATAATATGATCAATCATCGTTGATATAGAAATGGTACTCCCTTAGAATTCATTTTTGTTGCTCTTTATTATCAAGTGCATGCATGAATGATATGTGCATAAATATGGTAAATTATGATGAGTTGTAATACTATGATTGAACTTCCATTTGTGGTTTGAATGTGTAATTTTTAACAAATTTAACTACTAAAACAATTTAACCAAGTGGGAATGTATCTTTGATTATATTAAAATGTTCATGCAACAATCTATCCCTATGTGTGTGCCTTGCATACTCATAGATAATTATCTCCTTAAATTTGACCAAAAAATTAGAAATAGTTATCTTTTTTTATAAAAATGTCGCACCTTTTAGATTCTTTGTCATATTTTACTTGATAAGTCACTGATTTATATTTGCTTAAACCAACTAATTCCTGTCCAATTAAACTTGTACTCTCCTCATGGATACAATTTTTTAATTTTAGAAATCAACCACAAATGCTATAATTTCCATCTAAAAATGATTTTTTATCAAATAATTATCTATCTGATATTTTTTTTAAATAGTTAGAATAAATTCCTTGGCTAATTTTGGAGGAAATTCAATGATATCAAGGTTTTGATCCTAGTCCAGATAATGTAAATGCAATGGTTGAATGGTCACATGAGACAAATTTAGTGCACATCACAATAATGCTATAATAAGATGAAATCAAAAAGAAAGAATATTACAAAAGACAATAGATAAGAGCAAAACATAGACTTTCATTAATTCATACAAGAATAATAGCTCTCACACCTTACAAGATACAAAGGAGAACATGCCATTAAATAGGCTGAGAAGAGGCACGAACACATCCATTTGGAAATGTGAACAAGGGTTAGTTTCCAAATAAATAGTAACCCCATGTGCTAGAGATAAGTCAACATTGGTTGGTGAATCACAAGGCATCCTCACCAATCTTTTTGACCATAATTTACACATGTGGGTGTGAAAATAAGTGACCTCATAAATCATCCTAAATAACCAAATATCCACCTAAGCATAGTGAAAAATATAAGTGTAGTAAGAAATTAAGGTGAAAAATCTACATTAACACCCTCCCTTAAGCATAGCTTAGGTGGATAGTAGAATTGGGTCCCAGTAACTAAGCTTGATCAGGTACTCAAGTACAATGTAATCTCTCATAAAGTGGAGAAAAAGAGAAAACCTAGTGGCAAAAAACTCCCCCCCAAAAGAGAGAAATGAATAAGTGAAGAGGCTAGAATCCCCCACTAAAGATGATGAAGCTATCAAAATGAAGTGCAACCCAAGAAGTGTTCATAGATGAATGAGCTTCCTCTTAGCAAAGGGTTTGGTGAAGATATTAGCAACTTACTCTAAAGACTAGAAAAATACTAAGTTGATGACCTACTCATAAATCAACTCCTAAATGAAGTACATGTGAATCTCAATGTGTTTGGTCCTCTGATGAAGGACCAAATTCCTACAAATTTGAATGGTGCTCTGGTTATCACAAAATATGACTATGGGTTACCTGATCTAGATACTAAGCTCAAAAAGAATCCCCTGAATCCAAATAGCCTTAGTATTTGCATTAATAACTCCTATTTACTCTACCTCTATAGAATATAGAGCAATATCATTTTGCTTCTTGCTTGACCAACTAATGGGGTTAAAACCCAATGAGAAACTATAACCTAAAGTGGGTTTACAATAGCTGGTATCATCAGCCTAATTTAAGTCTATGTAGCCAACCAAGTCAAAATTTGAACCAACCCTGTAATGTATCCCATACTTGTGTGAACCCTGAATGTAGTGCAAGATCTTCTTAGCAATTTTCCAATGTAGCTCATGGGCTTCCTGCATGAATATCTAAATAATGCTAATAGCATAAGAGACGTTACATCTAGTGTGAGTCAAGGAAATAAGGCTGTCATTAAGTTGTTGATAAAAGGTAGCATTAACCAACACAGTAGAACAATCTACCTCAAGCTTGACTCTAGGTAGGAATGGAGTCAGAGATGGCTTATAGTCAGCCATATGAAACCGTGCCAATAGATCAAGAGAGTATTTGGTCTACATAAGTAAAATTCCTAAATCTATCTGAGTGATCTCAATGCCAAGGAAGTAGTGTAGTAGGCCCAAGTCAATCATAGTGAATCTATCTTGAAGAGTTTTCTTCACTAGTGAGATATTTGAAGAAGAATTCCCTATGATCAAAAGGTTATCAAAATACAAAACTAGTATCAATAATGAATCATCCTACTACAATAAGTATACATTGGGGTCTCAATGGCATCTAGTGAAACTTGAAGTAAGAAGGAAGGAATCCATTTTGGCATACCAAGCCCAAGGGGCCTATTTGAGGCCATAAATGGATTTCTCAAGTCTACACACTAAAGAAAAATCTTGAACAAACCTGGATGGCTATTCCATGTAGATATCTTCCTCAAGGTCTACATGAAGAAATGCACTCTTTACATCTATCTAATGTACACTCCATTCATGTGTTGTGGCTACAACAAGTGTGAGTTTGATCAAATTCATCTTAGCTACAGGTGCAAAGGTCTCTAAGTAGTTGATGGCAACTACTTGTCAAAATCCATTGGCTGCTAATCTAGCCTTTTACTTGTCAACAAACCCATCTACATCATACTTAGTCTAATATATCTAGTGACATCGAACTATCTTCCTTCCCTTAGGGAAAGAAGTCAAATCCCAAGTGTGATTGCTAATCAAGGAATTATATTTCTCATCCATGGCTCTATCCCACTCAGGTATGCTTGGAGTTTCTCTAAAAGTCGATGGATCCATTTTAGAATCAAAAAAGGCATATTGTCCACTCTTAAAGTCTACCTAAGTACATTTGCAATCATCTATATCCCCTAACCAAGTGCCTATACTCTCAAGTGTCTACCTAGCCCAAAGGGGGCTTGAAATGGGTGAGTTAGGTGTCAAATCATCATCCTCTGATGCATGCTTAGAAGTGGATGAGGATGACTCCTATCACTTTACTCATTTTTAGAACTAGAATAAGAATAAGAAGTGATCTCTACCTTAAGAACCTACTTTAAATGATCTGAATCCTTAAACTGCTCATTCAAATTGAGTGAAACCAATGTAGAGAGAGAAGTGTCAAGTAAAGAGTCAGTGAGACTCTCCTAAATCCTAACACTCATCTTGATGCATAACTAATGATTCTTAGGATGAAGAAGTCTATAACCTTTGACCCCATCCGGATACCCAAAAAATATACAAGGTTTGGATTTAACCTCCATAGCCTTGCATTTTTTTTTGGAAATATGCACCATCACTGGCGATCTGAAGACCCTAAAATGTTGCACCTCTAGTTTTATATTATGCCAAAATTTATAAGGAGTGATGTCCTTTAAATCTTTATGAAGAATCGAGTTTTGATGTAACATGCACAATTGATGGCTTCTACCCATAACTATGGAGCCAATGATCTAGAGCGAATCATATAGTCAGCCATCTCCTTCAAAGATTGATTCTTATGTTCTGCTACACCATTTTGCTAAGGAGTGTATGGTACTATCCACTAAAAATTAATCCCCTTATTGGTACCAAACTAATCAAATTTATGGTTGATGTACTCCACCTCCCATTGTCTATTTGAAGAATTTTGATGCACTTTCTAGATTGCTTCTTAGCTAGAGCCTTAAAGTCTCAAAAGTTATCAAAAACTTTAGACTTTTGTCTAAGAAAGTAGACCTATGTGTATCTAAAAAAATCATCAATGAAGGTGAGGATGTATCTGGCCTTGGTAAAACAAGGATGAGGAAACTACCCCATGACATCACTATGAATCAACTCAAGAGGTACTAAAGCTCTCCTAGTTTTACCTTTGTCAAATTTCTCTTTGGGATGTTTGCCAAGGTCACAACCCTCACAAAGTCCCTTAGAGAATTTAACTCTAGGCAAGCCTATAACCATATCATGTTGACTAAGCTGCTCAAAATAGCCATAGTTAAGATGGCCAAACCATTCATGCTATAGTCTATTAACTTCATCTAAATGGTTAAGTAATGTGGTAGGATGAACATCTAGAGCAAAATGGAAGGTGTATAGTCTAGAATGGTGATTATCCCTCCCTAATGTAACTATAGAGTCAATGTGTAGCTCTCTAATCTCAATTGAATTTGGTGTGACCTTGACTCTCATGTCATGCCCTATGTGAGTAATTTGATACATTGAAAGAAGTTTAGTTGATAGTGAAAGTATCATTTCTGAACATTCCACCTTTAACTTCAACAGCCCCTCTTCCTAAGAAAATTGTTGGAGTGTCATCACCCAAAGTGATAGAGGACATACTACATGGCTCTAAGTCAAGAAACTCAACCTCTAACAAACCCATATGGTGTGAAAAACTAGAGTCGATAACCCAAGATGAAGTAGATATAGAAGCCACTAAAACTAAAGCTTTGCCTTTAGGTTTCTCCTTTTATTTTTCCTTTGCCTTAAAATATTCTTTATCTGATGATGACTATTTAATAGACTTAGTGACCCCTATATTATTTTTCTCTAAGAGATGTGTAAGGTGATCTATATGTTTCTACATACACTTGTGCTGATCATGCCCATTCTTCTTGCAATAGGAGCACTTAACCTTTTCTCTCTTAGGTTTCCCTTTGGAGGAGG
The DNA here is from genome assembly GCA_037957365.1 of Torreya grandis. Classification (NCBI taxonomy): domain Eukaryota; kingdom Viridiplantae; phylum Streptophyta; class Pinopsida; order Cupressales; family Taxaceae; genus Torreya; species Torreya grandis. Next base: position 607,807 of record JARHVA010006855.1, read on the forward strand.
AGGTTTTAGTGCTAGTTTTTGTAGTGGTTTTTTGTTCTTTATTATTCTTAGGATCCTTACTCTTCTGTTTCTTATCTTTTTTGCTAGAGGCTTTCTATTTCCCATTCTCAACAATGAGGGTTGAAGGTTTGGAAGACTTAAGGGTTCCCATCTAGATCAATTTATCTTATTCCTTAATTAAATCCACAATAAAGTCATATAAGGATGGAATTATCCATTTGGCTCCTATGGCTCTCTTAGTAGCATAAAAGGTAGAGACAAATACAAAATAATCAGGTCTTAGTTTTGCAAGCACAGAAAGAACTAACTATTCATCTTTATTTTTAGTTCCACACTCTTTTAACTACAAACTAAGTGACTTAATCCTGGTGAATAAATATTCTAATGTGTCAAAGTTGCTAGGGTTCAGACTAATTATCTCAATCTCAAGCTCATGACCCCTCTGGTGTCGATTTTTCCAAACAATTTTTCTAGGAGTATCCCAAACTTCTTTGGGAGATTTGGCTGACTCTATGTGAAATAAGAGTTCTGATGAAACTAAAAGACATAATATTCTAAAATATTCATCACATTTATTAAACTATTTTATTTTATCTACTTCAGCTTGGGCTCAACTTCTACCCCCATAATTATGAGAAACAACCCTTTATTTCTAAGAACCATTGTACTCTTATTTTTTCATTCCTGGTAGTTGAAGGGTGCGAGTGAATTAACAATGCTAATATCTATTTAAAAATTAAGATTAATGTGTTTATTGTTATTGAATCATAAATCAAATGTGCAAAAAAGGAGAGAATTTCATAATAGAATCACAACCATAATACAACCCCCCTGAAACTATGTCAGGTAGCCCCCCCCCCTCGGGCCCCCCAAATTTTGGCACTTTATAAAGTAGTGAATTTTACAAGGAAAATTGGCCCAATTCATGAAAAATAATAAAATAAACATTTTTACAAAAGATGCTACTCAATTTCAAGTTATTGTTTGTAAGATATTATCAAAACAATTTCTTGTAAATAGGCCTATGAATAAAAACTTGCACTTAAAACTTAACAAAAGTACCCTTGGGAAAGGTAAAATATGCCTTTCAACCACTTGTTAGAACTAGAATTTTTCCATGAACTTAAAAAAGTCAACGTAAGTGAAAAATATTTTTTTGGTTGCCTCAAGATGTGTGTGAGTGTGACTTTTTATTTAAGGAAAAATTACAAGTTAAAATAAAAATTAATGAAATGTATAGTTGTTATTTGTCTCAAAAGTCAATAAAGCCAACACCTTACACTCCATAGCAATCTTAAAAAGCAATTCTCAGAAGGTAAAGACAAATGGACAAAAAAAGGTGGCATCTTAGTCAAAAAGGACACAATTATCATCAATGTTATTTGTCAAAGTGCAAAACTCTTCAACACAACAACCACCACATGTAATAGACAATTGTCTCATTACAACACAAATAATTATGCTCTACTTGCAACATATACCTTGACTTCAACTTCCAACATAGTAGTGCAAGATTTCTAATGCCTGAGCTTTAGATCTCAATGCTTTGTTGAAATCTTCCAATGCCATGTTGTTGTTTACAAACAAAAAATTTAATGCAAGAGTATAATATGCAGTCCAAAATCACCTCAAGCCTTCACTTTCCTTATTTCCATGTACTTGCCTTAGATCTCCTTCCTCCTTGTATACACTAAGATAAATGATGCCATTCTTAAACTCTTTCAACATAGGCTGATAAGAATGCAAGTTGTGGTTGATTTCAACATAGAAATGGAAGGAAAAATGCCACTCTTGCTAGAAAGATTAATTTGAACATAGACAAAAAGAGGGGAATAAATAAGATTATGAAGTACAAATCTAAAAAAGGCACAGTTCAACACTCTAGCTCTTGTAATGCCTTCTCTCTCCTCTCTTTCTTCCAACACCTTCCCTCCTCTCTCCTCCAATGTCCTCTCAATACCAACGCTTGGAAAAATACTCCAACAAGAGATTTTAGCCTAAAACAGAACCCTACAATTTTTCTCAATCTCAAAAATTTTGAGATTTTTTTTAAAGCTCCCAGTTTTTTTTTAAAACTCACACAAATTGCCTTAAAACATGTAAATAATCTCTAGATTTTAAATGAAAGCTAACAATTAACAAGACTAGACAAACATTTATCGGGTTTGCTTTGATACCATATCAAAGTTTTTATCCCAATTTGGATAATGTAAATTTAATGGTCTAATGATCACATGAGACAAGGCTAGTGCACATCATAATGAAGATGTAACAATATGAAATCATAAATCAAGAATATTATAAAATACAATAGATAAGAGCAAAACCTAGACTTGCATTGATTCATACAAGAATAATAGCTCTCACACCTTACAAGATACAAAGGAGAATACACTATTAAATAGACTAAGAAGAGGTACAAACCACATATATTTGGTAATGTGAACAAGGGTCAGTTGCCAAATAAATAGTAACCCCATGTGCTAGAGATAAGTCAACATTGGTTGGTGAATGACAAGGTATCTTCACTAACCCTTTTAACCACTATTTACACATATGGGTGTGAAAATAAGTGACCTCATAAATCATCCTAAATAATCAAATATCCACCTAAGCATAGTGAAAAATATAAATGTAGTAAAAACCTAAGTAAGGTGAAAAATATAAACTAAAAAATGCCACACTCCTACAAAAAAAATAGTGTGAAAATTACAATGAATATAGAGAAAAACATCATAGTGCATTAAAAATTTAACATGTGATCTACAACAAGTGGTGTGTGTGTGATTAATATTTAAATAAAAAGGTTTGGCCATCTCAAAATATATTTGACAAATAGAAATTTGTGGATATCTTTCTAAAAACTTAGAGTACAATTGCGTTTGAGTCATATCCAATAAATATTTTAGATGCGATTCAATATTACAAGAACCAACTCATTTTTCACACATCTCTTGCATTGGGTAAAACTCTTGTATTGTCTTTCCAAAATTGAGCAAGTAAATCTTTGAGAGCATTGGCTATAGCCTTTTCCTTTCCTAAAAGTCTACCAGAGAATCCCTAGATCTCATTAGTATTAGGTTTGTTAAGTCTTTCACATTTTTCAATTGCTTTCATTAATGTTTTTCTATTTATATTAAGTACTCGCTTGTTTTTGAAGGCATTCATTTTTTCCCTATTTGGCCACTTATTGCACAAGTTATAAGTATACGTTGGGTAGCATTACAATCTTGGGTATGTGATTTTGGGCCTACATTATGATATGCATCATGTAGATTTTCAATTATTTCATTGTTTTCATTATCTATGTTAGATTTTCTTATTCCTAATGTGTACATTATAAGTCTCATCTTAATCAAATTTATCAATGAAACAAATAATTAACATCTTTGACTATCACAATCCAAATTATGAAAGAAATTATCCTAAATTTGTTCAGACAGTATTGTTAAATAGAGATCAAACATTTTATTATGCATTGGTTCTAAAAAAATTTCATCGAATTCAATTAAGTACTTGTCTTTTCTATGTACAATTCTTGAAAGTGTTGTTAATGGTGGAATTTGTTGAGAAGGTATTTCAAAATTGTTATTACTCTCATGGTATAGAGGTGGGATGACATTTTCTTCACTATTTATTTCTTCATTATATGTTTCCATGAAATTTTATTGATTGTTAATTCCATAATTATTTGTTTCCATTTTAAAAAAAATATTCATGGGGGTAAACCATCATACATAGACTCATCATCAACAAAATCAAATACTTGGAAATTTGAATGTAAATTTTCAATATTATCTAATTCATTATTGTCAATTTCATTATTATTCATTTCATTATGGTAAATTTCATAATTATTCAATTCATTATGGTGAATTTCATCATTGTTTAATTCATTATTTTTAATTAGCTCATTATTTATGGCATTTGGTTCATCAAGGTTAGGGTTTGTACCATGTCTTAAATGAGTTTTTGCATTTGTATCCTGTATTTCTCTCTCAACTCTTCTAATTCCTTCAACATTTCATTCTTCAAGATCTTCCTCTTCCTCAAATGTGATCCATCACCCATCAAGGATAATTGATAGCTTTTCAAAGGTGGGTTCAAAATAATTACATAGGTCCCCCAAGTCCTACAGAAGTACACATAGAATGTTTGTGGGGACAAAAGTCTTGATTTGGGTTTAAAATAAACATTGAAAAGTGAGTTTTGTCTACATAAAAAATAATGCAATCATGTTATTCTTAATATACATTAGGAAATAGGTATTCGGGTTTATGTTTAAGGGTGTATATAAGGTATAATCACTTTATGCCATGTGAACCTAATTCTTACTACAAAGGATGTTAATTGGCTCTAAATAAATTGGTAAATAGGGAACTTATGGTTTATAATTCAGGGTGTAATGTTTAGGGTTTAGGGCTTAGGGTTTAATGTATATATGGTTTAGGGTGTACATAGGGTCCATTATGTTTTTGGGCTAAATTAGACCCCACATCATCACATATTGAGCCAATTAGTCAATTAGGACAATGAGTAATGCGATTTGGGTCAAATTAAGTAATATATACCTAATTATTACTCTAAATGATGTTAATTAGTGATAAACTAATTTATTTAGGGTTTAAAATTTAGGGTATAGATTTTATGGTTTAGGGCTTGGGGTTTAAGGCCTATAAGGTTCAGGGTTTATGGTACACATGGTCTAATCACAATGATAATTGAGGATAATTTGAATCACTTGGACCTATTTGTGACTATATAGTATGTTTTCAGTTTGTCATTATACCCCATGTCATCGTGAAAATTAAGTGAAATAGTAAAATGGGGTAATTAGTCATGTGATTTAGGCTAAATTAAACCCTGTAAACTTAATTCTTAGTCTAAATGATGTTAATTTGGGATAAAGTGATTGGTTGAGGGTTTAAAGAGTTTATATTTATGGTTTAGAGTTTAGGTATTATGAAATTTAGAGATTATGGCTTAGGGTATATGTTTTTAAAAGGTACAATCATGAAGGTAATTAGGGCAAATTTGAGCTTTTTAAACCTAGACAAGTGAGTAAATAATGTGATTTTGGCTCAATTAGCCCCTACATCATCACAAATTAAGCTAATTATTCAATTGCAATAATGAGTGATGAGATTTTGACCAAGTTTATCCTTGTGAACCTAATTATTACTATATAAAGGATGTTAATTAGGGATAAATTGATTGATTTAGGGTCTAAAATTTAAAGGGTTTGGGGTTTAGGTCTTATGGCTTAGGGTTTAAGGTAAATGGTATAGGGCTTTGGGTTTAATTTATAGGATATAGGGTTTAATCGCTAAGGTAATTAAATAAAATTTAAGTTGCTTGAATCTATTTATGATAATTGCCTTAATGTTTACATTTTTGATAAAATTAAGGTAAGTTAAGACATACATGTTGCATGCATTATACAATAGATTGAGCCATAAATTTGGATTAGGGACTCAATTTTTTCCAAATCATAACTCTAATTTCACAAATTGACTAATTAAAATAATTCATGATAGAATCAAACTTAATTTTGCCCTAAAACATATCTTGCTCTTGAAGGGGTTCAAATTGGCCTCAAATGCCTCCTCGATTAAATGAATCAACTCTTTGGTTAATTATATATGACATGACATTAGGGTTAATTTCACTCCAAATCACATCATATATAATTTAAAATAGGTTCATGTGGCTCATTTTGACCCTAATTAAGGATTAGGGATTAGGGATTAGAGCATTAGGGCATAGGGATTAAAATTTATGTTTTAGGGTCTAGGGATTAGGGTTTAGGGCACATAATTTACTTTTAAGGGTGTATAAGGTCTAATCACTCTATGTCATGTGAACCAAATTCTTACTACAAAAGATGTTAATTGGGGCTAAATCAATTCATAAATAGGGAAATTATGGTTTATAATTTAAGTTATAGTATTTAGGGTTTAGGGTTTAGGGCTTAGGGTTTTATGTATATATGGTTTAGGGTGTACATAGGCTCTAATGTGTTTTTAGGCTCAATTATCCCCCACATCATCACATATTGAGCTAATTAGTCAATTAGTAAAATGAGTAATGCAATTTGGGTCAAATTAAGTAATGTATACCTAGTTATTATTCTAAATTATGTTAATTAGTGTTAAAAAAATTGGTTTAGGGTTTAAAATATAGGGGGTAGGTTTTATGGTTTAGGGTTTAGGGTTTAATACCATAAGGTTTAAGGTTTAGGGTACACAAGGTCCAATCACAAAGATAATGAAGGATAATTTGAATCACTTGAACATATTTATGACTATAAAATATGTTTTTGGGTTGTCGTTATACCCCATATCATCATGAATATTGAGTGAATTAGTCAAATAATCAGTCATGTGATTTAGGCCAAACTAAGACCTGTGAACTTAATTCTTAGTCTAAATGATGCTAATTTGGGCTAAAATGAATTATTTGAGATTTAAAGAGTTTATATTTATATTTTAGATTTTAGGGATTAGGAAATTTAGGGATTAGGGTATAGGTTTTAGGGTATATAAGGTATAATCATGAAGGAAATTGAGGCAAATTTGAGCTCCTAGAAATTATATCTATGAGTAAAGAATGTGATTTTGGGCTTAATCAACCCCCACATCATCATGAATTGATCTAATTAGTCAATTATGATAATAAGTGATGTGATTTTGACCAATTTAATCCTTTTGAACATAATTATTATTATATAGAGAATGTTAATTGGTGTTAAATTGATTGGTTTAGGGTTTAGGGTCTAAAATTTAAAGGGTTTAGGGTTTAGGGCTTATGTCTTAGGGTTTAAGGTAAATGGTACATGGTTTAGGGTTTAAGGTATAGGATATAGGGTCCAGTCACTAAGGTAATTAAATAAAATTTGAGTTGTTTGAACCTATTTGTGACAATTGCCTTCATATTTTCATTTTTGATAAAAGTAGGGTCAGTTAAGTCATACATGTTGCATACATTATATAATTGATTAAGCCATAAATTTGGTTTAGGGGATCAATTTTGCCCAAATCATGACCCTAATTGTATAAATTGACTAATTAGATCAATTCATGATAGAATCAAACTTAAATTTTCCCTAAATCATATCAGGCTCTTGAAGGGGTTTAACTTGGCCTCAAATGCCTTCTCGATTAAATGAATCAACTCTAGTTAATCATATATGACATGACATTAGGTTTAATTTCACTCCAAAACACATCATATACAATTTAAAATAAGTTCATATGGTTCATTTTGAGCCTAATTACCTCCATAATTGAACTAATCAACATTTTCATTCATTAGTTGATGACATTTAAGTTTATTGAGCTTAAAACCACATTCTATACATGTAAAACTTGCATGAATAAATAATTTTTCTTTGCTTTAATCAAGTTGATGAAATTGGAGATGATAAACCCCCAAATCAAATTTTATAGTCATGTAATTAGGTTAAAGGGGCTCAAAATATCCCCAATTTACGTCAGATGCATAGCTAGATTGGAAATCCAAAGGCTAAGTTTTGGCCATAAGTTTAAAAATTGTATTTGATGACATCTCGTGATAAAATAAATTATGTCATAAAATGTATAATGAATTATATCTTAAAACCATGTAATTTTTTTATTGATTCTTGAGAATTAAAGGGTCTCAGGACCTTACACCATATATAGCTTATGATAAAAAAGGTGGTATGGCTTAACATTAAAAAATGTTAAGGCAAATTTGACTAAACAAAAAAATAACATATACTTCAATAAAAGAACTAGATTGATCAAACTAAAAATTCATGGTTACTTTGTTCATCCTTCAAAGTTCTCCAGGATGGAGAGTTATGAATCTAACATTCTTTTTTCCTATTTCTTACTAGGTGTCATTCTTCATCTACCCCCAATTTGATAGAATTTGAATTTAAAATTCTATTTCTTTACTTGTGATTACTTCTAACATTTTAATACTTATTAACATTACTATCAATATGATCAATAGACTTAGCATTTTGAGTTGATTTGACTAATGAATTTACCTTGACCTTTGTTAATCCTTTGGACCTCTTGAAGTTGTTTCTTCTTGACAAGTTGGATTAACCACCACAACTTCAAGATGTTCTTTACTAGCCTCCTTGACCTAAGAAGATTCATGCTTATGCTTAAATTTTTGGTAGGAATCAAAGAGATGTCCAACCTAAAAATAGTTCCAACATCTAAAAGGGACTTCTTCAAAATCAAGGGTTTGAAACTAGCTTCTATTAAGTAATTTCAACTCAATACTTTTAGGTAAATCCTAAGAAGTATCTAGACAAACCAAAATTTTGGTAAAGGTAGTGCAGAGAAGTTTCAATGAAGAATCATCAATTTTTAACAAAACCCCTACTGCTAAGCCAATAACTGAAAGCCCTGATTTAGTCCAAAACTAAAGAAGAAGATATGGTAATCTCACCCATATAGGATGTAATGAAATATTTTCAGTCAAAGGGTTAAAATCAGGAATCTAGGGTTTTAAGAGTAAAATGTGATCTTCAAAGCACCAAATTTTAGCCTAAAAAATCTTATTTTGATCAACCACAAAATCAAAGGAAATAATAAAAAAACCCTTTGGCACAAGGGTAAATTTCCATATTATATTCCATCAAAGATCTCCAAGAATTTGAAATGAAATTATGCAAGGAGGAAAGGTTTGGCCAAAACTTATCAAAATGGCAGACCAAACTCCTCTTCAAAAACCATTCTTCACCTTCCAAAACATCCATCAAGTCTTGATTTTCAAAATTAATAGAAGATATTTTTTTTTAAGAAACACTACCTTGATCCACAAGGGAAATCAAATGATCTTTAGATGACTAAACTAAGTGATTTAGTAGGGAATTTGGAGGAGAATGAAGCCTAGAGTCCACCAAACTACCCTTGCTTGATTCTGGTAAAGATATCCTCCTCAAATCTACCTCTGTCATAGACTGTGTTTACAAACCTAGGCTAACTTCATTGCTTCCACCAAAAACCTACTCCCCTGACCCACGCATAGCTATTGCTAAATAAAAATTTGACTTGGTAGAAGCCCTAGTGGAAACCATTAGTGCAGAAACATACACATATACAAAATGTTAGATCTTAAAACCAAGTAATTATAAGTAGTTAAGTCAACATATTTAAATGCCCATAAATTTTTTGAATTATAATGTGATACCATGACATCTTAATTAACCATCCAAGGTTAGGGACCTTTCCCATATCACATGAAAGAACACCACTATTAGGGAGCTTGAGAACATACATATAATTTGAGCTCAAGAGCAAAAACCATTTTTGGGTGTTATGAAGATATAATTTATTAATACATTCATGCTATTTGAATTTGAATTCAAACATCAAGCCTTTTGACTTAGGAATGGCTGGGATTCCCTAGCCAAAGGCTTGGACCTATCAATCTATAGCAAAGTCTAAGAGTTTTGATAGAAAACCAAAAAAATCAACTTTGATCACTAATACACTACAAATTTCGATGATAAAATTTAAAAACTTAATACCATCATGATGATCATGCTCTCTTCTTAACAAAATATGAATTTTATAATTTTTGGACTAATTTAAGGTTTCAAACTATGTTGATTTCTAACTTTACCTTTTTTAGGTCACTACATGCCACAAATATACATGCATATACATGTCCATGTAATTTATTTTTCATTTATCCAAGTATAAAACAAGTTATATGCTCACAAACTAGGTCTAATTCTACACACATTCAAAAAACAAAATTGATTTTCATTTTTTGATGTAGTTAGGGGCCTCGTATGACTGGCTATCTATTTTTTCTATCAGTTTTCATGATCTATTTACTTGTAAAATTCATAAAAAAAAGTATTCATTGAAAAAAAAATATAAGTCACAAACTAGAAGATCTTATCCAAATATTCCCCAAAGGGTTTCAAACAATATTAAATATTGCTCAAAAAATGGTGGGTCGTATGATCGCCTATCTACTCTTTTTAATTAAAAAATAGGATTTCTTCTTAAAATTTTAGATGTTTGACTTAATTATGCTTAACATTTTTATAAAAAATAGTGTTTTGGAAACTACACTCGAAATGCTACATTTCATGTTCTTACACCATCTTCAAATTTGGAGTGTAGATATCTCAAATTATCTATAGAAGTCCATATTTCTAAAATTTTAGGAAAATCATGTCCATGAGTAGGCCCAAGTTTATCCCCCAACATTGTGCACTTACCCTTTTTTTATATGATATTTTAGTATCAGGTGTTATACAACTGTGAAATTCTATATGTGAATTATTTATCACTTTTATAATTGTTGATGGAGGATGTGTTGCAATTTCATATAGGATGATTGATATTATATGGAATATTGAGGAGTATGGTACCTTATATTCATGGGGGTGAATCATATTGACCAACTTGTATAGATATTTACATAGGTTTACTCGAGAGGTATATGATGAATGTGTGGGATCAACCACATTATTGCATTGTTGGGTGTATGAGCATATAGTTGTTATTAGACTAGTTGGGATGCCTTGAGCTAGATGAGATAATCCCCGTATGTATGCCTAGTGGTGGATGAGAACTAGTCAAGTTACATGATCAAACACTATGTTTTGTCATCTCATATTAGATCAGGTGATATCATATTATATTATATGGAGACCATGTTGAGGATTTGAGGGATGGTTGGAGGATGTCATGGAGTTATGGCATATATAAGTTAGAAGTTGGATCCATGATCAATTTATAGGGGTATATGAGTGGTTTCACATGGAGCGCATGATGCTCTAGTTTGGTATTATATATGGAGTGCCCCAATCATTAATTATTTGGGCACAGTCAGTGAGGGTCCCAACATGAGCAAGGGAGTGAGCTCAAATTTCAACAGATGAGTTACCTTCATTGTTGAAAGATGAGAGAGATATAGTGTTAGATATTTAACATTTTGATGATGTTTTATGTAAAAACTAGTATACATAATGGTGGAAATGACATAGATGGTGACACTTATTTCTAGTTATTTCCTTCAAAAACTTCAACAGTAGACCTAGGAGTGGCCAGTGTAGGTGGTAAGTATATTTATAATATGTTTGATGATATATTTCTATACAAGAATAAAAGATATGGTAACATTATGTTTGGTATATATATATATATATAGGAGATAATGATTACTGGCCATGGTGAAAAATGTAGCTTGTCATGTCCTTACAAGATATGTACCCAATAGTTTCATTCTCAAGAGGCTCATGGAGCAAGTTGATGTAGCAAGGCTTCATGCTCCATTATTTGATAGAGTGGCCATTATTATTGCAACATATGTTCATACAGGGGGAGAATAGAGGATCTCCAAGTAAAGTGAGATGCATTAGTGATTGAGTGAAACTAGTTACAAGCCAAGTTATCTCTTTAGTAGATGCCTCCACTAATGCTAGATTTGGAGTTGAGTAGGAACATCTTATAAGAGTATGTTTGATTTCAAGGTATGTATAATAAACTTAAAGATATATTGTCAACCTATGAGGCCAAATGGATGTCACTATCTAATTCATATGATGCAGTGGGTTCCTCTACCTCTCGTGCACCCTTGGTAGATGATATTGATATAGATGTCAATTATGCCTTAGTTATTAGTGGCCAAGGTCCTATTGTAGACTGATGTTTTTATGTTAGTACATTTGATATGTATGAACATTTACTATGACTTATATAACTTTGACATGTTATTTTATTGCCTTAGTGAATTTTTTTATCTTTTGATTTTTTTTATCTTTGAGTAAATTTCCAATTAGATGGATATAAAAATGCAGCATATGGACTTAGTATTTTAATATTTATAGTTGCATTATGTAATTTAACATGAATATTTAATTCATTATGTTTGAATTATAGTTTTTTTGGTTTGGGAACCTATAATTGGGTGGGTTCCTTACTATTTATAACATTAAAATCCTCTTGCATGGAGATACTTTTTTGTTTAAGATTGGTATGATCATTTTTATCTTTGATGTTTGTGGATCATAATCCACATTTTGAGTTTTGAAGAAGTCAAATTTAGGTCTCAAATGTGCTCCACAAATTTTGGTGTTTGTGTTGAGCCTCCTCATTTTCTTAAGTTCTATTTATATATTTTTGGCTAAGTCATAGCTTCCTCCCACAGTCGCCTTGTGGCCACTTGGTGCTCATTCAACCCAAAGAATTTCTTGGTTCACCTAGGAGTATTGTTATCTCTTCATGTTGTGATCGAGTGCTCATCTAAGGTAGTCTTATTTTTGTTAGAAAATTAAGTAGTACCATTGGTTAAGGAAGTACTAGGAGGTTCCCACTATGTAGTTATAAAGAAGAATGCAAACTTTACATGTGGCACCCCATGCTCAATTTTGCAAAGGAATGCTCAGCTTACCTAGAGTAGCACCATCTAACGTGGTATCATGATTCTCCTCAAGATCAATGCTTTCTTTGTTAGAGCTCTGAATTATGTGATTCATTGATAAGGTTAGAATGGGACCCACCAAGCAGTTACAATAAGGAGGGAGCAAAACTTATATGTGGCATCATGATGTTCGTCTAATGTAAAACCTTTTCTGTTAGATCTTCAGATGGAACCATTAAATGAAAGGAATGGGTCCCCCTTTCCTAACAACATTTAAAAGGCAATTCTAGAAGTCGACGCGTGTCACCACTACACTTATTCTAAGTGTCATCAGCATCATAAGGCATTATAGTTACACCATATCTAGGATTTTAAAGATTGGCAACATTCATGAGTCAGATCTCCCCAGTCAGTCGCAATGGCCTCATCATGAGAATGAGTGCCTAGTTCCATGTGTCATTTCCTAAAGAGGCCACTATGCCTATATAAGCCAAGATATTTTCTTTTGTAAGGGGCTAGTAGATGAATAATTGTTTTTTTATTATCAGAGAGCATCCATTTGTAAGTCTAGTTTTAGAATAAAAGTATCATTAATTAGCATTTTTCATTCTTTAACCTTAGCAGATGCCCCTCATGGCTAGGATTGAATAGTATATACTAGGCTCATCGAGGCCTTTGGTATTTTTTTCTCCACCTAATAATAAAGAGGATGAGATATTCTATGTTAAACTGAGTGGAAACTTATTTTTGTTTTTTATTTTCCTTTCTCTACTTCTATTGTTTTGATTCTTATTTATGCTATAGACTTTAATTCATGTATATGGTCCTTTAATAGTCTATAATGTTCATGGATTCTAGCTACTTTATGCAATTATAGGTTAATACTTTTAAATATCTTGATTCATCACCTTAGTTAGTCTTTATTTTAAGCCTTACTCACATTTCTTCCTTATCCTTTCCCCCAAACCAATTCAAAGAACTAGATTCTAAAACCTTAGAGGTTACTTTATAGATTGCATATAAGTCCCACATCTATAAAGCTTCCCATATAAGGTTATTCACCTAAAGTGAGAGTTGTAGGCATCAACAATTTTTCTTTTTTGGCATGCCTAGTAAGACTCAAACTCATAATCACCTGATTAAAAGGTAGAGTTTATGATCCATAAACCTGTTACAGGGTCATAAAAAATAAAGAATCCAATCTTGTTAACACTAGCTCTAATAGCCCTAACTCACCAAAGGACCGTAGGATCTAGCTCTATGCAACAACCATGACAAATGATGATCCAAGGACCAATAGGTAACTTCATAACATAGAATAGTGGCATCTCACTCATCCCTCTAATAGCCTTGGCTACATGGGAACCCATTCTTTCTAATGAATTGAAGGCACTCCCCAAGTTCTTAGGGGAAGATTTCAAAAGCATAACAGAACATCTACAAGATGTTTCCAATGTTTGTATTATGCACTGTCACACAACAAAATGTGGCCCTAAGGCTACTAGCCACTTCTTTTAAAGGGTGATCTCTTGACTGGTACCAATATTTGTCTCCCAACTCCATCGCCACCTAAGATGACTTGGGTAATAGATTCTTTGAGCATTTCAATGAGAAGGCAAACTGGTCATCTCTCTTATAACAATTAATTACCATTAAAAGGGCCTCGTAAGAGGCCATTATTGATTTTAACTCCTAGTTTGATAAGACCTAATAAATAATCCCAATGTCAGCTCAACCACCCATAGGCATGTCCATCATCTTCTACCTCAAGGCCTTCAACTCAAACATAGTCATCATGACCCAATCCCTTGGAGGCCAAATGTTGCCAAATGCATATGAGCTAGTAGTTATAGTTGAGAAAAACTTGATAGATAATAGGAAGATTCCAATTTGATCATCAATTCCAATGTTCCTTAAAATATTGATGCCACTACAAGATAAATTTTTTAACACCTCACAAGCATCACCCTCCATGTATGTATATCTACTACCCAAACAAGCACATCCTCTTCATCCTCGCTAGTTGTGGAGATGAAAAACATGAAGAGCATCGTAAAAAACTTCTCTAATGAGATAATATACCTCAAAACATAGTAGGCCATGCCCTTGAAACCTCCTTTCCAAAATTATCAATAAAAGAGAGTGTCATATTAGTATAACTAGTACCAAGAAAGGCAGAGGCCAAATCATCAAGCACCCAATCACCAAATGTGACCCATGAATCAAATATTTTGGCACCTGATCCATTATAAATAGTCTCACCAAGTGAAAACATAGAGTTGGTCACTTGCCAAAATAACCTAGTGAATGACTCAAACTCATGGTGCTTTCCATGTAACGATGTGCATGCACCTTAAAATTTCCCAAGAGGTAATTTGTAGTAGAAGGTTGTCAAACAATAGAGACAAGGGACCACACCTAATTTATCTTCCCATGGATACTAGTCTCTAGGGGTTGAAAATGTTATCCTAATAGCCCTAATATAATGGATGTCCTTAGAACAAGAAGAAGAAATAACCTCAAAACATGTGCTCCTCTTTTGGGTATAAGGCAATGATGTAGTCTATATGAGTGAGGTCCCTGTGTACAAAAATACACAAGTCCAGTTGGATTAATTCACCTAATATAATAAGAGATCAGTAGAGACCCAAGAAGCCTTCACAAGGTCTAAGTGACTTTCAAAAAAGGGTCAAGACCCCAACCACTACCTCTGGCATATCAAAGATGGAGTAAAATAACACAAAACAAGCAAAGGGACCCTGAGGTCCAACCATAAGGGTCATTTAATGTGGTGGAGTAGCTAAAAAGGCTCCATCTAATGTTTCTCTCTAGGACATTTTATCTATTCTTGAGTAGAAATAATTTCTAAAAAAAGCATTGAAATATTGGGAAAATCCTACACAAGCTATCCTAGTTGTAGAGCTAGTACAAGACAAAGGAAGGGAAGCCAAAAAAATTGTGCAACCTCAAGTGCCATCTACATTCATCAACTCTCAAGAAGGGGTAAGTAAGACAAATCGTACCACATTATATTTAACTCTCATTATTAGGAAGAAACTACTACACAATTCCATGATCAACTTTGGCACTAGCACGATAGTTATACCCAAATAGATTGTAGATGCACTACAAGTGCAATATGAACCTTTGAATAAAGGGGTGATACAATTGGATGGGAAGAGAGTCCAGATCATAGGTATTATCTAGGCTCTTCCCCTAACATTGTACTCTTATCCTAATATCATAGTCACACAAGAGGTTGTGGTGATAGACATCCCTACAATCTTTGGGCTATGTCTATCAAGAGATTTCACTACCAAGATAGGTGGAGAATTGTCTTTGGATTGGTCCCACTTGATCCTAAGGACCCAATATGGCTCAAAATTGAAGGTGTTGTCTGAGCCTCTACATCCCAAACACATAGCTAATGAGGCTATGGTAAATTTTGAAGCAATGCACACTTCTTTCTCTAAGAAAGAGATGTATCACATAAAAATACTTGAAGAAGAAAGAGTGGCAGACAAAAGGAGCCCAGAGGAATTAGTCCTTGTCAATGACTTCATTGAGAATGATCCTTTCATGAATTTTGATGCCACCAACCTCGATACCTATGTAGTCTATGATGAGAATTAGGTCATCCCCAAGGTGATGAAAAAAGAGGAGGATCAAAGTAAAGAACATGTAAGGTGAGTCCAACTTTTAGACTCTACATTTTGATAGTGTAAAATGCAAAATTGGCTCTAAAGTTGGTATCCAGTTGGTGTCCCCGTCTAGAAAAGAGACCCTATGATCCTTTTGATTATAATTCACCTACATGAACAATGAAACCATATATTAAGTGTTAGTCCATGGCCTCAACCTTGCCAATGAATGGGCATAAAATAACTAAAAGTGTTCAATAATTTTGAATTAGTACTAAGACAAGTGAGAGGGGTTACGACTATGAAGAATGTTTGCATAAGATCTTACCACCATTGGATATGGGATTTAGTCAAAGCATTCAAAGATTTCAACATTCAAATAATCCTTAGGACCATAAATGTAGAGGCAAATAGGATGGTGATAATCGATTCCCAGTTTGATCTAGTGAAATATTTGTTCACAAATGAACAAGTAGTATAGGTAATCATTAGACCCACCATTCCCAACAATGACTAAAAATGGCAATTGTTTGAAAGTGATGCCCAGATTTCCATGTTTCTCCAATAATCATGAAAATTTGTAGAGCATTTGTAGTCAAATATTGAAGAATCCTATGGTGATTAGATCATGCAACTAAAATCTAATAAGCTACCAAAAGGGTTGATCACCCTGGAGAACATTTTCAATTCTAATAGTACGAAGAATGACAAACAAAAGTTTGTCATAAATAAAAGTGACTACTCTAAGCTTAATGTCAAAGAAGGAAGGAAATTGAAGGTTGGGAAAGATGTTCCCCAAAAGGATAAGGACTAACCAGTGTCTTTCTACAACAAATATGAAGTGATGGCCTGGACCTATGATGACCTAAAAGGGTATGACCATGAGGTAATCTAACATACTATTGATCTAGTTAAGGGATCCAAGCCTATCCGAAAAAAGCAAAGGCTAGTTAACCTAAAAATTATGTCCCTTATGGCTCAAGAACTAAGGAAATTGATTAACTCTAGAATTATATACCCAATCAAGCATTTGTCTTGGGTGTCTAACCTAGCTCCAGTTAGGAAGAAGAATGGAGAAATCAAGATATATGTGGACTTCTAGGACTTGAATAAAGTGTCTCTAAATCATCATTACCCCTATCTTCCATGAAATAAATCTTCCAAATAGTAGTGGATGCCTAAATTTTCTCTCTATTGGATGGGTTCTCGAGGTACAATCAAGTATGGGTTAATGAAGGGGACCAACACAAGACCACTTTTACTACAAAGTGGGGGACCTTAGAATATGTTAAGATGCATTTGGGCCTATTTAACATTTGGGATACCATCCAAAGAGCCATGGACATATCATTTCAATGCCTAATTAACAAAATCATCCTCATTTACTTGGATGACCTCATTGTATTCTATAAGAATAAGGAAGACCATTTCAACCACTTGGAGAAGGTTTTCCAAAAATGCCAAGAGTTCAAGGTATCTCTCAACCCCAAAAAGTGTCTTTGGCATCCCACAAGGTGATCTAATTGGATACATGGTATCCAAATAAGGGATCTCTATCGATATTGATAGCTTAAAAGCCAATAGGGATTTAGCATTGCTGATGAATAAGAAGGGGTTCCAATTTTTTATAGGAAAGATCAATTTCATCAGTTAGTTTATATCTGACTTCACTAGATTAGTAAGTCCAATAACCTTGATGTTGAAGAAGGACCAAGCCTTCAAATGGACTGTGGAAGGAAGAATATCATTCAAAAAAATTAAGCAATCTCCATTTCCCCAATGTTGGTCAATCCTAACTTCTCCAAATATTTCATAATATATGTCTATGGGAGCGATCATAGCCTAGCGGTTGTGCTAACTCAAAAGGTAGAAGGGAAAAGTGAGCAATGGATTGATTTTTATTCAAATACCTTGTGAAATTATAAGACCAAGTATAATTTTATTGAAAATCAAGCTTTTTCCATCATCAAAGGTCTCAAAAAGTTTAGACACCTGGTGGCAGGGAGTAAGATAATGGTATACATGGTGCATTCTAGCATCAGAAAGTACATAATGGAAGGAGAGATTATATAAAAATGGGCCAATTAGATCACCAATATCCTAGAATATGATGTTAAATTTAGGCCAACCAAGGTGATCCAAGGAAGAAGGATTTATGAGTATTTAGCTCAATATGCAGGTACCCTGGCAGAAGAACAAGATACATCAAAAATAGTTTTAGTGAATCAATATGAAATTGATGGGTCTTGGGTTGATGATAGGACACATTTTATGTAGAATAAATGACATCCAAATGGTCTCCATGTTCATAAAAGAAGATTCTATAGATTGTAGGGGTTTAGCTACATGCTAGTCTAAAGAATACTTTTCAAGTTGAACTTCGATGGGGAACTACTCCAATGCATGGACATTTGCCAAGCCAACAAGATCCTGAAATATATGCATTTCACCCCTCCAGGTGAACATTTCTCCATAAAGACAACTACAACTAAAATCATACACATAGGATATTATTGGCTGACCATGGTCTTTGATTGCCATTAGGCAATCAAAAAATGCCATCGATGCCAATTCTCCATGGGCAAGCCAAAGAATTCAACCATGCCACTGAATCCAATTATAATCGATGAACCTTTTACACAATGGGGTTTGGATTTCATTAAGATGATAAACCCTATATCTAGTATGGGTCATAAATGGATACTCACAACCATTGACTACTTCACAAGGTAGATTGAGGTAGCCCTAATGAAAGAAGTAATTGAAAACATGATCCTCAACTTCCTATAGGAGTTAGTAACACATTTTGGCCCTCTCAAAACAATCATTTTGGACAATGTGAAGGTTTTCCTCAATTTTAATATTTCATAATTTGTACTTTAAAATAGTATTTTCCTAAAGACTTCATCTAATTACTACCTGTAAGGGAATGGGTTGATTGAATCAACCAATAAGAACCTCATCAAATTGATCAAAAGGATGGGCACCGACCAATAACGGGAGTGGCATATACATCTAAAAATGGCTTTGTTGGCTAACCAAATTACTCCCAATAAATTTTTGAAAACATCCTTGTATGAATTAGTATATGAGAAGCAAGTACTAACGTTCATATCAATAGAAATTCCCACTTTAAAACTATTGAAAGTTATTGAAATAGCAGAAAATAGAGTGATGGAGGTTAGATTGGCAGAGTTGCTCATCCTCCAAGAAGAAAGGGAATGAGCAAGTGATGCCAAGATCACCTGATAGTAATTAGTTAATTTGTGGTTCAATAAGAAATCATCATACCTAAGATTTAAGCTAGGATACTTGGTCCTCAAATATGACCAAAGGGCCACAAAGTCAGGACATGTGAAGTTTTATTCCTTGTAGAGGGGGCCTTTCCACATCATGGGTAATTGATAGGGGAACACATTTAAGCTGGAGGATGAAGAGGGAAATGTAATAGAGATTCTAGTTTTAAAAAAATTACTTAAAACACTTTAACTAATTTAATGTTTCTCCTTTATACATAGTTAGTTCCCCTTTTGTTTGCATGTTTCCCTTTCTTTGTTGTTGTTTTCCCCTTTTTTTGTTGTTTCCCTTTAATAATAAATGTTGTTGGCATAATTTGTTCACCCCACCACCAAGTGTCCATTCTTTTGTCCTTCTAATTTTGAATCATCTATTGATAGAGGGTTATATACCCCACTCCCCTTACCATTAATGTCACATACTCCATATTGCATGATTCCCCATGAGGATCACTACAAAAATATATTGTGAGTGGCTTCTTAAGCATGTATGCCACCCTTAACATTTATGGGGTGCCCAAATTCAAAAATTCCATGATGATCATGCTCAAAGTGCTGGCCTATAAATATCTCTCTCGTGATCAAGCCAAAAATTGTAATACCTAAAAGTTTCCAAGAGAATTAAGCGAAGAATTAAGCAATTGAGCAAAACATCTTAAGCAAAGAGAATCAAGTGAACAATTGCAAGGCATTATGAATACAAAACTAATATCTAGTGTTTTCACATATTTTTCTGACAAAAAAGAGTAAGCAAAGACAAGGTTTATATGATGGATACTTCTACATCCTCATCTGGCAATGGAAAGCATCTGAAGAAGTAGAGAATCCACAAGTCAAGTGGTCATGGAGACATCCCCCCATAATATGCAATAAGTAATTCATATGCTTTTACCATCACACAATCGAAACCCAAAGTACCTAATGTTAAGAACATCACCAAGGGATGTTGCAAGGACCCCTCATTGGTCATAGATTATGTAGATGGGATTGTCAATCCCAAATTATCAAAGAACATAAAGAGCCTAAGAGAGGGCACCCATGCCAAAATGATCAAAAAGGTTTAAAGCAATGACTACAAGTTGTTTGGACATATAATTTGTAACTCCATACTAGCCCAATACATGGTGCCTCTTGTACACCCATGCTCAGAGATTGTTACCTTATATGTAGACTGATATGACACCAACACTGGTATTATTATAGGCAATAACCACCTAAAAGTGGATGTCAGTACTAATGCCATAAAGGAGATGCTCCAAATATTGAGAGACCCCAATGCTAATATATACAGTATGGAGAGCCTACATAATGTTTGGGACACCCAGGTCTAAGAGATAGAGTTCATTAATTTACTCTTCCAGATTAAATACACCAAAGCACCTCTTCTTCCCATCGCACTCACAAGCTTCTTGATGCAAGACATAAAATATACCCTTTCTATGTTGGTGTTTATCTTTGGGATAGACTTGGATACTCACATCATTAATTTCCAATTGGAAATAGTCTTCCTTTTGAATACAGTGAGCAAGGAGAAGGTTTATACGATGGACTTTATAGATGCCATCACCACCACCATGTAAAATGAGATAGCAAACTTCTCAACATAGAATAATTTTTTGTATTTCTCCTTCACCAAATCTTGTATCAGCACTCCCACTTCTTCTTTTCATACTTCACCTTTAAATCCATTGAGATAAGCACACATGCCATTATATTTATCCCCATCACTGCATGGGCTCACATATTATTAATCATGCAGGATTACTATCAGTTCTCAGAGTGATTCCTATCCCCAGTCCTCATTGACCTTAGCTAAGATCCATCACCTTTATAATGATGGATAGCTAGAGGTCATGGTTCATCAATGATATAATTTTGATCAATTGGTTCTTTAGGGCCCATTTCACCTTCATTCAAGTACATAGATATAAGGAGGAGCCATTCTGACTCCCATGCCTGCTCACAGATAGGACCCTACCCTTGGAGTTGTTTCACCAGCTCAATGTAGTCAACACAGCATTTAATGCAATTTGTAAGAAGAAGGCCCTATTTGATGTCCCCATATCAATAGGGGGTATCAAGGTTGTACAAATTTCATAGGAGTGCCTACTTGCATTCAAGCTTATAAAGCTCAACCTTGACCAAATTGATGACCAATGAAACTATGACTCAGTTGGTTATATAGCTGACTTAAAGACCGCCACCCCACTCAGTCATGAACCTTGACCATAACTCAAATAATGAAGGTCACCAATGAAGGATGACATCAAGTATTACATGGATCTATCCAATATCCCATTAGATACCCACAAGCCGTGGGAGTCCTTTTACAAAGTGGTATAGGAGTTTAACCCCATGAATAAAATGATAAAGGCATTGAGAGTGCAACTCATTTAGAGGGGATGGGCCCAAGAGAAGATAAATTCCTATTAGAAATGTAGGTAGGAAATTGGCTAGTGGGAGTGCAATTTTGATGACCTAGATACTAACAAGCAATTCAGAAACCTTCTGAGATGAACACCATGAGGTGGAGGCTCTAAAATAAAGAGAATTCTTTGTCAAAGAAGAATAAGAAGAGGAAGATACTCTTTCTAAGGAAGAGGATGCCCCTCCAAAAAAATAAGAGGAAGTTTTGGTGATCTAGAGGCCTCTAAACTGACCACCTCCTATGTACCCATATCCCACCACCTCATAATAGTAGCAGGTCTCTTTAGGGCATCTTGTGGTAGGATCATTTCAACCCAGATATCCTAAATCATAAAAATCTATTTTTCCCCCAAGCCCCTATAAAATAAGGTGCAATTTTCTTATCCCCTTATTTCCACTTCCACTTGATTCTTCACCCTCCATGGTTTCCACTAAACTCACCTTATTCTCCACTACCCATCCTATCACCTTGCTCATACCACTTTATTTTGTGTAGTCAATCACCTCCCTTGTACCATTTATCACTCCTCCACCCTCATCATCCACATCATCATTTATTATGGTATACTCACCTTCCACCCCACTATTTATCATCCCGCCTTTCTCTCCTTTTACCCTAACCCTTCACCCGCTCATCTTCAAAGGAACAACTTTTGTTGATTCATAGTAGTAAGTGACCATTCCTTTTGGGATACCATAAGGATCCCCCTTCATGGGTAAAATATTCAATCATAGGATTAGTTTCATCATTAAATAGAGACTGATAGAAAATCCCAATAAGCTCGAGTAGAGAAAAGAAGAGGAAAATAGGCCAAAGCCTAGGCAGTGCCTCATATGTAGTCATTTTTTGACCCATCATAATAATCTCTAATGATTATGCACATTATTCCCTAAGTATTCAAGCCCCAAAAATATATTTAGATATGGGACTACTTGATACACATTATTTATCTCAACCTTAGCTAATCTAGACCTAGAAATAGGGTTGAATTGATGGAGGTAACACAAAAGTTAGTCACTACAAACTATATTAAGGTTAGTCGATGGTTGGAGAAGAAAGAGATGAAACTCATAAGATTAAAATCTATGATTGACCACCTCAATGTTAATTCCAAAGAAAAAGATGTGAAGCTCAACAAAATGAGGTCTAACCTTCAGAGCCACATCATCAATGAAAGCTTCCAAGTGGAAGCTAGCCAAAGAGCCTAGTTGTGAATCCAAGTCACAGAGCTAAAGATTGAGATACAAGGTCTAAAAAAGGAAAATAAAGCTATAGAGAATAATCTACATGAGAAGTAATTAGATCTTGCACAGACCCATCAGAGTCTCTTAGACTCTAATAAAGCACATCAATAATTATAGTAGGAGTCCTCAGCCAAGGACCAAGAGATCCTACAACTAAAGAATGGCCTCACTACCCACTCCCAACCATAGTGATCCTCCCCATGGTCTAGAAATTATGTGTATCCTATTATAAGAGGATTAAAAACATGGCAAAGAACTTAAATCCAGTGCTCAGGTTCATCACAGACTCATAGAGGCTGAGCTCCTAGGTGAGTACATCCATAGACTAGGTCCTTGCCTTCATATCCCTAAAAGTTCAAGATTCATAGCCCTTGGTTCAAAATCTATACAACATAATGGATGGGATATTATAGGTGACATGGGTGGATGATCGAAGGCAAGTAGTGGTGAAGGTAAACTAGTTTCTAAGCTGTAATAAGGCATCAATAAAGTGTAAGGCATTTTTCAGTGCCTTAAAGAAGATAGTCCAAGATATGAAGGGGCATGTCAAATATCTGGTCTAGTTGGGAATCCCCTCTCCATTCCTTACAAAAAACACCATCTTATCAAAGGATAAAATAAAAGAGCTACTGAAAAAGAAGTAGAATGACCAAACCATTTTTATGGCTCTCAGTCAAGTGCCCAGTATCTTCAAGGTAGAGACCATTTTGAAACCTCTCACTCAACTAGAATTCTAGATAATGGTGGTATTTCAAGGTTTGAGTAGCATCTCTTTCAAGGAGATCATAGATCTAGATAGAGCATTCAAGGCTTTGAAGAAGATGACTCCACCCAAGGAAGAAGAGTGGATGTCTTTGAAGGCTACTCTTTAGAATTTGTAAATTTTGTGGGATTCAATCTTTTTTTTAAATTTTGCTTTGACTGATCCATGAACCAAAATTTTGGGTTCTTCTAGCTACAAACAAATTCACCCTACAAGTCACCAATAAATTTGGATCATAATTCACATTTTGAGTTTTAAAGCAGTCAGTTTTGGGTCTTAGATGTGCTCTATAAAGTTTGATGTATATGTTTCAGCCTCTTCATTTTCCTAAGGTCCCTTTCTCTATTTTTGGCTAAGTCTCAACTTCCTCCCATAGTCATCACATGGCATCCTAATGCTCGTAATACCCAAAGAAGTTCTTGGTTCATAGAGGAGTAGTACCAACTCTCCATGCGGTGCCTGGGTGCTCATCCAAGGTAGGTTTTTTTTAGAACTTCAAGCAGTGCCATTAGCTGAGGAAGTAATAGGTAGGCCCACTATGTAGTTATAAAGAGGAATGTGGACTTTACATGTGGTGTCCCCATTCTCAATTTTCTAAAGGAATGATTAGCCTCCCTAGGAGTAGTACCAATTTGCCACATGGCATCATGACACTCCTCAAGAGAAAGGCTTTCTTTGTTAGAGCTTTGAATTACATGATTGGTCAATAAGGTTAGAATGGGACCCACCAAGTAGTTATAACAAGTAGTTATAACAAGGAGGGAACATAACTTCCACATGGCATTATGGTGTTTGTCTAAAATAAAAACTTTTTTGTCAAATTTTCAAAAATTACCATTGGACAAGAGGAGTGGGTCCTCCTTTCCTCATAGCATTTCAAGGGAAATTATGGAATCAGACACATGTCACCACCATGATTATTCTAAGCATTGTGGGAATTATAAGGGATTACATTTATGCCATAACTAGGATTCTGAAGACTGACTACATTCATGAGCAGGAGCTCCCCATTCAATTGTTGGCTTCATCATGAGTGTGAGTTCTTAGTTTTAGATTTCATTTCCTCAAGAGGCCATTGTGCTTATATAAGTCAGGCTCTTTTATCTTATAAGGGGTTATAGGATGAATAATTTTTTTTTTTATTATCATAGAGTAGCCATTTTTAATAGTCTAGTTTTAGAATAGAAATAGTAACAGTTAGCATTTTTCATTCTTCAAGCTTAACATGTACCCCTCATGGGTAGGATTGAATATTGTCTAGTGTACCCATTGAGGCCTTTGTTATTTTGTTCTCTACCTAACAATGAAGAGGATGAGATGTCCTATGTCAAACTAAGTGGAAAGTTATTTATGTTTATTATTTTCCTTTCTCTACTTCTGTAGTGTTGAGTCTTATTTATGCTATAGACTTTAATTCATGCATATTTTCCTTTAATAGTTTCTAATGTTCATGGATTCTAGCTACTTTATGCAAATTATAAGTTAATACTTTTAAAGATCTTGGTACATCACCTTAGTCTTTATTTTAATTCTTAATCGCATTTCTTCCTTACCCTTTCCCTCAAACCAATTTGAAGAGCTAGCTTCTAAAACCTCAGAGGTTGATGTACAGATTGCATCAAAGTCTTACATCTGTAAAGTTTCCTATAGAAGGTTGTTCTCCTAAAGCAAGAGTTTTAGGCATCGACAATGCTAAATCAATAATCAATATCAATATCAAATTCCCAATACAAATCAAAATCAAAGTCCCAATCAAAATCAATATCATATTCAAAATCAAAGTAAAAATCCAAACCCATCGTCATCTTCACCATTCAAACACATAGAATTTGTCAAACAATGGAAAAACATGAAGGATAAAATACAAGGATTGCAAGATTTAAGTTATTCCCATAGAAATAAATTTAGGTTTGAATAAATGTACCCTTATCCTAATGACATAAACATGATGAAAAGACCTTTTCCTATTCAGTTTGAGCCTCCAAATTTTGACAAGTACAAGGTAAAAGGTAATCCTATGGAACACATCAAATAATTTTTCATGGCATGTTAATAAGTTTCTTAGAATGTTAATTATCTACTTAGACTTATTTCACATAGACTAGGGGTCAATCCTTAGAATGGTCTTACGTGTACCTAAGGGTTCTGTCACTACTTTTTCATATCTTTCTAAGATATTTGTACAACACTAATTTTATAATGTTGAACATGAATTGACTATGTTATACTTATTCAACACTAAATAATGCAATCGGGATATTTTTTCCTCTTTCCTACAATGATGGCATTCATTAGCAAGGTTGTTTCCATGTTCACTTTTTTAGAAACAACTTATTATAATCTCCATTGAAAATCTCATTCTTGAAATGGCCTTTCAACTTCAACTCCATTTTTCCACATAATTTTATGAAATAATTGAAAATGGAGTTAAAATTGAAATGATAACTCATTGGCAAAGGCTTAGCCAAAATATACACTAAGGATAATCAAAATCAAGATCAAAACAAAAAACCAAATATTTTTTCCAGAAATAATAACGTGGTAGGAGATGGGGTAAGTGATGTTAAATGAATCCAACATATCCAACCCATCAATAATATTAGTGTACCTAATGGATAGCTTAGACAATACTATTAGAAAATAATGTACACCCCTTTGGGGATATCACTTGAAGTAGTCTTTCAAAACTTGGTAATCACTGATATGATCATGTTTACAAACACAAATACCTTAAATGAGCATACACCTAAACCCAATGGTACATATAATATTAATATTGTGTATACCATAATATCAAAGTGTGTTCCACAAATATATGTATGAGACTTAAAAACTATGTTCGAGACTTAATTGATCATGGTGACATACTACTAGATAATTGTGCATCCACATCAAACAATGAAAGGTTTGGGATGTTTCAAGATCCATTCCCAAAACATGAGCAAAGTCATAATAAACAAATATAATATCAAAAAATGATATAATAATGTCAATCAAACCAATCATCCATTTGATTCTATTGTTAATCATATTCAACATATGGATAATCATGTTTCCATCATAAAGATCACAACCCAAGATTGCACTATCACTAGGAGGGAAACAAAAATCACCATTCAAAGTATTCATTTGCCCACATTTTAAGGTAAGTATAATAATTGAGAAAAAAATTGGTCCAAATTTCTATCATGGGCCTTCTTTATACATCCACTACTTATAAATACATTTTCTACAAAGCTTTACAAGAGTCTAAATTCCTAGAAAACATTGATCCTTCCAACTTTCAAGCACTTGTAGGACATTTGTCCTCCAATAATCAAGTAAATTTTGACCATATAGATATTTCCCCCATGGGTACATCACATAATTTTCCATTGTACATTGAAGTCATTATCTCCAAACATAAATAAAAAATTGTGATTATATACAATGGTTCCAACTTCAATCTATGTACATTAAGTTTGATCAAACATTTAGTACATTCAAACAATAACACTAGATCCCAGAACCATTACTATAAATTCTTGTGATAATTTGGAGCAACAGTTAGTGGGAATAATAAATATTCCTCTTATGGTGGGAATTTTTATTCAAGATACCTTGATCCATGTCTTAGATATTGATTTACCATAAAACTTACTCCTTGGTCTCCCATGGATCCATTCCATGAATGCCATTCCATCCACCCTTTACCAGTGTCTGAAGTTTCCCCATTACAGTATAGAAGTTACCATTCCTAGTGATCTTAAACCTTTTCAATATTACAAACTATTGGAAGTTTGATAAATAAATACTAACTATTTTCCATTCAATGAAGATACTTATGAACCTAATGAGTAATCACAAACATTATAAAATTAGATCCATCCCAATGACTTACCTTCTACATCCACCAATCACCTATATACATCTAAAGATCAACCATCCACATCCAAGTCCACATTTCCACCATCTAGATTTACCATTGTGGATGTAGGTATGGGAGAGTATGAAATCCATGATGCCCATTATTTGGGAAAAATACATGTGTCCCAATAACCATGGTAGGCACCATCATAAGAAGTGAGCATAAGTAGTTTAGTAGTTTGGCAATACATATCTTGTTAAAGATAAATTTCTTTCCAAAAAATAGGTTGAAGACTCCAATTCTAATTAGCTCTATAGTGATGAATTTACCACATGTTTTCAAAAAAATCAATACCCCAAATCCAAATCTATTATGTGCCACAATATGAATTATAAAAGAAAAGTCCTTGGTCTCCATGAATAAGGACTTGTCGACCCTATAATGTCTAAAACAAACAAAGATGCTTGACATATTGGATTTAAACCACTTAATGTGAGCCTATATAATTGTAATGGTGATTATTCTAAAAACTCTAAGGAATCCTCTTCTAATATTGAAACAAGTTCCATCTATAGACACTATGACTATGTTTTAGCCACAAACTTCTTCCATGAAACCACCATTTTGACTCTTGAACTTAAATATCAACAACTTATAACCTAGGACCAAAAAAATACACCCTCAGTTGATCACTTTCAATATAATGAAGCAATTTATGGAGTTCATGAGAATTAGATGTCATATTCTAATAGGGGATCATAATAAAAAATTTACAATTCCTTAGATAACTTAGGATTCTTTTGGAAGCATGTAAATCCTAATCATTCACACAATAAAAATATCCTTGCCATTAAGTCTTCTACGGATGAATTGGATGATGGAACTCAAAACCAACAAAACATTAACAAGGAAATTAATATTCCTCTTGATCTTAAAAAATTTCAAGAAGATTCCACACTATTGATTAAAATAATATTGATGTAAATATCGAAATATATGAAGAATATAAAATGGTGAAGTTTGTCACTTCTCTAGATAATGTAGAATAAACAACTCTAAATCTCCTCATTAAATAATTTATAGATGTTTTTTCCTGGTCATATGCAGATATGCCTAGATTGGACCCATCACTTTTAGTTCACCACCTTGTTCTTCAAAAAGATGTTAAACCTATCAAATAGAAATTAATAAAAATGCATCCTAAATTGGCACTACTTTTAAAGGAGGAATTGAAAAAATAGTTAGAAATTGGCTTCATCAAACCCATAGATTATTCAAAGTGGATCTCTAATAAAGTGCCAGTTAACAAGAAACCAAAAGGGATCATATTTTGTATAGATTTTAAAGACATTAAAAAATATTATCTAAAATATGATTTTCCCCTTCCTAATATCAACATGATTGTAGACTATATAACAGGTCATGAGATGTTGTCCTTACTGAATGGATGTTTGGAATATAGCTAGATCAAAATTTTACCCAAAGACCAACATAAAATAGAATTCACCACATCTTGGGGCACATTTTTTTACCAAGTCATTTCATTCAGTCTCAATAATGTGAGATCCACATATCAGCATGTTATGATAGTCATTATTCACAACATGCTCCATGATATTATCAAAGATTATGTAGATGACATCTTATCAATGTCTAGATAAAGAACAAAATATCCCGTGGTGATATGCCATATTTTTGAATGATTAAAGGAATACAAGATTCCCTTAAATCCAAATAAGTGTTTGTTTGGAGTTACTCCATGCAATATTTTGAGTTTCATTGTATCATGAAAAGACATAAAAGTGGATCCTATAAAAAATTTAGCTACAATATAAATGCCTTCACCTACCAATCTCAAACAACTTCACAATTTGAAAGGGAAAATTTAGTTTATCCAAATATTCATCTCTCAACTTGCAGGAATACACAATCCATTCACTTATCTCATTAAAAATAATGTTGATTTTAATTGGAATGAAGAATGCAAATAAGTGTTTGCATATCTCAAACAATACGTATCAAATCCACTAGTTTTAATGCCACGTACCCTGACAAAACCTTTGTTGTTATATATTTTAGCTACACAAGATG